>JAWWES010000168.1:59032937-59075759 GCA_035583135.1 Lophotriccus pileatus
TTCAGGCAGAAGCTCTTCTGCTATAGTGGGTATTAGTCTGTTCAAAAGAATCCGTGCCAGGATCTTACCAGCAATGGTAACTGGTTGAATACAGATGATACAAATACATTTCAGCTTGGAAATAAAGTGTATCCATGTAACTAAAGCATCCAGGTGGTGCAGGAAGCAACAGGGAAAACTTTAACAGATTAACTTGCTCTGCTGAGGTTTAACTTCCCTTTGCTTCCCTGACAAGCTGGCACATCCTGATGGCCACCTCAGATTGTGTCATTGGAAAAGATCTCCCAGTACTCATGTTTTTTCTCCCAGGGGTCCATTCCAACCTCCATGGCATGGCTTAATATGGAGTGGTCTCACCATCCCTCTCCACAGAATGGTTTGGGTTGGAAGGCACCTTAAAGCTCATCTCGTTCCAACCCCCTGCATGGGCAGGGACACCTTCCACTAGACCGAGTTGCTCCAAGCCCCGTCCAACCTGGCCTGGAAAAATTCCAGGGATGCTCTTCTGAAATAGCCTCAAGTTTACATGGCATAATGAAGCGCACAGCCAAAATCAGAATAAAAACGGGATTATGGCTTAGTGCCTGGATCCTGAGGGAAAGGCAGCAGCATTTCAGCTGTGTGTGGGGAGGAGGTGAATCAGCACTCCTGAGGTGCAGGAATGGAACCAATTCTGAAGGGAGGAGGAGCAAAGGGTGAGAAACAGTGTTGCTGAGGAAGGAATACTTAGAAAGCTGCGTAAGGTGGGAGGGGAGGGAACAGGAGGGCAGCCTGCCAAGAACTGCCTGGATGAAGCTGAGCTGGTAAACAGACACTCACTGGGAGCTGTTCACTGCAGCAGAGACAGGAACACCCATCCTTCCTTCCCAGAGGAGCGTCTGCACCCAAAGGCTGGAAACACACACAATTCCTGGCAACCCCCAGAGAGCAGAACCATTCCAGCAGCAAGGGTCACACCAGAGCCTTGTTCCAGAGCGCCCCAGCCATCAGCGGTGCCGGCAGAGCCATCGGATCAATCAGCTGGAAGATTATAATAGAGGCTCCTTGGATTCTGTCCAGGATAAAAGCAAAGCCCTAATTTATGTCATCCCCTGCCGAGAGGCTGCGACTGCCGAGCTCTGCTGGGAGGCAGGAAAGGAGGGACTGCGGCCCCCTGGGAGGGTGGAACACCAGCAAAGTGGTTCTGTTCTGCCATAGGGAGGCAAATCCTCCGCCCTCGGACGTACCTGGCTCTGAGACCTGGAGCTCAGCAACAGCTCTTTTTTCAGCACTTCTCTTAGCTGGGTGAGGAAGTCAGCACGTGGCATTTGAGGGATCTGGTTAACTCTTGGGAAGTCCATTAATAGCTCAGCTCCCAAATTCCTTGAGTGAGTGTGGCCCGAACTCTAAAACCTGTAAAAGCAATCATAGCTTGTGACACTTAAACCTGAGCCTGCAGCCTCAGGTTCCAGCAGAGACCATGGAAAGATCTCTACAAAGTTACAGTTCTGCTTAACCTTAGAATGTTTTAAAAACTGTGTTTTACCTGAACTCCACACTCCTTGTTTTGGTGTCAGGCTCCCTCTGTGAACACCCAGGGAACATTCAACATTCAAGCTTTAGGAGTAAAATGATGGTCACATCTTTTCCCAGGATTTCTCACCCGCAGAAACAGATGTAACTGAAAGACATACAAAAAGACCCTAAATTGGTCTCAAAATAAATGTCTGCACTTAGACAGTGCTCGAACGGACCGTGGTTGGTTACAGTTTTTTATCCTGTAGCTCCTTTCCCTCTAATCCAAGGGAAGGTGAAAGGGCTGCAGAGGGAGCTGGGCTCCCTGTACATATCCAAGGAAGTGCACCTGACATATCACCAGTTGTTTCTGTAACACAACAGGGAGCTTATCTAAATTTTAAATAATTAAAGTAGAAATCCAGTTGGGGCTATTTCTGTATTTTACAGATCCTGCCATTAGCGGGAGACAGAACTGGATCCTCTTCCCCTTTCCTTCTGCCCAAGCCCACGGGGCATTCCTGTGTGTGCTGCCCCAGGGATCTGCCAGGAACTCCGAGGTGGGGCTGAGGAAAATGGGTTTCAAGGCTTCACAGCCAGGGATGGTTTAACCCCCCTATCAGTAGGAAAGGGGTGTTGGCCACCTCTCCTGCTCTTTTCTGCTTGGATCTCTGGGAGAAAGTGCCTCTGTGTCCCACAGAATACTTGGATTCCCTGGGGATGATGGCAGGGCCTGGGGAGAAGACCTGTGGGACCTTGGTGCTATCCCCTCCTCCCTTGGGACCTAGCAGCTCTTCCAGCCCCTTTGTGGGAATCCCATCCCACTGCTCACCCTGTGGATTGTCCCTTCCCCTGAGGGGTCCCTTCCCATGATGGTGATGGGAACGGTGGGTTCTTCACAGTAAGTCAGGGAGAACGGACATGTACAATGTTTTTACAGCAACAACTGGAATGAGATCACAGGAAATCCATTATTGTCTACCTCCTGAAATTAAACTGCTGTTATATTTCTGTCCAAATTAAACCAGGTGGCTGGGTCACACCACAAGGCACCTGGCAGACCCTGGGGCACCAGGAAAGGGGCAGGAACACCCTGGAGTGTTCTGAGACACGGAGACTCCTGGGGCACAAGCAAAGCTCAAAGCCTGTAATGACCTGCCAAAACGCAGATCCACAGGGGCTGCCTCAGCCTTTGGAAAGGCCAGTGGGAGTCCTGGGGCATCCCAAAAGGCTGCTGCTCAGCAGGGTTTTCCTTCGATGCTGCCTTGGCAGAAAAGTGATGAGGCACTGGAGAGAGGGGGGTGATGGGGAGTGGGCAGGGGGGATGTGCCAGCACCAGGACCAGCCCAGGCCTTGGACCAGATCAAGCCCATGTGGAGAGGAAAGCTGGGCAGGCACCAAGGGGCCTCTGCCCCTTCCCCAGCCCAGGAGACAGAGTGGGCTTGGCCACTGGGGAGGCAACAAGGACAGGCTGATCCCAGGGGAACAGAGCCTGCCTCAGCTCTCATTCCCGGGCTAGTGACAGGACATGTCCCTTCGTGCTGGGACATTCCAGCAATCGAGGCCTTATGTGAAACCAGCTCCAGGCTACACGTAACACCAAATGATTGTTGAAAGCCACAGAGATCTGTTACCCTGTCCAGGGATGCTGCAAAGTGCCTCTGAACCAAAGAGAAGTCACACTCTTGAGAACTGTTCAGAGTTCTCCAAAGAAAAAGCAGGAAACAAGGAGAGCTGCAGCAGCAGCAGCAGCCAAGCCTCAGTCACAAAAATCAGCCTCCTCCTGCACTGCCTGTGAATAACATTCCTGTAATTATTCCCACAGGATTAAGTGGGGCTGCTCTCACAGTCTGAGTTAAACACACTCAAATACCTGCACAGACCAACATAAAATCTTACTCCTTACTAGTTCCACTGCCAAAGCACCTTCCTGTCAGAGAGGGGCTCTCCTGCCCTCCTCAGCCACTGCTCCCAACCTTCTGCCCCTCCTTCCACGCCACGGGGATGGCACACACTGCTCCCCTGCAGGGTGAGAAGCAGAGCATGAGCAGAAGGAATCAAGGGCTTGGTTTTGGGGTTTTTTTTCATCTTCAATTTTTTTCCCCCTTTTTAAAATAGCTTTGCACTTTCCCCATTCACAAGGGAAGTCATTTTCAGGAAATAAAGGAGCACCAGGAGAGCTGGTTTCGAGCTGCACATGCACATAAACAAGTGCCTGGTTAAAAAAGAAAGAAAACCCACTCTTGTGCAAGATAACAAAGTGTTCCACACAAATTCCACATCTTACCCCTCCTTATGAAACTGGCATAGCTGGCAGGAGCTTGGCAAATTAGGTCAAGCTGTACCCAGATGAGGGATTAGAGGAGGAGTTTGGAAATAGCTGAAGACACCGCCTGGGATGGGAACGTGGTCGGGTTCCTCTGAGGAGCAGAGGGAGAACCTCCAAAAACCCTCTGGAACGGGAAGGAGCAGGAACAGCAACACAAACAGCGAAGGTAATTCAAAACAAAGGCACCAGAAAAGCCCTGCTCTGAGCAAGGTCTGCTTTCACAACCAGCACTGCCTGATCTTTGCAGCTTTCCTTCAGTGACCACTGAGTGTTCACCACAAAACCCACCACTCAAGGCATTAAACCCAGCACACCTTCAGAGCAGTAACACAAATTTCCATACTCCTCCAAAGCAATGGATGGGCCTAATAAATCCTTGTGGAATTTGGGGAACTCACAGATCTCCAAAACCTCATTAAATCCCAGATACTCACTGGTAAATAAAGGTGAATAATTTTAAAATCTCACAGACACCTTTTAAAAACCCATTCTATTTGGTGTTAGGCAATAGAGGAGAATGACAGGGTTTCTCAAAATTTGAGAGCAATAGCTTAATAGTTGTGAGCTGGTTATAAAATGTCTTTTTTCCTGAGCCCTGGAATTACAGTGAGTCAGTCTCTGGCAACATCCCCTTTGGCTCCACTGCTTTATGATGTTCCTCACATCTCCAGAGGTGGCCTTTATCCTGCAAATAATAAAATGCCAAGTACAGAGAAGTAAAAATAACCGAGATTTTAGTGCATCATTTCTGCAAAGGCAAGGGCACAGTGAACAGCTCAATAAAGTTTTGTTAACACATTCATCTTTTGTCTCAGCTGCTAAATCTGGCTCTCAGCTCATGTCAAGATTTGTTTCAAGCCATCAAACCAAACCTGCTCTTTTCTTAAAAAGAAGGCAGCAGCACTCCTTAGATGCTTAGAATTCCAGTAGATGCTGCCCAGAAAATCCATTTGGCTGCCTCAGCCATCCAGGAATATTTTTAATGGGGAACATGTTACAAGAACATTTTTTTTTTTTTAATGTGAAATTCCACCTGCCTGACAAAGCTGTCTGGAGAGAGAAGGATTTCTCAGCAGTGGATGGTCTGACTGAGGCACAGGAGTTGACAATACTAAGATTCAGATTCTCCTTGCAGGTCCACATCAAAGCCTTCCTGAGTAATTCTGGCAGCCATCACTACATGGCCCCCTCTACATAAAATAGTATGCAGCTATTTTTAAAACTTCTGTCCATTCTGAAACTGCACCTTTAGAAAAAAATTAGACTCAAGTGTTCACATTACCACAAAAAGTGATTTGATCACCTTTTCTGCTGCTGTTCTTCAAATTACAGACTCTCTGCTCCCATGAAGGTCAGACACGTTTTGCTTCATGAAGACCCGGATTTCTTTGCCCTTTTATGCTTTTCTTTCACTGATAATTCACTGCTGGAAATCTGCTTACCCTCTGCTGAAATAATGGCTTGTTACTGTTCTGACATCTCTGCTTCTCCTGCCTCAGCTGTTCACACAGATTGAGCAAGAGAAAAGTTTCTCAGACACAAGAAACGTGATGGAGGAGCCAAAACCAAGCAGAGATTTAACTGGGTTGTTGCTAAACTTCCACATTAGAGAGAAAAGAGAAACTCACCAGGACAAGGTGCAGCTGACACACTTTGTGGAAGGAAAGTGAAAACCCAAAACAAGTAGGAAAATTAATCTTTTCTTACCTTGTGTCCTTGCATGCCAAGTTTTTTTCCAGCTTTCAGATACAAAACCAAGAAATCTGCCAGAAATCTGCCAGTTCTTTGTATCAATTGCAGGAGGTGAGGGAAGAGGCTGATTTTCTTCCATCCCTGCTCTTTTTAACAATTTTAACAGAATTTGATACCGCAATTTTGTTCTCACCTCCTAAGCAAGCTTGAAATAAAACAAGTATCATTTTGGAGACCAGGAGGCAGGAGAACAGCACAAAGGCTGCCAAGGGGATGCTTGATTTTTGCTTGCTCTTGCAAACACCATACCTGACCTCTTCTTCTAAAAAATCCCAAGTCTGTACAGTCATAATTTTAACATTATGTTGTGTCTTCCACAATATAAGCTTTCATCCAAGGCAGTGGAAGATGCTTTGGAATTTGTCAAGGGGAATATCATAAATATTAGGGCCTCTTTTTGATTTCACCTTTAATCCAGGATAACCCAATGATACCCAGTTAATCTTCTCTTCCCTGGGGTTTTTTTACACATCAGAGGACCTCCTGCAAACATCTACTGAATAAACCGGTTCAAGGATATGCTCCTTCCCAGCAGGATAAAACCAGGGACACGTTGGAGGCTTTGCCCAGCCACCTTTTCCTGCAGGTTTTGTGTCCTGCCACAGTGACAATGTCAGCTGGTTTTGGGGGTGTTTCCACCAGCCCAGTGCAAGGGGAGCAGGTGGGAAGAGCAGGGAAGCAGCAAAATCTGCATGTCAAGGAGCAACCACCCCTCAGAATGGTTTCCATGTCTTAGGGATTCATACCTTCAGTCTTCCATGCAGTGTTTTAAACACTCCCAGGAGACAGGGAGCAGCAGCCAGCTGGGAACACACACACTGGGACGGGCTCAGCTCCTCCATCCTCTGGGTTGAGTGTGTGTATGTGCCTGTTTGAGACCTCACAGTGTTTAGACAGGTTAAGATATCTGCACAAGATACAATTAAGCCTGTTATTTCCCCAGATTTTCAATTTCCTTCTGCAAATATTAAACATGTGACCCACGTTACCTCCTTTTGAACGAGTACAGCTTTTTATTCGTAGCTATTGTAAGAGGAACAGTAAAAGTCAGCTCTGGAAAAAGTCTTTACAGTAATTTGTGGAGGTTCATTTTCCTATTTAGGTTAAGCCCAGACATTGACAAGAACAATCACTTCAATAAAAATAGAATATAAAGCCTATGTTTAAAACATGGCCTTTATTAGCGCTGTCTAGTGAGCTCCATATTTATCTTACATCGAAAGAGTTCTGCTTTGCTTAAGAAAAGACAGAAAAAGTGCATTTACAAGAGTACTTTTCCTTTAATTTTTTTTTTCCTGCGAAAATGGAAGGAATTGGAATCACAAGTCGACAAATGCTGCAAAATGAAATTTCCAGAAACATCAATTTCAGTAATGCCACGCCATCACTAGTGTTTCCTTCTGACCCTCTGCCCTGGGAACCAAATATCCTGATATACAGTCTAGAGCATCTATGGTTTTTACTCTACAGCATATTAAACACAGAAAAAAGGGGCTCAGACCCCCTTTCGAATGTACAAACATGAATAAAAAAATTGATTAAAAAAATCACTTTTATACATCATGTATATGCAAACTGTCTTAAATACATGGTTTGTTTTTCTTTTTGGAAGAGTTATTTACAAACTGCATCTGCCCGTGGGACAATCCACAGACAGAGCACACACAGTTGCTTTTTTCTTTTTATTAAACTTTATTTTATCTCAACTTTGGGAGACAGGAATTTTTTTCGGCAGTACAGCAAACAGAAGAACTTGTGACAAAGGATCTTAAGGGCAACCCAGGGAATTTTGTTCCTCCAGCCAAGGCTGAAGTACTAGGACTGCCAAAGTCTCCAAAATCGAGTTTTTAGTGTAAGCCAGATGCCCACTGACAGATCTGTGGGGGGAGGACATGGAGACAGACCCACTGGAAGTACAGGAATGGCTACTGGATAACTCCTCCTGAAGAGCCAGAACTGAGAAGGATGTTTTTATCCAAAGAGTGAACTAACCTAGAATTTTTTTTTTTCCAATTTTATTAATATTTTAAAAAATACATAAAAATACAACATCCAATGTCTGAATAAATATATTTAACAAGTTGCAAGATACCTTATTTTACACAAAAATTTCAGCTTTAGAAATCTTGTTAAATAACTTCATTGTTGTTATATATTTCATTTTTCGTCTTTTTGTAACAAAATAAAAACTCTGAAATTACATAGAAAAAAGACAAAATATTTTTGTCAAGGGATAAGATAGTCCACTGAAAACCTATTCACAATTCCACTGTAAACATTAATAAACATTAAAATATTTGCATAATTGTGTGCTCAAAAATCCTATAAAAAGTGGAAGACTTATTACAACTGTAGTTTTCAGTCAACTACACTTCCTTTCACAATTTATTTTGTCCCATTTACACCTTTAGAACTGGGCACGTTGCTGAACACATACTTTGGCAGTTCTGTATAGCAAGTGCTTCCACGGAGAGGAACTACTCACCAAGAGTTACCAACAGCTCGGTGAAAGTGCAGCAGCTACTCAGTTCTTTCGGGTAATTAATACTCTGATGTCTGCTTGGTGCACTTGCTTTTTTTTTTCAGATCACCCCTAGAACACCTGAATGCTTCATTGGACATAACTTTTCAAATTGGATAAGTGCCCTTTCTCTGTGTTAAGAAAAAAAAACAAACAAAACAACAACAAACAAACAAGAAACAAAAAAAAATAAAATCCCAAACACAATGACAAGGATGTCATGTTGTGCCTACAAACCTTCAGTTACCAACGAGCTTCTCTGAACAGTAAATGAAACAAAAGAAGAGGGTGGGAAGGGGGAGAACAGGTACAGTCCAGCAGTGGAAGTGTGTACAGGATCTACTTGGCAATGTCAAACCAGTTGAGTGCTTTCTGTGGCTGAATTTCAGGATTTATGTCCATGGCAGCAAGTTGCTGGCAAGGCAGGGAAATGGGTATCACCTGCATTCGACAGCGAGCACGTTCTGGGGAGGAGAGGAGGAGGATGGACTCATTCCAGTGTCTGAGGAGGCAGAGGACATGGATGCTCCTGTGTGTGACACTGAACACAAAAAACAACTTGTCAGCACGAGATTATCAAAGCCCAGCTCTCACAGAGACGGTTTCCTTGGTTATTGCGTTGTTAAAAAAGAAGCAGCACAATCACAGCGCACAGATCTTTTTTGGCAACTCTTTTCACTGCTCTGTTCGCAGAAACTGGATTAACTTCACCCATCTACTGAAAAATAACTCAGGGGAGTCATTACCCTGACTGAAAACTCAAACCAAGCATGTGCTGGGAAGTCCAAGCTTCTAATACACAAGTTATAAAACAGTCAGTAAATATTTCTGTAGGGTTCAAGTTCTGAAAAGCCACAAATATTCTTTCTAAATATGTATGCAAAAAGATAACACTTTTTTCAAAAATATCATAATTTAAACTCCAGTTGCATTGAGTTAAATATTTTCAAACCAATTAATTTGTCATGGGAAGCACAAAACAAATGTCAAAGTTACCTTCTCTGTCTTTCTTTTTCAATCTTTTCCTTCTCCTGTCTATGGTTGCTACTTCTGACTTCAAGGACATGTAGTATTTTCTTATCTCCTGCAGTTTTTCTTGTAAGAAGGAGATCCTTTCAGTGCTGCTCATGTTGTCCAGTTCATCTAGAAGTGGGAAGAAAAATCAGCTTTATCAAGGCCATTTGAAACACATCTTAAGTGGATACAAGACACAGCATGTAATTCCACAGCTATGCCATAAAAAGCCCACACCTCATTTAGAAGCCCCAAATGTTGCACTTTTTTTTAATTTCAGAACAAATTTTCTCTGAAATTCCTTCTAATTCGAGGCAGTTAAAGAATTCTTACTGAGCTGGAAACTCCACTTGTAGACTCTGGGTGAAGCATTCTGGTGGTGGTGCTTCTCCCTGTGTTTATCCTTCTCCCCATCTTTGATGTGAGGGGAAATCACTCTGGCAGGAGAGCGAGAAATCTTCTGTGGTTTGGCTGCGTTGATGTGTTTTACAGGAGTACATTTACTGGAACTGTCCAGCACAGGAAGGTCTTCACTGTCACTGCTTTGTCCTGCAACGAGAAGAATTTCATTTAGACTTATTAAAAAAAAACAAACACCCCACCTCGACATTTTATAAATAGTGGTTGTAGTGAAAAGCAACAGCAAATAAACTCATCAAAATTAGAATATTAGAGCACTGATAAACTATCTTAAATCACCTATTCTGGCTTTCTAACATAAAGCAACACTAGAATTCCTTTCTTAAAGATTAACCCTGCATTACTAAAAGTAGCAAGTGATTGTAAACAGTGGCCAAACTGCTTTACACATCAAAAGGGACAATTCTGAAACAAGACTAAAAGCATACAAGTTTAACATGCAATAGAAAATTCTAAGCTGATATATTCATGTATTTCAGATCCCCACACTAATTGCCAGGTTTTCCACAGGCATGTCAGATGTGTCTGAATATTGTATGGCAGAGAATGAATATTTTAGTTTGATATTTAAAAATGTAACAATGCTGCCCTGAGGGCTGAAAACACTGACTCACTGACTGAGTGATCACCAAGAATTCTGTGACAGGACAAGGGGGAATGACCTTAAGCTGAAGGAGGGCAGGATTAGATGGGATATTGGAAAGGAATTCTTGGCTGTGAGGGTGGGGAGGCCCTGGCACAGGTTGCCCTGAGAAGCTGTGGCTGCCCCATCGCTGGAAGTCTTCAAGGCCAGGTTGGACGGGGCTTGGAGCAACCTGGGATAGTGGAAGGTGTCCCTGCCCATGCCAGGGGGTGGGACTGGAGGACCTTTGAAGTCCTTTCCACCCTGAATCATGGATGTGATTCTTTGATTCTAATATTATCAGCAAGATGTTTTTCTGCACTGGAATATTTTAAGTGGCTCGTTTCCAATAAAGCTACCCAGTTTCCCAGGGGGTTGGAATGAGATGATCTTTAAGGTCCCTTCCAACCCAAACCAGTCTTTGAATCTATGGAAAATGAGCTACAAAACCATAAAAATCTAGATTTCTGTAACAAGTTAGAAAACAGCCACATACTTGAAAGAAAACATTCCTTTGGCTGAAAAGCTGTTCTTTAGCATCAAACATTTTTCTGTACTTCATAAATGGCATTTTTTTTTCCCCACCAGAAACACCGATTGTAAGACTTTAAAGCTGCCCTCTCCCAAAATTCATAACTAATATATTAAAATCAGCCTAATGCTAAATGTTTAGTAACTGCTAAAATACAACAATTAGTAATTTTTAATAAGTAATAGAAAACAGCCAAGAGATTCCCAGTAACTCTGCTACCACAGAGCTCAGAAGGTCCTTCCAGTTGTTCACCACCAATAATCATGATGAATAAAAATGAAAAGCCCTGACAGGGAGGTCCCAGTCACTGCAAAGAGTGGGTACCAGTGAGAACAGCGGGCTCTTATCCATGTTTACAGGCCAGGAGAACCTTCCCCCTCCTCCCCCTCCAGGAATGTACCTGTTCCATTCTTCTCATTTTTGGATGCAGCGCTGGTTCGCTTTGGAGTTCGCTTCTGTTTCTTTGCCAGTGTTCCACTGTTGCTGTCACTGGGTCTTTTTTGACCTGCATGAGAAGGAAAAACAAAAAAACAAAACACAAGGTAACTCAAATATTTCTGCTTCTGACAAGCTCTTTTTATTAGCAAGAAAGAGAAATTTAAAACCAGACAGGGTAAGACAGTTGGGGTTGTTCAGCCTGGAGAAGAGAAGGCTCTGGGGAGACCTCAGAGGCCCTTCCAGTGCCTAAAGGGGCTCCAAGAGAGCTGGAGAGGGACTGGGGACAAGGGCCTGGAGTGACAGGACAAGAGGGAATGGCTTCACACTGACAGAGTGAGATGGGATATTGGGAAGAAACTGCTGGCTGGGAGGGTGGTGAGGCCCTGGCACAGGTTGCCCAGAGAAGCTGTGGCTGTCCCATCCCTGGAATTGTTCCAGGCCAAGTTGGATGGGGCTTGGAGCAGCCTCGGATAGTGGGACGTGTCCCTGCCCATGGCAGGGGAGTAGAACTTCATGGACTTTTAGGTCTCTCTCAACCCAAACCATTCTGTGATTCTATAACCAGAAGATAAAACCAACCAACAACTTTCAGCAAAGCAACACCAGACTTAAGACAACCCTGGAAACGATCACGGCAGGGAGTGACTTTTCCCGGGAACGCTCACCTTTCTCTCCCATCTCTCTGTCTTGCACAGCAATGCTACAGTTGCTCGATGTGGTGCTGGCCTCGAAGCCATTGACAGACTCGCTCTCACAGAGCCCCTCCTGGGACTCCTCGGCCACACTGTCCACCTCGATGGTCACGTCGCTCTCGCTCCTGACGCTGCGCGACTCGTCCTGGCTGAGGGCTGGGGGAGAGGCCACCGGGAACGCCGAGGGGGGTAAGGCAGAGGGGTGGCAGTTTGGAGCGCCGGGGTCTGGCTTTTCTGCTCCCATGTCTTCGCCGCTGCTCTTCTCCTTCTCGTCCAAGTCATCCAAGTCCACCTCGTGGCACAGCAGAGTCTCGGGGCCGATCTGGGGCATCGCGTCGTCCTCGTCTTTTAAGGGCACGTTTTCGTGGGCTTCGGCGGGACGGGGGAAGTTGTCGCTCCTCAGCTCCTGCCCGTGGGGGGCCGATTCCGCCACCAGGGACGGCATCTCCTCGTGTCCAGTTCTGAGGGTCTCCTCAGCATTCGTGCCTCTACATTCCTCTGCTCCAGTACATTCATTGGTCCTCTCTTCAGACACAATATTTGGCACTTCCATCTCACTCTCTCGCCGATTTCTCTTCTCGGGCGATGCTTGTTCCAGAGTCTTCCTTTTCAAAAGCTTTTTATCTTTTGTAGAAGGTTCTGTCTCACTTTCAGTAGTGCTGGAACTTTCTTTACAGTCCAAGGAAGACCCATCTAACCTTTCAGGTTCTGTGAGAGATTCATTTGCTGCCTCTTCTTGGCCTCCTGGCGCAATCTTTGCGTTCTCTTGAGAGGGATCTTTTGTCTTGCTCCTTCTCCCTTTTCCCTTGGGTGATTTTTCAGCCTCTCTTTTGATTTCTTCGATTTGATCCGTTTTATTTCCGAAAATCTGAACTATCTGTTCGCTTTCCTCAACTTCCAGTTTCAGTGTTTCTAGTGGCTGCACTTGAGTCCTGTCATTTTCTTTCAATGCATGAGGGATCTTTGGGTTCTCTTCATCAAGCTTCTCATCACGGAGTTTTTCGCCTTTTTCCAGTTCTGAAGTTTCTGGAGAGAATTCTTCATTCAAATTCTTTTCAGATGACTCATCTGCTTCACTGTCAGATGTGCCAGAGTCTAAAGAAATTTCAAACAGAAGCAAACAGCACCCTAAATAATTAATTACAACACAATTTCTCATTTGAACCACACCAAACCCCTCTCTTTTCAGTAATCTAGGGTGTTACATCAGTTTAAAAAATCCTGCATTATTCAACACACTTGCTACAGGCCTTATTTTAACCTAAAATTTCTATGAAACTGCAATAGTAGTGGTACTGTCAGAGTTCAGGAAGCATCTGGGTGATGATTTTAGTCATGTTTTAGTTTATGTCTGTAATTCTCCTGCTACTATTTCCCAGATAGGCCAATATAAATGAATTACAGTCCACAGTAGCAAGAAGAGTTTTACAGATTCTCACAATCTGGTATCTACACCTGTGGATGTTGCCTCTCCCACCTGAGATTACAAAACCAAAAGTCAATATTACTGCCCTCCATGCAGCCCCAAACAGAAAAAAATAAAAACCACAATCAAAAATGAAACCCTTCTAATAATACAGACATTCCATGGCTAAACTTCTGTGCAAGTGATGCACCACACACAGAGCAAGCACTGGTACGTTACCAGAAGATTATTCA
The DNA here is from genome assembly GCA_035583135.1 of Lophotriccus pileatus. NCBI lineage: Eukaryota > Metazoa > Chordata > Aves > Passeriformes > Tyrannidae > Lophotriccus > Lophotriccus pileatus. The sequence goes on from JAWWES010000168.1 coordinate 59,046,411, forward strand.
GGGACCTGCACTAAGAGTGGTTTCACTTCAGTTCTTGCTCAGACAGGCTTAGAAATATCAAAAATGTTGCTGCCATTTGTGTATAATTAACAGCTCTGCTGGATGATGGAGCACTGAGGCTGAGGACTTAATTACCACAATACAGACTGTCATTACAGCACTGGATTTGGCCTGTTCAGTATCAGGACTGAAAGGCTCTGGCTGAAGAATATGGAATGATTTGCACAGTCATGTCCATGCCACAGCTCTCCTGGGAGCAAACCGTGCCCCTCAGCAGTGTCAGCTCAGCTAATTCCTCAAGCAAGTTCACAAGGAGAAAGAAAAAACCAACCCAAAAAAAAACCAACCAAAAAAAAGGTAAAAAAATCATAAAAAAAAAAATCAAACTTCTTTTGAGAATGGTACTGAAAAAAACCTCCAAAGTATACACAGGACTGAGATCACTCACCGTTTGATCCTCTATCAGAATCAAACATTCCTGAGCTACGTCTCGTCTGCCTGCGAGGTGTTGCTAAAATTGAAATCGAAAGGATTAATTTTTAGGGAGTCAAACCTGCACCAAACAAAAAAAACAAACCTCTGTTTTCTCGCAGTGCTGCTGCACTGCCTGGCTTAAGCAGGACTGGAAGGCTGTGCCAGCCCCACTGCCATGCACCTCCACGCCGGAACACGAGTGCACAGATGCACCTTCGGTTCCGTTTGGGAACAGTGCGGGATCGGACAAACTGTCCCGTGCCCCTCTGGCTCCGCATTTACCTTCACTGTTGGGGGTTTTGGATAAGCTGCAGGACGTGTTGGATGGAAGAGTAGATTTCAGAGGGGGCCGCCCACGCTTGGATTTTTGCTTCTCCTCATCCTTCTTCTCGTCCTTTTCACCGTCTTCTTTGCTCTGAGGGGAAAACAAGGAATTCCGATTGAAGTTTCACTGCCGGTCATCAAAACCTTTCTCTTTCTGCTCTAATTAAAAATCTAAACCGTGGACTGAATTTATTTTTTTTAAATAAAGGGAGAAACCATGAATTTTTGTTAATGTTTTTTCACTGCTGATGATCACAACTTTCTTCTTTCTGCTCTAATAAAAAACTAGACCATGGACTGCCTACCTTTTTTTTTTAAATAGAGAGAAAAACAATGAATATTTGTTAATGTTTCACTGCTGATCACCAAAACTCTCCTCCTTCTGCTCTATTAAAAAACTAAACCGTGGTACTGAATAACCTTTTTATTTTTTTTTTTTTTTTAAATAACCAGGGTTTTTTTCTCTTTACAGTCATTAAACATTGTACTACAAAAAACTTATGGAGATAATTACTTTTGTTTTTTTCTTCTGTTTTCTCTTTGGTCCTCCTTTCTCCACAGGCCAGATAATCCGATCAGCTTTCACCCACTCATCGTATCTAAAAGGGAATCACAACAGGCTGTTATCACTGATATCACAGAAAAAATGTTGTCTGAACATGAGGATTAAAAGACTAAATTATGGAAAATATTTATTACTGAGAGGTAGGGAAAATTCAAGGCCAGGTTGGACGGGGTTTGGAGCAACCTGGGCTAGTGGAAGGTGTCCCTGCCCATGGCAGGAGGGTGGAACTGGATGGGGTTGAAGGTCCCTTCCAACCCAAACTATTCCATGATAGCAGATTGTGGATTTAGAGGCACATGCAGTACCTTGCATTAGAAAGATGAATTACATTTTCTAGCCCATAAAAAAATAATTCTGGGATGAGGGAATGAAGGTAGAAGCTTCCCTGCCTGTTGCAGCACAGCACTGGAACTCAGGGCACTGAGCCAGCTCTGAAGCGTGGTAGTTATTTCACATACTCGGAACATCTCAAGTTCTAATACCAGAAGTGCTGTATTTTTAAAAAGTATTGATTTTGTGGTATTGTCTAGATAATCACAATGCTCTTAATATCAACAGCAAAATAATCCATTGCTACAGCAGTGCTGCATATAAAGACTGGTTGCCAGAAACATTTGATGTATTTTTGCCTGCAGTTCTTTGCTGCTTCGCCCTCTCCTCCCCTCTGTACTCTCTACAACCACAGTCGGTACAAGAATAGATTTTGTTGCCAAAATTCCAGTACTTCATAAACTTCATTGTAGATCCTTTCACCATTATCAATGACTCCCTTACACAAAAAAGTCTGACAGTGCTGACACAGTAAAAGTCAGGGATACTCCTGTAAGGAGTGAGGATAACTAAGGTGGGTGGACACTTGGAAACATAGAAGTATATTCTGACATTTCAGTGCAATACCACGAACAAAATCCCTAACATTGAAAAGCTCTGTTGATAATTCAGTTTCACTGATCATCTTTCCCTTTATTTTCTTAAAAACCAACATTTCTTTTGCAAACAAGCCTTTCAACAAAGAAATGAAAGGCGATTTGTTCTCCTCACCTTACATTCCAACCGTAGTAATGAACTAAATATAAAACTTCTCCATCATCAATTTCTGTGCTTTTAATACTGGCTTCATAAATTTTTTGAGTCTTTCCACGTCCATATTTTACTTTCACTTTGGTTCCAGTCAGGCAGGGTTCTGTGTCCTCCTCATCCTCTTCACCTTCTGATTCTCCTTTGTTCTCAAGTTCCTCCCTGCAGTAAAATGTATTTAAAATGCCCACTAATTAGTGATAATGATGTTTTAACATTTAATGAGTGTAACCAAGCTACTACAAAGAAAAAAGCTGCAAGAAAAATTCTTTTCCTTTTCTGCACCCTGCACTGCCTCTAAAGCTGGCCTGGACCCAGGGTGAGTACCAAAAACAGCCAGAGAATGGCAATTTAAACCCAGTTTATTAGCTGTACAACAACCTCAAGGCCTAAAGATTATTTTTTAAATTAACATTTTGGTAATACATGGAAGAATAAGCTAACTCAGTGTCTTGATCCTCTCATAGATACAAACACCATTCCATTGGAAAAAAGTTGCTTACAAGAGTGTTTAGACAAGATTAGAAGTGTCTACACAGCTCTTATTACTCTACCTCCTATTACACCTGCAGCTAGTATTTATATATTACACTGAAACACATTTGCAAGAATTAAAATTAACATATTTTCACCTGTATTTTCCCTCACCCTGTTTTAGGGTGAATTTCTCATAAAGCAGAAGTTAAACTACAAAAAAAGTCACCAAAAAAGACTGTGGGTTTGCTTTTAATGAAATGTATTTGCTGGCCTTCAGTGAAAGATCAACTGTGTGGCAAATAAGAGAAGCAGCATCCACATTGCTTAAAGAAAACTCTTTGATTCCTTGGTCGTCTGACACACAATAAAAAAACAAGCAGCCTGGAGCTCAAGGAGCCAGGAGACACTTAAACAAAAGCACAGGAGAAGAGGGATTTGCCATCTCTGTTTTGACTGCCCAGAGAAGTGTCCCCAAAGTGCTTCCCAACCACACAGCACCTGGCACAGTCACAGTGTCTGCAGGTATCAGTGGGATAAAACACCAGCACAACCTTGGCCACTGAAATGACAGGGAAAAACGCTGCCTGGCACCTACCAGAAAAGGTGCCTCCACCAAGGACAGCTGGCTTCATTTCATTTGAAATAAAATGTGCCCTTCCCTGCCTGGCTGAGTGATTAGATCCCCAATTCCCACACGCTGGGAAGATCTCCAGCCCTGTGCATCCTCCTGCTTGGAGCACAGGTCCATCATGGCCCAGACAACCCAAAGGCAGGGGACACAGGCCAGTGTTTACCTCTCCCTCTGCCTCTCCTCCTCCTCATCCGACTCTTTGTCAGAATCCTCCTGTTTTTTGATTTTTTTCTCTTTCTGCTTTGGTGTACTTTTCCTCCCCAGTGGAGTTTCGTTTTCTTTCTTTTCTGCGTTCTCAGGTGTTTCCTCTGTATCTTTGTTCTCTTTGCCACTGTCTTTTAATTTGTCTGGTGTTTTATCCTCTTCACCATCTTTCTTAGCAGGGGTGGCATCACGGGCAAGTCTCCTTCGTCCCTAGAACAGAAACAACATCACTTTAATGACTCCTGGCAATTGTTTTCTCTGTTGCCTCTCCAAATCTCAGAAGAAGAAGTGAGATGTAACACTCCTGTACAGAAGAAAGGCTGGAGATAACATAAAAAAAAAGGCAAAATGTTCTAAAATATTAAAATCAAAGGTTTTGTCTATCTCTTTATTTGGAACGAAGAGGATGAGTTTCTGATTAACTGCTGGAGGATTTCAGGACATTTGCTTGGACCTGTAAGGTTTGTCGCTCTGACAAGAAAGGGCCAAAATGTCTGATGCGACTTATTTTTGGGGGTTAGTGCAGGTTTATAATTTTGTTTATTAGAAGACTCTTGATAGGATCCCTGCTTTTCAATCAGAACATTTAGAACACATTCTGAATGCAAGATTAATTACCTGAAGGGCATCCAAAGATGACAGTAATGAAGGCACTACAATAATTACAATTCACAGCAGCATAACGGCAAATACTTGGGAAAAATAGTAATTAATGAATAGCCGGTGACTGGATTAAAAAGTAATAAAATATACAACCAAATATTTAATAATTACTAAATTAACAATAGACAGCCAATGGTAAAAAAAGATCAAAAAAAATTACCATTTCTTTATCATCTTACCAGTTTTCTCAAAAAAACCCTCAGAACTAAATGAATGCTCAGTCTAAAAACAAAGCTGATGTCGTGTCAGGAAGTTCACTGGGGCTGATACAGCCTGCAAAACCCACCTGCAGTCAGGCAGAGATCTCAACTCGGGCTCACACTGTGCCTTTTCATGTATTAATTTAAAAGGCCAATATTTGCTTGAAAAGCAAAATATATTTTCAGGGAGTGCTTTCACAGAGTGTCATTTCAGTCCAACAGAACCCTCACAACGTGAACAATTAAAAAGGAATAATTCCTTGTCCTTCAGCAGTCCTGCTCTAGGGAACACAAAATGTGCTTTTAACAGAATTAACATGAGTGCTACAGGGTCGTCTTGCAACAGCTCCCAAGTGCTGTTTGTGTTCTCCTCCCTGGTGCTCAGCATCCTCCAGCTGATGGGTCACTGCTCATATCTATGCAGCTACTAACACAACCCTCACCTCTGCAGCACTTAAGGGCAAATGAAGACCAAACTTAAGTGCTCCTCCCTCTGCTTTTGTCTAAATATTGTAAAAGTGGAGTGCTTCTTTTATGAGAAGAAGTGAGAATGTGATTAAAAACCAACTCAGATAAATGGGTCTTGCTTTGATTCTTAAAGCCATAGCAGGCCTTTGGTATTCCTGCTTCTTGCCAGAGGGCTCCAGGTTCCATGTGCCTGTGGAAATCCTCACCCACAACCAATCTGTCCTGTTGTGTTTCCCTGTTCTGATGATCCACAGCTCTCAGGAGCTCCCGACCCAGCCCTGAATCAAAACACACCTGACACAGCCTGAGAAATGCCATGGATGGGGTGGGATATAAAGCAATAATCAAACCCAGCTCTGTTTACAGGTAGAACATCACCAAGAGTTAACACTCACAGAACCCACCCTTGTACAAGAACACCAACTCCAGAGTGCACTTGAGCCCCAGGGAAAACCCACTCTGGAAACTGTTCAGCCTCCAAAGGGGTTTTGTTAAGGCCTGAGCAGAAATCAGTGCAAACCACTCACCCTGGGGGATCTTAATTCTACTTCTTCTTTTTCACTTTCACTGCTGGAGTAATTTTCTTCTGCTTCTTTTTTAACTTCTGTTGGGGGCATTTTTTGTTCCTCTTTTACACTTTCCTCCATTGGTTCCTCGTGTTTCTGTGGGTCTTCTACCACTTTTGGCTCATTGTGGTGGATGGTCCTGAACTGAATGTTTGCAGAGCGACAGTACTCCTCAAAACCATACAGATACCTGGAGACAAAGGAGCTTCCATTTACATTTCAAGGCTTATTTTCTATTTATTCAAGTGCATCAAACCCATTTTCCTGCTCACTAACTTCAGGAAAGAAAGAAAATAATAATAACAACAGACCTTCAACATGTGCCCAGTTCAAATCCCACCGAAGATGTCTGAATACTTTCATCTTCATCAACATCAACATCAGTTGAGTCATTAGTCATCCCTATTTCCAAATTTCCTTAGGTTCGAGGCAAGAGAACCTCATTCCTTCCTTTTACTCAAAAAGCCCAATTGTTTCTTGTCAAACTTCCAGGAGGATAAATAATGAAAACAATTCTCATTTAGAAAACCAGCTTGAAAAATGTCATTCCTAGAAGGTTTCCACTTCAAAAGTTAAAAACACAACTGAAAACCAAAAGGTCAGAAGAAAGAGATTTATGCATTTGTTCATTACAAGTAATGATTTTACTATTTACTGCCACATGCACACAGTTATGCCCTAAAGCCATTGTTTTACAAATTCTGCAAAGATTAGATTTAAATATCCAATCTGAAACATGTCCTTTTTTCAATCAGCATGTTTCAGGAGGTTAAAAAACTGCTATAAAATCCTCCTCACTGCACAAAGCACCTCCAGTTCCTTCTTTGGTAATGGCCACAACTTTGCAAAGCTGAATTTGCCAAAGCTGATTCTATAAATTCCTTTGTTGTATTCTGAAATAGCACCTCACGTGCTGAAAGGGAATGTTTCTTGACAGAAAAGGAGCAGAATTCTCAGGTACTGGAGGAACAGGAACTCAGGCAGCCCTGAGCTCTCCCTCCCTTCCTCCACCATTTCAATTCTCAGCACAACTCCTTAACTGAAGGATGGCAACTGCTGTTTCCCTGAACTATCAAAAATGAATTGCTTGAATGTTGTACATGCTACCAAAAACATGGAAAAATGTTTTCAGCATTACACAATAGGAGAACTTACTTTCTATAAGCAGTTTTTACATTGTAGGAAGCAGCCGAGTTCAGAATTGGAATGCCAAGGTCCATATAAATTTGCTTCCATACAGCACCACTCTCAATCTTTGGGGGGAAAAGAAGGAAGAGAAAAGGAAATTTTCAGGTTTTTTTAACCAAGAACATTAAGAAATTATGTCTAACACAGCCACAAGCCACAGCCTTTTAGAATCATAGAACAGTTGGGGCTGGAAGGGTCTTTAAAGAACATCCACAGTTCCAACCCCCCTGCCATGAGCAGGGACACCTTCTCCCAGACCAGGCTGCTCAGAGCTACATCCAACCTGGCCTGGAGCACTTCCAGGGATGGGGCAGCTTCCCTGGACAACCATTTATGCACATAAATGAACATACTCAGTTCAGGAAACATCCAACACTTACATTGTCACACCCACCCTGCTGATAAACCAGTCTAAAAAGTTTGAAGAGATTAAGGTCCTTGTAGCCCAGAACTGGTGGTTTATTGATAGGAGTGCCTGGATAAAACAAACCAGAAACAAGAGGTTATCCCAAAGAACAGCAAATGGCCTCTTCCAATGCTTTGGCACAAATTTGACTACAAATATCTTTCTGCATTTTAATTTAATAGTTTAAGGTATGTGACAGGTCAGGAGTTTCCAGTCAGCAATTAAGGCTTCACCCTCTTGAGTTATCACTCAGCTCTGGGTGGTTTATTACCACCCAAATTTATTAATAATCCCTATCCAACTGGCTGCATCCCACTGCTCCTCTCCTGAGTGGGAAGGACACAGCCAGAGCTGCAGGAAGCTCCCCAGAACACCTGAGGAATGCTGGAATACAGCAATGTGTGAAGGGATTAACTCACAACACTGTGGGCTGAAAGGAATGAGGAAGGAGCAGAAATGTTGGATCAGAAAGAGTCACACAGGCAAATTGTCAGAATGTGGAAAAGAACAAAGCCCTGACTGGATGTGAATGTTTGAGCCAGTTCCAGGGAAAGAAAGAACTCAAATCAGATGAGTGGCAACGACATAAAGAACAATAATTATTTATAAAAGGAGAAACCAAAAGTGACTTGGGGCAAGTGGCTGCATCCACAGACAACAATCCTCCCAGCAAGGAAGAACATCAAACCTCTCCCTTGCTGCTTATCTTCATCTTCATGCAATTATATCTGGAGTCATTAAAATAATTTTACAGGACTTTGGGAATACTGTCATGATTACATGAATCAAAACACTCAGGCTGAGAGAACAGAATGCACAACAAATGTGGTGGGAACAGAAGTCTTGCTGTAAGGACAGAGGGGGGTGGGGAAAAGGAAACAGGCAGGGGCAAAGCCCCAGTCCTGAAAAAGTCCTTCCTGCACGTTGCTCAATCCACACATGGCTTAGGGAGTACTGCCTGCAGTGAGTCTCCAAAAATGCTTTCTCTTTTTGCCTTCACAAGGCCCTGGCATGGTCCCTACTTGATTTTGCCGTCTAAGAGTTTAGGAAAGAGACTCAGGAAGGAGGAAAAGAGAGAAAGGGGAAAAATCAGGCTACCAAAGAAAAAAATTGTGGATCAGCCCAGCAGCACAGGGAGGTTTTTTCCCAGCCCAATTTAGACTTTTATTCCCTTAAGGCAGGTTATTCTCCAGAAACACGGGTTATACACAGGAGGCCTCAAAACTGTATTGGATGAGCTCCAGAACTCTTTGCTATAACACAAAATCAATTACTAAACCTGTGATAAGAACTGGAAATCCTGACCAGAGTTGGAACTGCCCTTTTATGATTCTGTGGTCTAGAACACACCTCATCAGAAGGGATGCAGAGACCCTCTTTTACAAAGGCAACTTGATTTCCCCATTAATTTTAAAGCAAAAAAAAAAAAAAAAAGAGAGAGGGAAATTAGCACTTCATGTTTTACTCTCAGCTCTGGTTATTTCAAATTCAAATACCTCAACTATGCTGCTATGGAAATACCACATTCAGGTCACTTTTGCCAAGGAAAAATGAAGGAAAAGAGTGAAATGGCAGTAAATGCATTTGTAATTTACCTCCACCAAGGCTACTGCGGGATAAATACACACAGCATTTGAATTGAAATGGTGACTTCAGAGGTAAAATGAATAAAATGAAAACAGTTTAAACCACAAAACTTTTCAGGCTTGAATACACTTTAAAAAAAAAAAGGGGAGGGAGGAATGAGAGGAGCTAAGGAGCAGAAAACCTTCCATTTTAGTGTCAGTCTCATCACAACTGCAAATGCAAATGTCTTATGCAACAGCAGCTCTCCCAAGTCAGCAGGTACATCCTGCTCTCTATCCAGAGCACAGGCACTGCTGAGATCTGTCTTATGCCAGGACTTCAACTATTCTAATTTATTAAATCTCACTTAATTCTGCAAAGCCAGACATTCTTGTTCTAGCTCCAGAAGGAAGCAGAGCCCTTCAAGGTGCCTGTTCAGGTATCACTGCAACATCTCTGCATGATCAGAGCTCTGCAAGGAGACCATGGCACATCTCCCTCTCTCTCCTGGTTGGATTTCACCAGCCATGAAGAGGCTCCTCAGGTTCCAGCCTGAGATCAGGAGCAGCAGAACTCCCAGCCAGGCTGTCACAACAAGGAATCAACCAAGAGCTTATTTAGCAGGGGAGCATTGACACAAGAAAGGCTTTGTGAAAGCAAAACAAAACCAGAACACCTCAGGGAGGGTTTGAGTTTCCTTTGAGTGCTGTGCCATTAAAAAAGTGGACTAGAGATAAGGAAAGAGAGAAATTTCAGCGTTACCTCTGTCTTCCATAAACTTGTAAAGCTGTTGGAGGAAGTTGTCCCTCTCTTCAGGATCAAGCTCTTCCTCAGGCTGGGAAAACAAAGGCAGTCAGAAATGAAAACAACAAACGTGCAAAGTAACCATTTATTTGTGCAAAAGCCTGAGAGCAAGAACTAAACCCAAACCACTTTCCAGCTGGCTCTGCACCCACGGAATGGTGAAATGTGCAGAAAACAAAATTTCCTGAGGAGACTGAAGTGGTACCTCAGGAGGAGAAAAAGGAAATGCAGGTCAGAGAAGGCATCAGTCCATGACAGAAGGAATGTGCGAGCCTCACAATGAAAACACCAATGCACTTCACATACTTTTCTCACACAGAAGAGCTCTGTTATTTACAAGACTAAAACAACTACCAGGAACTCAAGGGGTTTGTGGGTTGGGTTCTCTGCTTGTTTGGGGCTTTTTTGCTTAACTCATCTTTCTTAGCCCAATTTTAGCTCAGGTTGCAGAACAATCCTTTCTCCAGTCATTCCTGGCTTTGATGCTCCAGGCAGTATCTGGTTTGGAATTAAGCTCCAATGCTTGATTTCAGCTTATATTTGGAAGCACTTTCAGAGTCACTCCTAGAATTCATTATTATAAATTCCTTAGTTTTATCGTGACAACTTAAAGCCTGAAGGAGATGAACACTTACAAACTCGATGGGAACCCTTAAATGAAATAAAGCTTTTCTTTTATTCAAGTGAAAATCATTATAAAAATAAAGGCAAATTATTGGTGGGTGGGAGGAGCAGGGAGGGGAAAGAACATCTACGTATCTTCATGGAATTTTCAGCTTCTAGCAGAGACCAGGGGAAAAAAAAATCCACAAAAATAAACCCTTTTTCCCTGCAATGCTTTCTGGATGGCACTTTCCTCCTGCCAGCCTGGCAGTTTGCACAAGCAGGACTGCAGCTGCCTCGGAGGAAAGACGTACAGTGCGTGTCAAAAAACCTTTCCCTTCCATTATTAAAAATAACAGGCAAGTGACAAGCAGTTCCAGAAGGAAACCAGAAGAGCAATTTTCATTTCAGTCGTCTCTGCATTCTGTAAACTTGAAGCTTCAAGGCAGGAAAACGGGCAGGGAAATGGGAATGTGTGTGCTGCTGGCTTGCTAAGCAGAAAGCAATCTGCCCAGCATCAGAATGAATTCACTGAAATCCTTCTAAGCCCGACAGGGCTCACCTACAATCAGGCAGAGGTAGGATCTGTGTCTGACTTCCTTATTTTTATTTGGGGGGAATAACTGGAGGCAATTAAATGTGTCATCACAACATTGGACACCATCAGTTACCACTTGCTGAGGGCCCATTACAGGGATTATGTAAGAAAAAGCAGTTATCTATAGAATTGGTGTGTTCTTCCAGGTTATCAAGTGAAGTATTGCTATAGAAACCAAGGCTCTTTTCTCTCCATCTGAACTGCAAAACCCACTCCAAGATCGAGAAATTTCTACCATCTCCTGTGATGTGTTACTGGTTCGAGGCAATATGGCTCAAAGTGTGCAAGATAAAGACATGCAAATAACAGTAAAGCTTCCAAAATGCTTCTGAAGAGTTGAATTAAAGCCCATTTCTTTCGTGTGGGCACAGTGCCAAACCAGAACTCGAGGTCAGAGCAGCAGAAATGTAGGTTAGAAACAGCACCCTCGCAGTCAGAATTTAACCATTTCACTGAGATCAAGGATTTTCACCTGAAGAGAAGCAAAATGGAAAGATGAAAAGCCTTCCCACAGGGTGGGGACATAAAACCTGGCTGCAATATTCGTCCACTTGGGTAAGACCCCCCAAATCCTGCACTTGTTTCTCCCTGTTGTTGGTGTGTGAGCCCCCTGACACAGGGAACCTGAACTGGTATCAACACCAGAGCAGACACCAAATCCTCCTCAGAAGACATCTGAATCAGACCTGAATAACTGTCCCCAACAACAGCTATTTTTTTGCTGCTGGCCAAAATGAGAAAGACCAACCCCTCCTGGATATCCTTACTGCAACATTAGGGTAACATGGATTTTTATAAGAGGTCATTTTTTTATCAGGGTTATCTGTTTGTAACTGGGCATAATGAATTCCCAGGAGTGTCTACTTGTCTGAGTTATTTATACAAAGCAACCATCAGCAGCCTCAAATGTGCAGCCCCAAGTCAAGGAAACACCTGAGAAATGTTGGTGCCACATCCTGTGATCACCATCAGTGAGGGGCTGGAGAGCTCAAATCCCCAGCATGGATTTCCAGCAGAAACCAGGGTGACTCTGCTCCTGCCCAGACATTTATGCCCATTTTAGATTGGCCATAAGTAAGTTCACAGTGACAACTGTTCAAAATCAGTTTTTTAAGAGAGTTGTCTCTCCATTTCATTTTTTCCCCACACAGATGTTGAAAAAAGGGGAGACTGGAGCCAAAGGTAAGTCCAAGTGAAATGCAACGTAACATGAAAATATTAAGTGGCATGAGCTCAAAACTGAGACCTTTCTGCTGTTCATCCAATACCCACAACTAAATGCAACACGAGAAAAATCTTTTTAGTTTCACGATGAGAGGCTGAATTTCATTTAAATAAAAATAATTAAAAATCTCCAAGGTGCCCTTTTTCTAATTAGAAGATTGAAATTTCATGGGTTTGAGATGTTTTCCCTCCTTTCTGATTAGCAGGTCACGTCACTTAGAGAATTCTGGAAGCAGGAAAACAATAGAATCAACCCTGATCACACATTACCTCTGTATAAAGGACACACTCCTTTCCCAACTCCATTTCTTATTGCCTTCCAAGCAACACTAAGAGCGTTCACATATTTCCTACAATTATTTTGAGAGTAACAACCAGCAAATAACACAACACAAACCACACAGAAACACGCAGAAAACTTGTAACTGGCTTTGCTTCATTGGGTTTCAAGCCACTTAATTCACCCCGAGCTCTGCCTCTGTCCTTGGCATGATTTTAACCAAGAATGCGGCTCTGTTACCCTGACTCATCATTTACTCTCCAGAAGGATGCTAAACCTTCTGTGGGTGCCAACCTTTAGAGCTGAGTGGGAGCACAGAGAATGAAAGAGTTTCTTCTACAAAAGGAAGAATGAATCTCTTCCCACGAGCACAGTTCACCAGAAACTCAGTCAATACGAGGTGAGGCTACCAGGGACTGATCTGCCTTTTATGTTAGACTGACAAGACCATAAACTCCTCTGTGGAATAAATGCAAGTTAAGAGGAAGAAGAGTGTACACAGGATCTGGAGTTCAGAGCAGTGTATGATCAAGACAATCTGCCAGAATTAATGTGATTTTGTTGTTTCAAAGTACATCAATGCGTTTCCATCACTGGCACATTTGCTCGCTGACGCCAAGCTTGAACACCAATTAAGGAAGTGAAAAGAATTCAACTGATTGCAACAAGTTAACAGCTTTCCACCATGTGGAGATGAGAGTGGTCTCAAAATGTTAATTTCTACCAACAAGAACTAGGAATTCAACCATGCTCAGCAATGACTCACTCAGAGCTGCGCCTCAGCCTTCAGCTCCTCTGCTGCTCTTTGAGGGACATTCTGGGAACGCCTGAGAGCAAAGAGCTGTGAGCAAGGACAGCTCAGAGGAACATTTGTGCACGGGATGATGCAGGCTGTGCTTCCCAGCAGCCAGAACTCCTACAAATGCATGGATGCATGAGAAGGAGGAGTAGCTAATCAATGTTCAGCTATTTTTAAAGGCTATTCCGTGCATTACACGTCACAGCTGCTTTGGGGGTTTTATACACGTAAATGATGGAATCACAGATTGGTTTGGCTTGGAAGGGACCTTAAGGACCATCTTGTTCCACCCCTCTGCCATGGGCAGGGACACCTTCCACTAGCCCAGGTTGCTCCAAGCCCTTGAACTCCTCCAGGGATGGGGCAGCCACAGCTTCTCGGGGCAACCTGTGCCAGGGCTCCCCACCCTCACAGCCAAGAATTGCTTCCTAATATCTAATTTCCTGACACCATGCTTCATTAACCTGGAAATTACTGTTTTCCTGTATTTAACTGTTCAGAGTCAGCTTTTTGACGTTGTTTTAAAATATAAACAGGTTGCAACAGACGCTGATGATCTGGGTATCATTTTCTATGATCTCTCACAAAAGCCTACATGGGAAACAACAACTATTTTGAAGCAAAATGTAAGTATTTTAATAGTTGACTGCTGATTATTTGTAGGAATCTTGAGCCTCCTAAAATACGTTATGGATTTCTGATCCTTCCTTTACGAGCTCAGTGCTAATAAAATATATGGTAATGACTTATCATGAGAACTGAAATCCTTGCAGAAAAGGAATACTGGAAAATGCCTCTGGCACCTTCCCTTTTCAACCATGTAAAGCAACTGCGACTGATGTCTCTTGATGCTGTTGTGATGCAAGAACCCTAAAAACATGAGATAAATGCAGCCTATTAAACATGCCACACACACACACATCCTCCAGGTGACTGCCAAAAAGAAGCCTTAAAGGAAATCCCCCAAAGCAAACACCTGGAGGTGCTACAGCTCCTCCCTCAAGGAGCCATGGGATCAGCTTGCTGCAGGATTTCTCTGGACAAATTCCTCACCTTTCCTTAAATGAATATATCTATTAAGAACTCATACTGAAAAGATATTTCAGGTAAGTGCACGTTAAAATCTTCATTCTGCAGGAATCAGAGTGGCCCACAGGGAGACTGAGAGCCAAAAGCAAATGTTGCCTACACGTTCCCCTGTAAAATGGGGAGTATTTGACTATTTGAACTTGAGAAGCAAATAGGATGAGTTGCAATGGGTTCTAAAGCTTCTCCTCCCAGCACATTTACCTTCTGGAATCCTTTGCTTCACTGCTCTACATTCACATTATTCTTTCTTCTTCCCCAAAAAAACAACTTAAATACAAACAAATACAGTAGTAGACATAATCTGTTTCTAATAAAAATCAGGTAATGATCAAAAAACTTTCTATTTCTGTGTGGAGATCCTGGAGTTAAGATTTTCTCTTTCCTTTTAGCTGCAGTGCATTCCTTGACTGCCAAATGTACCCTCCAAGCACAGTTAATTCTCTTCTGACACGTTGAAAACTGGGTGAGAACCAAAAGCAATATCCAGATTTTTATCTGGATTCAAACTAATTGAGTGATTCTTTTAATCTTCATTTGATACAGACTTTTTTTCTATAGTAACCCCCGGATTCTTTCACTTTTTATGACACAGGTTATTAAACCCTTAAATTCTAAAGAAAAACAATCCAGAGATTCACCACCTATTGCCAAAATTCCAGCAATTTGAACATGCTGAGCAACTCTGTGTAATGCAATCCCTGTTGAAGTCAATGACAAGCATTTTCCACACTGTCCTCCTGGACCACACAAGTCACTTCCCACTGAGGAGGAGGAGCATCTCACCAACACCATATTTGTTCCCACTCCTCAGCTTACAAAAGCCACCAAAGAACAGCCCTGGAGAGCCTGGAGACCTGGTTGTACCAATTCTACTACCTCTTCAAGATGCCACCAAAGGCAACACAATTAGAAGGACAAAACAAAGTTACAGGTTTTTAACCTAGCTACTGGAAGAATGGTAGGATCTCTTATCACCAGCTCTGGCAGATCTCTCTGCTTCCATCCATCACCATTATAAAAGATCCTACTTCAGAAAAAATAGGATCCTTTCCATTCCAGAATTCTGACTGACTTTATCCTGTGATTATATCTGAAGTAGGTCTGTGTCCATTTGATTATTTAATGAAGGCCTATCAGGCTGGGCAGCAGCTGGATAGGCCCTGACAGCAAAGCTGCTCTGCAGTTCAGAACATGGGAGTGTAGGGGGGGAAGAAAAAAAGGTATTTTAAAAAAATTTCACTCCCACAGAACCAACTGCAGTTCTAAAACAAAAAAGTCCACTGAGAATATTCTGGGAGAAGATGGACAGAAGCTATTTTTGACCTTGATTAATACAGGAGGAACTCTATGAAATGTAAAATTTTAGCAATTTGGCATCTGTATTCAAATACAGGCAAGGAAAAAAAAAATCATTCACTTGTCGATTCTGTCTGCATTTCTGCCTTTCTAAGGGAAAAGAAAATGGGAATGATGATAAATTCCCTAAATGCTGTCTAATTGCAATATCTAACATGGCCCACTATTAAAATATGTATTCTCACAGCTGAATCAGGAATTTGATTTAATGGGCTGTCATGACAGTTCTGCTCTGACATAATCTAAAAAGATTCATATGTATCCTCTGCTACACAGCTTCTGTAAGATGAAGATGCTCACCTTATTTTTACAAGCCTAGTTGTCACCTGGAAATAATGGATTCCACAGCTTCTCCTATCAGCACATCCACCTGTCTCAAATCCTTTACATTAACATCATTCTTTAAAGAAATAACTGCAATTTCTTTTACAGGAATGTCTTTTTTTCTAATTTTTTTTTTAAACCATCAAGCTTCCCCCTCCCCCTTCTTTGTTTGAAACACACAGCATTTTATGCAATAGGCATGAAAAAATGATAATAAAAATGGATACTAGAAAACTGGTACAGCAATCCTTGATTTTTAGTGACTGACACTCTGTAATTTAAGGAGTGTTAATACAGGCAAAGCAATACAGACTGCAACAGTTCACACCCTGCAAAATGTGGCCTATTCAGTCTTTTTCACTGCAAACTGAGAAAAAAAAACCCAGAGGATTTTACATCCTGCACACATCTCAGATTTATCTCATCATAGCATTCTTCTCCAACAGACATTTACTCCATTTTCCCAAACACTGTTATCAAGGCATAAAATCCCCACCTAAAAATAGATTCTTATTGTCTTTTTTTTTTCCACCTGGCTGCAAAGCTCCACCAGCCACTTCCCAGCTCAGAAACCCAAGTCAAACCCCCAGCTTCAGCACAACCCCCCCCCCCCCTCCACATTCACATTCCCAGCTTAAAGCCCACAAAATCCTTACCTACGAGCCGCATTCTTTCAAAGGTAAAATGGTTTGACTTCCTCTCTATCTAAAGCTCCCACTGCCCGCACATATTCCAGCCCGGCTTCCAGATATCCGCTCGCGCTCTCTCTCCCCGCGCGGCGCCCGCAGTGAACCGGCATTACTTACATTCTCTTCCCCACACACAGACACACACACATAAAAAATAACTGTTAACTAGTAATAACGAGGCTGCAGCCCCGAGGCAGGAGATGAAAGGCAGGGGAAGGGCCAGCCCATCTCCGAGCCCGCGGCCAGCCCCGCTCCCGCGGCCGCTCCCCGCGCCTGCGCCGCCCACACCGCGCGCTGTTGCCCTGGGAACGGCGAGGCCGCCGCGGCCATTCCGGGTGGGAAGGGAAAGGAGAGGAAAGGGAAGGGGAAATCTGACCTCCCTCGCGACGCAAACCGCACTCGGGGCTTTGTTGCGTTTCCCGGTGTATCAGTGAAAAAATCAGCGGGAAAATAAATAGGCGAAGCTCAACAACCCCTCCCCCCTGCTGCGAAATCCCAACAGCCAGGGAACAGGGATAGAAGGGAATTCTCTAAATACAGTTTAGAAACTGGGTAACTTTACGGAAAAGGAGCCACTTAAAATATTCCAATGCAGAAAAACGCCTTTCTGTTAATATCAGAATCACAGCATCACGTTCCCTGATTTGGGGTGGAAAGGACTTCAAAGACTCTCCAGTCCCACCCCCTGCCACGGGCAGGGACACCATCCACTAGCCCAGGTTGCTCCAAGCCCCATCCCGCCTGGCCTTGAACATTTCCAGGGATGGGGCAGCCACAGCTTCTCTGGGCAACCTGTGCCAGGGCCTCACCACCCTCACAGGGAGGAATTTCTTACCAGTATCTAACATAAATCTCACCTCTGTCAGTTTGAAACCATTCCCATTGCCCTGCCACTCAAGGTCCTTGTCCAAGGTCCCTCTCCAGCTCTCCTGGAGCCCCTTTAGGCACTTGGAAGGTGCTCTAAGGTCTCCCTGGAGCCTTCTCCTCTCCAGGCTCAACAGCCCGAGCTCTCCCAGCCTGGCTCCAGAGCCAAGGGGCTCCAGCCCTCACAGCAAATTCGTGGCATTCTCTGGACTGACTTCCAACAGGTCCACATCTTTCCTGTGCTGAGGACCCCAGAGCAGGACAAAGAGCTCTGTCTGGGTGGGGTATCACCAGAGCAGAGCAAAGGGGAGATCCCCCCCCTGGAGCTCCTGCCCTCTCCCTGGTGATGCAGCCCAGAACACGGCTGGCTGCACACGCTGCCACTCCAGCCTTTCACCCCCAGAGCTCCCCTGCCCTTCTCCACACAGAGCTGCTCTAGTGACTTCTCCCAGTCTGTTTGCAGGTCCAGGACTGGCCCACACGAGTACAGAGATTGCCCCAACATGTTAAACACACAGTCCTTTCAAACCACAGCCCGGGATTCTCCGATTCCCAACCGAACACCTCCACAGTTCAGTCCTGCACTGCTCTGAACCATCTCAGGCACCAAAGAGCTTCAGCAGGCCCTGTGCATCAGCTCATACTTTCAGTCAACCTACTTCAATAGTCTGTCTTTTTTTAAAAAAAATCAATCTACTGTTTTCAGAAACAAGTTACTTGTTATATAACCCACATATAAAGAAATACACAAAGAAAAGAAAGAAAAATAAAAAGTTACTTGTATTTAAGGTTGCATTACTACCACTAGGCTTAGTATAAATATCTGGGTTTGCCTTTCCTTTTGATCCAGAATCTTTCATTCTTCTCTGCCTTGACCTCTTAATTTCTGAGATTTGTCTCTGATTTCTAACTGGAGAAACCTACCAGTGCTCACAAATCCCAATAAAAACAACTATAACAGGGAAAAGGAACAGGACTGAAAAGACATAGAAGACTGAGAGTCAAGTGTTGGAAAGTGCAGGACTTTCAGACAGGCACGTTACTAAATCATCTCCAAAGAACGACTGGAACTGCCCACACTCACCGCCACTTCTTCAGTTTTCTCTTCTCTTTTTTCTTCCTCTTCATCACTTTCTGCAGCAGCTCCATCTTCCTCATCACTGCTGGAGGACTCCAGGATTTCACTGATGTCCATTTTCCAGTTCCTAGGAACACCCTTGGTGCTGAGAAATGTGGTTGCCTCCTGTAGCCCTACAGAAGAAAGGGCCCTGGCTTTACCTCACCCACAGCACTCAGTCACAAAGCCTTTTTCATTTCCTTTTCACATCCTTGTAAATGACAACCCCAACTTAAATGGAATTAATCTATCACAGATCAGGCACCGTGATTTGCTTTGCTCTTCTCAAAATATCATCAGGTCTTAGCTTGCAAAAAAAAAATGAAGAGCTTTTCCTAAAGAGATGTGACATCAGAGTTTGGAACAGAGGAAAAACTCACTGGTGAGGAAGGGAGTGATGGGACAGGCTGGAGTCACACTTGTACAATGGAAATATCTCAAATTCTTTTGCTTGAAGAGGTGCTCCAAGGGGGAAGCAACAGAGCAAAACAAGCCCAGATAACCCTGAAATTTGCCCCTCAGTCACAGAAAGAGACTTTAATAAAGGAATCAGAAGAATACCCAGAAGAGGGACATACTGCAATGAACCATTCAGTGCTGCTGGAGAAGAAAAGGCACCAGTTTTTAACAGCTGCTGATAGAAAAACCTCCAGACATTGGTCTCAACTCGCTTTTTCTTTTTTATTTTTTGAAACCATTAGTACCTTTGGTTCCAAAATACTCCCTCGTGGCAAGGCATGTCACAACCCAATTATGTTCTGCACAGGAAAAAAGTCCCTTTCTTCAATTTATCTCAAACCTGGCATCTGATCTTTTCTTTGGCTGTTCTAAAGCTCTTGTACTGTGAAACAGCTATTAAGGAGAAAGTAGAAATCATGATGAGTTACACTAATCAATCAAAACCACCTCAAGCTCTCATTTGTAGCATGTTAAAGCTTTACTTGTTCAGGAGCTGTTCCACACCTTTACTCAAACCAGAGGAACTGCTGTTGTTCAGGGGTTTTTTTTTGTTGCTGGGTGGGGTTTCTTATTATAATTTTTAATAAATAAATTTTCAAGATTTATCTTTAACAAATTTCATATCCAAAGTTTCTCTAATTTATCCCATTTAAAATTATTCACAAAATATCCAAGAGCAATTATCAGAAATCAACAGGCCATCACTTATCTATAAATGTTAAAAGTACTACTGCATGAAACTATTTCTTTTAATTTACCTTTCTTAGGAGAGGAGTCAGATTTTGGTAAGTTCTGGAGATCCAATTCTTTGATGTCTTTTCTTGCTATTGAGTAACTGGAAAAGAATAAGGGTTTGTTATTATTTTTAAAGCACAGAAAAACAAGCATTTGACTTAGAAAAACAGCCATTTCTAAAATTTTCAAGATTTAGCATCCACCTGCAAGGTCCTTTCTAACAACTAAATGCATAAACACTTGTTATTGTAGTGTAATACAAGAGCAAGTTACCCAGAATAAGTTTCCAATCTTTCTTTGAGATTCAGACATTAAAGTACCCTTAAATAATTAAGAAAAGTTTGTAACGCCTCTTTATTTTCAATGCTTAACCTGCACAAATCTGCAAAGGTAAAACACAAAGGCAAAAATCATTTTCTAAACTGCAAATATTCGCCCGAATCAAGAGCTGCTTTCCAAAGAGGAGTCCAGCTAAGAGGGAAAGAACAAGTCCTCTGTTTTCCAACTGCATTTCTAGTAACACAGAACAAGAGTGAAGCCAGTTCCCAGATCTGCACTGGCAAACAGTCGATTCTGACTTTTAAATTACAGGAATGTTCTCCCAGCACAACATATGGAAGTTGCTCTGTTCTAAGGTTATACTGAATATATTTTTTTTTTCTTCCTTCTTTCAGGATTTCACCAAATCTGGAGTAAAAGCTCAGGAATTAGAGGCTGCCATTTTCTGAAGTTCAAGCCATAATACCACGGGGGAAAAAAAAGTCAAACAGAGCAAGAGTAGATGTTTTACCAGCAGCATTCCACGTTCAGCAGATAAAAAGCCAGGCTTATCTGGAAGGCTGATGGGAAGCATCTACATCAAGAGGCCAAAATGAATTAAGTCTTCAGGCACTTGAAATACATTTCAATAATCAAGTACTCACAACCTACTCAAAATCAGGGCCCTTAAAAAATCACAAATTGTTCAGTTTGAAAGGAGAGAGAGAGGGGGGCAGCTGGCCTTTGGCAGGCAAGGTTTTAGTTACAGTATGTTGAGACAGATGCAATACAAGTAACAATGAAGAGAAATAAAGGGAAACAGCTTTAAAAAAAACAGTCTCCATGTTCGTATAAATATATTATTCCTTAACTAAGACACACATCTCTGTCTCTCCCTCTCTCCTCCCTTTTGGAGCAGAGGAGAGACCAACAGGATCTTCCTTTCTTTTTGCTGCAATCTTGTTCAGATTCTCTAAATATTTTAATTAACAAGTCTCTTTAAATTCTTCTCTTTGTTGGAAAAAAGTAGATTAAGCCCTTAAAAGCTTTGCTGTTTTAACAGCTATGGACATCATGGCACTGGAGGTAATGAGTCCATCAGATATCCAAACTACAACAGACACCCATAAAGATAGTAATTAAGACATTAAGGAAAATAATTAAAACCAAAATTCACACTTCAAAGGACAGAAATGATCTAAAGAGTAAACACCTGGGTGTTTTGGTTTTTGGGGTTTTTTTGTTGGTATTTTTTGATAAAGCACCAGAAACTTTACTGATTCAAGGAATTCTCATCAATCCACCTGATGGAAAGGAGGGTGAGGAAGCACAGAAGGAGATGGCTGGAAATGTGTCCATCCAACATTACAGAACGTTGGACCCTTTCCTCTGGGAAGAAACATGTAATTATTCTCCCATTTTCTCATATCTCCAGTAAAAGTCAGCAACCACTTACAATTTGGAATCTGCAAAGGATCGAACTAAACACTGGTCCTTTTTCACGGTGACATCGTCGTTGCAGCTCGGGGACACCACCTGAAGGGTCAAAGAAAACACTTTTTTATTGGGAAAAACAAACAGCTGATCTTCAAAGGGAAGAAAGACAGCAGGAAAAGGGCTGTTTTCCTATTTATTACAGTATAATTTCCAGTTCTGGGAAAAACAAACCTACTCCAATTTATGCTACTAAAGTCAACAATAACAAATTTCAAGAAGTCAAGTATTAACTTGACTTGATATGTACAAGCCAATAAAAGCTTAAAATTTCATTTGTAAACTCAAAGCTGATCTACTGAGGTTCCACCACGGGATCCTGTTCATTCGCTCTGCTTTTTAGCTCTTGTTCACACAAAACCTGATTAAAGCATCTATTTAAAAAGTCACAAACCCACTTATTTTATACCAGTTTCTGATGTTTGGTATTTAAACTGAGACAGAAGTTGGTTTCTTGGTCTGTTTGGGTTTGGGGTTTTTTTGAGGTGTGGATAACATAAGCCAGTGTGAAATCCAGCCCATCCTTCCACAGCAGTACTATCTCCAAGTCTATAGAAGTGATAAAAATGTGTTCCCAAAAACAGAACAAGTTCACATTTTGCTCTAGACCACATACAAACAGAAAATGTTAAATGCTAATACAGAGCCTCCAGTAACTTCATCCCCTAGTTAAGAACCATGTTAAATTAAAATCTGTCATTAATAAAGGGATATACAACAGCCAGAACATGCACAAACCCACATTTTATGTACAGCTGGACAAGCCAGTGTCAACTATTCACCCCAAATTACACCCCAACGTTCCCTCCAGGAGGGAAGACACCTGGCCTGGGGAGGGAGTTCCTTTGTGCTCCTGGAGTCACACAGGGAAATACAATCTTAAGCTAAAAGATTTTAACAACTGAGCTTGTTCCCTTAAAACTCAAAATAGAGGAGTACAGAATTCAGTAGATAAAATCTGCAAAAATTAATGAACCAAACCTGTGTGTTTAATGCTCCAAAATTAAGCAAACACTCTAATGGATAACAGAAGATGTGTATGGAGCCTGTCTGTGCATATGAGCAACCTGCAGACTGTCTATTTGGATTTATTTAATATGGATTTATTTCAGCAGTGGCCATGCACAGCTGTACTGACAGTGAAATAAAAATAACCACCAGCATGTACTGCCAGAGTAACTGGCCACTGGTGCAAATGAAAGCATGAAAGAAATGAGAATTCCACAAAACTGAAAGTCCAATGGAATGTAGTTGCTCTTAAATTGCCTGGCAGTGCAAGTCCTAACACATTATAAAATATCCTCCCATACTTATCATCTTCATGCAGTTTTGAAAGACTTTCAAGCCATAAAACTGCAGCTTACACATAAGTGTTAATCTTTGCTTTCCTACTCTCCACAGATACGGGCAAACATTGGTATTTTTAGCAAATAAGGGAGCAGAGCTGAGCCTGACAACATTCCCAGCTTTGCTGGAAAAGGAACTTACCAAAGCTGGATACCAGTCTGCCTTCTCTGAATTACAAGTCACACTCACAACCTTGCCAAGCAACTCATCATTCAGGCGCCTTTTATCTTCATCCTCTTCTTCACTGCTTTCTTCTTCCTTTTCATCTTCAGTACTAAAACAGCAAAATGCACAAGATTTTAAAAGGTTATGTCTGAACTTACTACTTGAGAGCAAAACTAGATTTTTCTTCCTATTTGTAAAGGTTCAAGAAAACAAAGTTAGAATTTGAAGAGCTGAAATTGCTTGAAATACTCTCAAATATTAAGGGTACTTATTAAGAGGAATTCTTTCCAAGTATTAGTATTTTAGAGCAGCATCATGTTGGAATTGGAGACATGAATCAGGTTTTGATTGTGCACAGACACGAAACAAAGAGAAATGGTCTCTTCCCCAGAAATTTAAAAGCACTTTTTTTTTTAACTCTGTGCAGTGCAAAGGTTAAAAATCCTCCATTTCCTATTAGATGAAAGAAGTATAAATGTTCCTAAGCAAAAACCCTTCAATTTGATAATACTGCCAACATATGACCACATCTGTAGTACTCAAGTCCTTAAGCTGTGCACACAAGTGATGTGCTGGAGCACTCAGAGCTCTGCAGCTGCTTCAGTGACAGCAAAAGGACACTAAAGGGAAAGCAAAACTCACACAGGAAGAGAGGATCTTCTCCCTCTATTAGATTTCTTCCCAATAACTGGAGTTCCAAAGTGCTCTGGGTTGGTTAGTGGCAGTTGGTCAAGTGTCTACATGGAAAAAAAAGGGAAAAAAATGAGTTTGCAATCTCTTATTATTAAAAAAAAAAGTGAATTAACTACTAAATTTTTATTCCCTGCCCATCACTGTCTTACCTCACTTTCTGCAAAGTGCCTTTCTCCCTTCAAGCATAATGAAGTTCGTCTCAAGGTCCTTTCATCTCCATCATCAAAAACTAGGATGAAGCCAAGGAAACAATCAGATGATCAGATCTCAATCCCACCCCTACTGTTTATCTCCCAATCATGAACATTCCCCAGCACAGGACTTTCAGACCTCCATCTCCCCATTCTTTAGGTCACAAGCAAAATGAAAGGTCAGGCCTCAATATTCAGCCTTAGATTTTCACAGAGTTTGAAGCCAGTAAAAACAAGGTTTTTGGGTGCAATTATTTTAGCTTGGACATTCTTCTTATCAATACACTGCACATTTCAAACCACAGTCACTATAATCTAACCTTTTTTGGGGGTTTTTGGTGGGATTTTTCTCACCCTATCCACTGTTTAATACTATACCTTTCCATCCTCCCTCTTGCCACAAACAATCCCACAGAAAGACAAAGGAATGGAAAGAAAAACAAGTGTGGGATATCAATATTGTCTTACAAACAGACCAGGACACTGGAAATCTGAAACTCTTAAGTCTGACCAATTTATAAGGCAAACTTAGTAGACATCCTATTAAATCTCATGGGTAAGTGACAGGGAAGCTCCACTGATTTCCATCAATATAGAGCAGAAGAATTTTGGCACATTTCTATTAAAAAAAAAACCCAATCAACAAAAATCTCCTGAGCCAGCAGGAATATCAAATATAATATTTCTCCAATAACTAACCAGAACAGTCACTTTCTCACACTTTTAGATTAAAACCATAGACTGCAATAATAACTTTATAAAAAGATAGGAATATCAAATTAATTAAGCTGGGTAATTTAAGCTTTAAGGTTCCCAAATCTTCAGAGTAGATACTGCTGTGACATGTTGCACTACTGAACTATCTTACACACAAAGCAACTTGCTCTTCCCCCTCCAAAAATCTCAAACTACTAAACTTCCACAAATAATCACTTTAGGGGACAACTGGCTGGTGACTGGCAATTTAAAGCATAAAATGTTATAAATACTGAGGGTTGGGTAAAATACCCTCAGTAAAATACAGTAAAATTAAGACACTTAAAGAAATCATGACAATTAAGAGCTGTGCGTGATATTTTTTCCTCAACTATAACATGCAAATTAATTTAAGAAATCATATAATTAGATATTCCTGATCAATAAGAGGCAATGGTAGATTGCAAAAGCTGTAACTGCAATTGCAGAAGCATCGGCTTCATGAATTTGTATTTCATTTTCATGGACAAACCATGGAAGAAGAAATAATTTCTGCTGAATGACTGAGTTTTCCTAATCACTCCTCAGACCAGACACTGAAGTGTGAGTATCCTCTCAGAGTCTGGCAGTCAGGCTGAAATGCACAGCAGAGTGTAAGAGTATGGGATTCCTTCAAAGGAATCAAATCCAGCTTGTCCTGTTTTACCTTGGAGATTTTATTTCCAGGGCTAAAGTTTCTCTCTGCCCCAACTCTCATTCAGGTTAAAAGAATGAACAGAGTCAAAGTATCCAACCCCATAGGAGTCTCATGTAAATACATACCAGTGCTGCTCTGCAGGAGGAAACTCCACAGCATTATCATTACTTTAATATCCTTTGCCTTTTAAAAATGATTAATAGAAAAGTGACAGTTAAATTTTAATTTTCTGTCTTGCTGGGAACAAGTAGGGGCAGAGGTGAAAGACCATGAGGGGCTGCAAGAGAAGGCACTGATGTTTTCGGTATTTGAAAGGCATTTCATTGCTTCAAGGATAAGCCAAAATTTTCTTTGAGCAGGCGGGAGTTTTTGGCTATTGTCACCCTGTACCAGTTTGTGTTGTGGAAATGTGCAAAGCCCCTGCAACTCACAGTGTAGCTGCACAACTTGGAGCAAAACATCTCTGCAGAGCAATAAAGTGTGAGAGAACAGCACAATTAAAAGTATTTCCTTAGTTAAATTAGTGACCACTTGATAAATATCCTCAATTGAGAAAGGATAGCACCAATTTCATACAAAAATATTCAATTATTTGAATTGCTAAGCTGAGGCCAAGTAAGAAATCTCCCCAATAAATCACAATGCCTCAAGTATTTGGTAATTGTATCTACTTTGAACTCGCTTCTCCTCTAGGGAAAAGACCTGATTGTGCCTCACTGAAAGGGTAATCAGAAACCTCACTGATAAACTCAGCAGCTTCAAAAATATAAACTAAGGAGGCCCTGTGGTTTCCATCTCATTTTTAAGAAAAATCTGCTTCACTCGTGTTAGTGTGGCCTGTGCATGACTTTTTAATGCCAGTCCTGGAGGATTTAGGGGAATATCTTTTCCAAGTACAGCATCACATCCTAAGGATTCTGTAAACATTAAGCAGTGGAGCAGCAGGCACAGTTTTTGGCTCTGTGACACTGAGGCTGTGACAGCAAATGTGGCAGGAGAACTTAATGCACTTTAAGCTGCAAATTCATTTCTCTTTTTAATCTCATCCAGAAGTAAGGCTGTTTAGTTAAAGTGCCAAGTGCTAACAGACAAACTAAAAAAACCTTTCAAATTAATGCTGAGTAACTTGCATTAATTATTTCATTCCTTCAATAGGGTATTGCTACAACTCCAAATTCTCCCATGGCGGAAACTGTAGAGGTTGTATTCCATGAGAATGATAAAACTGAATGAATTCTGTCATGTTCAAGAAGGCAGGAAACAAGAATGGAAGGCAGGGAGATCTCCCTCATACACAAGGAGTGACCAAGAGATGTGTTTACAGTGCCATGATGCTCCTGTTAGGGGAAATTACAGCCCTGTCCTTCCAGAGGAACAAGTGTGAAAAAGCAGAAGCCTTTGAAGTTCTTCTATTTCCTCATCTCGTAGTGGGCAGGGACTTTTGGGGGAAACAGGGTGCAGGAGCTGAGTGCTGATTTCTGGGAACCCAGGACCCAAACCAGCCAGGGAACTCCACACACCATTTACCAGTCACTGGAACAACGGAGGGACAATGAAAGGAAAGCAGCATTTCTGTTGGGAATCCATTCCAAATGTGCTCCCTCATGACAAGCACTGACAGAAGGGAAAGGGGATGACTAAGCAGCACAACCTGGAGGAGCAGCTCTGTTACAAAGCTTGTTCTAGTCCCAGGAACAGAGTCCAACATGCTCCACCCAGAGCATTTTAAAACAGTGACAATACAACAGAAGCGTTCAGAATTTTGCTGCGTCCCAACCCTGTCAATAATGACAGGGAAGAAAAAGAATTGATTTGTTTGTGGAAATCTCCACAACTCCAATCTATGGCAGAAAAATACAAACTTCCCAGTGATAATCAATGCAGGACTTCCCAAGAATTAGGAAAAAAACCTCTCAAGTAAAAACTTGAGTGGCTCAAAAATGCACTAAAAGGTGCAACTTCAAACTCACCATTGATGAGCAGGTATCTTCCATTCCCTGACTGCTGCAGACCCATTTATGCCACTAACAACAATAACACTAACCCTGACCTCACAAAACCAGTCTCAACATCACTTTTCACTCATATTAAATATTAACATTATTTACTATTGACAATATTAAATATTTATATAAATATTAACAAGTGGACTAATCCAAATCATTTTTAGGAACTGTGAAGAAACTTGACACAAAATACTGCAGAGCAGTTGAACTACAACTTGTTTATAAATATCCCCAAGACTGAGAAGAAAAAACAAAGAAAGAAGAAAAAGGAGAAGAGCAGAAACATCCTCATAGTAGTTATGGTATGACTTACACACAGGGCAACCAGTGTTACCAGGACAAGGCAGTTCTGGGACAGACAAGTGAGCAGGGAAAACAATGCTCAAGGCTGCATCTTGCTAACTTCAAATCCAACAGGTTATGTTCCTGGTGCTGCCCAAACCAGCACAGATTCTATACTGCACAAAAAGAAAACATTTTCTTCTCCTTCCCCATCCTTATTCTGGAGCTTTTAAACCCACCAAGATGACAAAAGCCCGTCCCATGAATAAAAGCAGCTCCAGCGTCACTGTGTACACTGAATTATTTTCACTGCTGCCTGACAAAGCAGTGATTTGAGAACTACCAGAGATGCTGTCTATGAATGTCTCAAGAAATGCGTGCAAGTTGAGCAAAAATTTGGGTTTCAGCAGTGGACAAAACATGGGAAGTCCCAAGAGCTGTGCAGCACTTGTTGCATGAGCTCGTAGCCAAGGGCTGTAGTTCTGATTCATCCTGTAAGACACTGCAGTGGATTGTGCTACTGAGAGACTACACAACTCAGATTTATTGTTTTGGAAATAATCATAAGCGAGTGTCAGTTCCTCTTACACAAATACATCTGAACTATGCCCAAAAATACAGAAGTCTTTGAGTCTCCACACAGAAAACTATCACCTTCCAGCCAAGGCTGTGCTGTCTAAAACTGCTTTTTCTGAAGTGTTACATCAGTCTTACTATTGTTACATATCTAGAGATTAGAGAGAAAAAAAACTGCCTCCTTGCTTTCCCTACAGTATTGTTCGCACACCATATTTAAGTATTTTTAACACTCAGGTCACATTGCAACAAAGGTGGTTTTAAAACCACAGGTTTGATCCAGTTGATTTGTGACAAGGTTGCGTTATTGCACTTTTTCACCAGGAAATCTTGCTCCTCTACCCACAGGTTGTCTAAACACACACAGGCACAAAACGTGGTGCTTTTCTTTCATTCTAGATTCTCCAGAAAGCACCAACACAGGTGTTTTACGCACTGAAAGAACACATCCCAAGGAATGTGGTCTGGGATGGTGACACACGCACAGCACCAGTGATGCTGCGGTGACGTGGAGCTCAGCAGGATGTTGGGAACTGGTCAGACCAGACACACAGCCAGCAGCAGTGCCCTGCACACCCCAGGGAACCTGCACTGCCCAGGATCAGCCACCACAAACCAACAGGCCAACGGTGAGCCTGAACTCAGGGAACTGAGGGGGCACTGAGGGGTTTCATCACCCTTCATGCGGGAATAAGACGTGGCAGAGCTCACAGATGGGGCGGAGCCAGAACCGAAGCCAAGTTTTCAGGATCTCCACAAAGCATCAGAAAGCTTCTTTTAAAAACAGGAAAATGTGACTATAAATAGCTCCTGTTAGCAACCCTGCTCCTGAAGTCCCAGGACATCAGTGTTGGTTCATTTGCTGATAAATAATCTCAGAATTACCAACTGGAAACAGCAGAATCCACACAACATGAAGACCAGAACCAAACACTCTGTACATTTAATTTCTGTCACCTGCCCTCCTAAACACAGATACAAAGTGATGCAACTGACACTTACTTCAATCCCTGAACAACTCAAGCAGAATTCCCAAAACTTCATAATAATGGCCCATCTTCGCGAACGAAGAGCCGGGGAAGGTCCTTACCCGCATATGCAGATAAGGCCTTCGAGTCTGCGCAGTGGATTTTTTAGGTGACACACAGTGTGCGCGGAACTGAGGCCACCCTTTAATCCTGAGGTTCGTCTACC
>JAWWES010000168.1:59085681-59119134 GCA_035583135.1 Lophotriccus pileatus
AACAAGCGGCGGGCGCGCGGCCGCTCCCATTGGCCGCCGCCCCTCCTCCCTCCTCCCGACGGCGCGCGCCATTGGCCAGCCGCGGACAGCGCCCCCATTGGGCCGCACCGCCGGCCCCCGGCGCTCCCGATTGGCCGGCGGCGGGGACCGGAAGGGCAACGGCGCGGCGCGATTGGCTCGGGGCGGGACGAACGGGAGGGGGGGGGAACGGGGTGGGGGAGACAAGGAGGAAGAGGAGAGCGAGGGGGCGGGGCCGGCGCGCGCGGCGCGCACGCGCGGCGGCGTCCCCGGCGCCATTTTGTGCGCGGCTCTTTCCCATTTTAGGCCGCGGGAAAGGGAGGGAGGAGCGGCAGCGGCGCCGTGCCGGGAGCGCTCGCGGGACCGCTCGGATCCGCCGGGACGTCCATCCCGAGCTCCGCGGAGGCGGCGTCGCGTCTCTTCCCGTCTGCTGGGTGTCGGCGGCGGCCGCCCCGCTGTCGGCGGCGGCGATGGCGCAGCGCGGGCCCGGCCGGAGGCGGAAGTGGAGCGGCCGCCATGGAGGCGCCGGGACCGCCCGCCCTGAGGGCGCGGAGCCGCCGGGGCCGCTCGAGCGCCTGGCGGGGACACGCCCGCGGTGCAGGTAGGGGCTGTCGGCCCGCGGGGGAGGGCGCAGCTCCGCCGCCGCTCAAACCCTCCCGTGACGCGGGCGGGGAGGGGATCCAGCGGCTCCGGCCGCACGGCGGGTTTCCTCCTTTGCCGCCGCAGGAAGACGCAGCGAGGGCAGGGCTGAGCAGCGTGGAGCGGGCTGAGCGCTTCCCTGCGCGGTGTCTGTGGGGACCGTGGGCTTGTCTGGCCCGGGATAGGCTCTGGAAGTGCAGCGTGACGGGGCAGGATCCCTGCACCATGCAGAGTCCGCTGAGAGAGTTTGGTCTTAAGTGACCAACTTTGACCCAAACAAACTGGAATTAGTGACTGAAGCTTACAATAAAATGATATTTTTAACGATAGTTTCACATTTTGTCTCACTACCTAGAATTTGTTCTCTGGTTCTTGGTAATGCAGATCAATATTTTTTTTTTCCAAATTAATAAGTCCGTAATTTTTATTCCAGAGTGATGAACATCTGTTTGATAGCTCTCACTCTGAGGTTTAAAACATCCCTTAGGATTACCTGAAGCAAGAGTGGAAGGAATTTATATTTGTGCTCATTTGACAAGGAGTTTGTTCTAATGTGGTTCCCCTCTAAGTTCTGCTTTGGAGGTGGCTTTTCTGCTTTTTATTATTTTTAATGAGCTCTTATGGTTTGAAAAGCAGCAAGCACGGGGTGAGCTCTCCAGGGAGGGCAGTGAGCTGTGGTGTGTGGTATAAGTAAGGCTCTGAGGGTTTAATAAGGCTTAAAAGCACAGGAGGCTTGTTTAGAGTTGACTGTGGAGGACAGCTCTGGAGTTCTGGTGCTGGGGTCTGGGTTCTAAATGTAAAGGTGCTCCAGGATCTGTACAAAGGTTTGAGGCGTTTAGTGCTGAGGGAACTTTGTGCTGTAGTTCTGCTTCATGCAGAGGGTAAAATGAAGAGTTCTTGACTCTTCTGAAGGGCCTGGAGTGACAGGACGAGGGGGAGTGGATTCAAACTGACAGAGGGCAGGGTTAGCTGGGTTAGTGGGAAGGAATTCTCGGCTGTGAGGGTGGGGAGGCCCTGGCACAGAGACGCTGTGGCTGCCCCATCCCTGGAAGTGTTCAAGGCCGGGTTGGACAGGGATTGGAGCAACCTGGGCTAGTGGAAGGTGTCCCTGCCCATGGCAGGGGGTTGGAACAGATGGTCTTTGAGGTCCTTTCCAACCCAAACCATTCTGTGATTCGGGTGATTGATATTCTGATTTAGAAGCTGTTAAATGTAACCCAAATGTTTAACAAAACTTGTAAATTCACCTTGAGTGTGAACTTCAGATCTCCCTGTGGAATGTTTGTCAAATCCTGTCTTAGATTGTGAGCTTTGCTGAGGCAGGATTTGTACCTGTGTCTGGTGCCATTCAATAAATGACAGTTTGTAACAAAACTAATCAGTCTTGCTTCTGATTTCTAGCAGGAAAACCCTGCCCACCTGGATGTGTCCATGACAGCTGGCACCGTTAGGAGGTTCCCCATGGAGCTGTTGGGAGCGAAAGGACTTTATTTCTCTATAGCCAAGTGAGCAGGAGGGTTGTTCTTTTATGGTATTTGAAGCACCTAAGAATGCCCAGTGGGCAGCTCAGCACAGTGTGAGTGTTCTCACACAGCTCAGAGATGATGTCTGGTGTCATGGAATGAAAACTCTGCGCTTTTGGCAAGCCAGGACAAAGGGGTCTAATTTTGGCTTAAATATCTTTTCACTGGAGTATGAACTTCAGGACTCAGAGTTATGCCACAATACTGAAATATTTCATCCTAAATGTCAGTGTTAACCAGCCCTGAGACTTCAGGCCAGCTTGGCTGTGCTGGATCCTTCTAGCTGTGCAATCCCTTATAGGGAAACTGTGGAAATGGGTGGAAGAAATGAGCAGTGGACTTCTGTGTCAGCCAGGCTGCTCTGCCAACTGCACAAAGTTAACACTTCGTAAGATCATGGTCATTTTAGTATCTAACCTCTGTGTAGGCAGACATTCTGTGAGGTAGAAGTGCTTCATGTTTTTTAGGTTGAAAGCAGCAGTATTTGTGTGTTATTTGTTTTGTTAACACCAAAGGTCTTGCAGCTGCTCCCATGGATGCAGCACAGGACACTTGCCTGGGGATATGCATTTGTGCAAATTAAAGGCTTCTTAATTTAAAAGCAATTAAAACAAAAGCATTAAGGCCCTCTAAGCATGGCACTGGTCATATGTAATCTTACAGTTGAGGTGATGGCTGTAGGTGGATTTAAAAAAGATGTATTTTAAAATGCCTTTGTATCAGTTGCAGAATATACAGAAAGTCTTCCATACATTTGGCAGGAGGAAAAGGCAAAGATAGGAATGTCTGTATATTGCAGGTCTCTTTATAAGAACAGCAGTGTAAGTAACTGTTGAATGTATCACGTGGCTTCCTTGAGAGCAGAGACAAGAAGAGAGATTCCTGGGATAAGTAAGATGTTCTTATTCTGTTTAGTAGTCACATATTGCTCTCGACATACTTCCTTTTTGTGTAGGTAAAATACATGTACAGTCCCAGCCACAATATTCCAGAAATACTAAAAATATTCTAACAATGAGGTTCTTCATATGTAGTGAAATAACTGTGCTTTTCTATATCAGACTTTGCAGTGTTCAGGAGACTTCTGGTTTCTTTTTATTTTTTTCTCAAGTGTTTAATTCTTTTTTTTTTTTTAATGCCTTTCCTCTTGGTCTATCTATCTTGTAATTAATTAGGCAACATTTTTCCAGTGGTGGTTCAGATCCTCTGTGTGGAACTGCAGGATTTCCACACAATCGAAGGTCATGTGCTTCTCATTAAGTTTTATTGTCTCAGTGATTGCAGACTGCTCAGAGGAGTGAGGTAAGAAGTTCTGAAGTCCTTGATGTGCAGGTAGGAAGGGAAGAAATCCCAATGGATGTGAAGTTGGCATCAGTAAAGTTCAGCCAGAAATGAAAGCTCAAACCTTTGCTAGTCATGAAGAAAATTTGGCTTCACTGTTGACAATCAGCAATAAGTTCCTTCATATTTATTATTATGTGTCAGAAAACAAAGACCTAAACAAAAGCACCTGTTAATGCTAAATTCTTATGCTACATTTATAGTTCTCCCAGCTCTGGCACCTTCCTGTCCTCCTGTTCAGAAAATGGACATTTAGTTATTCAAATATAACTTCATGTTGATTTTAATCATTTCCTTGTGAGGGTTCCCACTGGAGAGGTTCAGCAGCCCTTGGGAAGCCTGAATTAGTGCTTTATATCCACTGGAGTTTGGTGGGGATTTCTGGAATCTGGTCTGGGTATGTTTTGCAGCAGTGCAGGATCTTCTGGATATGAGTAATCATGGGAATATTTGTGCTGTAGGAAACTCTGTCAGAAATATTTGGGTGAGAAAAATCTCAGCATTGGGTTTCCTATCCAGTCTGCAAAACAAACAATACTCACTTTGTAGTTTCTTTTTCCAGTAACACCAGTAAAACATTCAGCTGGCCAGAGGAGCTCTTGGTGATCTCCCGGGAGGAGCATTCCCGTTTCTCCTGAGTAAACTGCGTCCAGACTTTGTTGTGCTTTGTGGCTGCAGCTCTCAGCTACAATCCCACGTGTTATCAGATGTGTGCAGCAATCAGTGATGCATTAACTGATTAATTAATTGTGTTATTGGCAGCCCGGCAGCACAAGGAGAGTTTTAGTTGCCAGCTGATGGAGCTGCTGCTCCCCCTGGACCGTGAGCTGGGGGTGGGTTTGGCATCAATCACACAATCCTTTAATTCCAGACTTAAAATGTGCCTTGTTTTAAGACTTGATTTGATAATCCTGTGTTTGGACAGAGCAAGAGCTGTGTTGTAAGAGGCTATTTTTATTCCTCCTGCTATGGAATTTTCTGATAGCTGACATATTTGTACCGAATGTTAACGTTGGCCAGTTTAGGAACTACTTGCCCGTTGCCAGGGTTTACTTAGGATTGGCTTTTAAAGCCAGTTTTTGCATGTTTTGTCACGTGCTGTTAAATTATCTGAATGTAGATGTTTAACGTCTCCTGTTGCCTGGCAGAGGGATGCAAGGCACAGAATTTGATTACAAATACACTTAATTTCTTATATTATTTCTCAGGACTGCAGGTTCACATTGATGACCGTAGAGAGGCTGTCACAGCTGCACGGGGGGACTTGTGCAGTGTTGTGGAAGAAGATTTGAACAGCAGCTTTACTTTAGAGGTGGCAAAGGACTCTGGTTGTCATCACCTGCAATCAAGCCCTCAGTCTGCCTTTCAAAACTTGAAGTAGGTGCTCGGATTCCAGTGAGAATTTAGCAGTAAGTCTTACTGTGGCAGGCACAAGACACTGGTTAGTACCAGAAGTGTATCCTGTTGGTGCATCAGCATTGCAAACTGAAATTTTTAAAACTTGTTATACTTTTTAACTGGCTTCCAAATTATGTCTGCATGCAGCCTTTTTTCCTTGATTCTGAGGTGTAGGCCTGATTACTGATGTAAGTAGTTCATCTGTTGGCAGTTGTGATCTTTGAAGGTTAGAAGAGGTGGTTTTTCTCCAGGATCGAGGGAGTGGTTTTGTGGGTAAATGCAGTCACCAGTGTACAGATCAAGAAATAAACTTAAGTGCAAAACACTTAAACTTGCACCTCAACCTCTAAATAGTCTGTATTCTTCCTAACAAAGTAAAACCTCTAGTTTATAATTACTGCTGCTTTAGTAAACTCCCATCTAAATCAAACACAGTGCAAAACCCGTGTGGTTTTGGGAGTGACAATTACTTATTTTGTTGCTGTGAAAACCAACAGGAGAAAGTCTTCAAAGTTTTAGAATCTTCTTGCAGTGTTTTAAGTTAAGATTCTGCAACAGAAGCAACGTGTGTGTCCCCAGCACCTGGGCCTGGCACAGGGAGGGAAGCAGCGCTGCTGCTCAGCAGAAGAAAGCTTGTGAGGGCAGTGGTGATGTGGTTCCAGGGCTTTTGCTTGTCCAAATTCCTTCCATCACTTCGGGTTAATTTCCTTTTCAGCCTCAGCCAGCAAGACTGCAGTTGGTCAGTACTGATTCTTATTTGAAAGGATTAATGCCCTCAGTCTTGGGAATTAAACGTTTTTAGCTATAAATAGCTGCTCTTGGTGAGAATCTACAGCACAGCCAGTGGTTACATTCTGATTTTTTTTTTTCCTGCTTAGCCACCTTTTGCCAAAGATACTTTTCATTTGTGTGTCTTGTTTGGAGGATATCATTACAGGTAGCTAATTGCCAAGGAGTTAGCTAACCAGTCAGCATTTAACCTGTGGATTAATTGCCAGCCTGTCCTGTTTGCAGGAGGTTTGTACCTCCAGGGATGTGCTTTCCCCTGCAGTGCTCCCTGTACTCTGTCACCTCATTAGTTGCAGCTATAAACAGAACCCCTGAAAGGAGCCGTGTTGTGTGACATCCAGAACTCTGACACAGCAAAATACATGTCTTTTTGGAGAGTTTGATTATTCTGGATCAGTGAAAGGTCTTTTATTACTGTGGGAGTGATCTGTCTGCTCTTGCAAGCAGCACAACGGGGGACAGACTGGTGTGAGGGGAGACAGGAGCATTTGGCTGGGGGAGGCACTGCTTGTTAAAGTGACTGACAGGGAACACATGAAGCTACATTTTGATTCTGCCTCAAACAGTAGTTCTGATTTTTCTGCTCCTGATGTGTTTGAGGGGAAACAGGCTCTCAAAGAACCCTTTATAGACTGCAAACCCCTAGAATTAGGGCTGAAGTTGAGCTTTAAGCATCTCTGCTAAAGTAGCTGGTGCTTCCTGGGCTGCCGTTGCCACCTGTTACTGCAGTCTGATGTAACAGGTCCCTTGTCCTTTCTGAAGTAATGAAATCAGCAGATTTCCTGCTTTCTAAAAGCCCAACAAACAAAATAAATGTAACTTCCAAAAACTTAGGCATAAGTTGGGTGGGTTTTGGAGGGGGGGGTGTGTTTGGAGTGCATCAGCTTTTGGGTGAATTTACTACAGTAGAACCTGCCGAAATTGGAACTGTAAGGAATGCATTTTGGATGTGCAGACAGTATGTATACCAAATCATATCTAATTATATGCAGCAATAAAGCACCCCATGTTCCTTCTAAACCCTTGCTTGGCTTGTTTTATCACATTGCCTAAAATGGTATTTTCAGTGGACAGTTCTTACTGGTTTTAGGGGAGACTTCAGAGGATTTCAGGTTTTCTCTCTCTGATGATACACAGTGTTTGGACTATAACTATATGATGCTGCTGCTTGCTTTATTCTGGTTGTCCATTTTTGGTTGGCCCAGCAACTTGTAAGAACCATTTTTAAACAACTCCTTGGGAGCCCTTTAATAGCAATGTACTGAAGATGAAAAAGCTCTGCGTGGGGGTGGCTCAGTCCATCTGGAAACAGGAGACTTGATCTGAGCCTGGTTGTAGCTCCTGTGTTCTCAAATACTAGAATGTATTTGCTGTAAGGCTCTTACCTCTTCTACCCCTTGTTTTCTGCAGCTCTGTGTAATTGGACATAATAGGCAGCAAGAATTTCTATAATGGAAAGTTACAGGCAGTTGGGATCTCGAAATAGCTCTCAATTCTTAAGTAAAAGTAACTTCCTTGCTGCACATAACTTGAAAAACTGGTGGGTGGGGGAAAGGCTGGTTCTTGTCTTACAGACACAGGCAACTGAAAGGAGAAAATGAGGGGGAGAGAACAGTCTCTGCTGTATTTTTGGTGCTATTACGGAGTCAGAATTGTCATGACAACTCACACTATTTTTCTCTTCGTAATCATGAAGCTTTACTTCATTTTAAGGTCACGATTCTCTTCCAGCTGATAAATCCTTAAGATGTGGAGTTGAGTTCACTGGTTTGTGTTCCCTTCTATGGCTGTGGTTTTCTCTTCAGGAAGAGACTTGCAGAACGGCATATGGAGCTGTTCCAAATCTCCTTCCTTAGGGGTGACTGGGACTGCACAGGCACAGAGCATCCCAGGCACTGCTGTATCCACACAGACAGTCACACTTTCAGCATGTGGGGCTTTTAACCTCAGGCCATGGAGCTATTTTTGGTGATGAGAAGGAAGTTACAGATGACCCAATGCTTGGCACACTTCAAATCTGCATGAGACACGTTCTGCTTGGAATGTTTTCCTGAGAGGCAGCACAGATGAGTAGTATTTCATCTGGAGATACTCGTGGATATCTGCCACACAGGGAATTCCACATATGGGTTACTTCTGACAGCCCTGCCATCGTTTCAGGAGCATATTAGCAGTTGTACAGAGGATATTATCCAAACCAGTAACTTTTATGACCATATTAAGGGAGCATAAAATTAATGATCTTGATGTAATAGGCTAAAATTGATTTTAAACTCTGCAAGTGCACTTCCATGCTCTGAAGCCTGCCCTGGTGCAGTCATGGAGATGTGTGTAAGTGGACTAGATACTGAAGCCTGTTGTTTTTTTTAGTTTGTCACCTGCAGTTCACCCAGTCCCCTTCTTAATTGTCTTAACAGAGCTCCTGTGCGTGGACTTGCTGACTAAATAACTGTAGCAGGGAATGTGACGTATCCAGTCTCAATAAATATCACAGTAGTGATTCATCCCAGTGCTGAGTAACAGCCAGTGGATGGAGGAGACTTAAGGAGGAAGCGTCTTTCTGTACAGCCCACACTTGTGTCACTGTTGGATCTGTTCCTCTAAATCACTCCTTGGTGGAGGGATGACTTAAGCCAAGAGATGAGTTGGTCTGTACACTCCTACTTCCTGGTGTTCTGGCTAAGCCCTGTGTTTTGGGTCTTAAGCAACAGAATGTGCCGTTAAAACTCTGAGCTTAAAGCATTTCAGCGTGGCAGGAACTGGAGTTCAGCATTCCACGTGGGCATTTAACGTTCTGCTGTGTTATGTGTTCCCATAAATGGCCAGAGTCTGGACAAAGTAGGTTAGTTGTGGAGCCTGAAGCTTTCCTGCTATCTTTAGAACTGCAACTTCCCAGTGCTTTGAGCAGAAATAACCCACATAAGATTCTTAAATCACCTCTTGCTCAGATCTCCAGTTCACAAGTTTTTACCCTGCCCATTTTTTTGCCTTGCAATGCATTTCCACATTTCACTTTTACACTGAAATTCTAATTGACTGTTTTCAAGCCACTTATAAAAGCTAATTTTAATTTTAGGGAAGGGCATCCAAGCCCTACTGCTGTAGGAAAGACTTGCTGCCTTTCAAAGCTTTAGCTGCCTTGTTCTCTGGGCTTAAACCAAACTCTTGTCCTTGGATATTGCTGAAGCCTGGAGGGTAAAGGGATTATGTACAATGAAGCCAGACTTTTTTTCCCCCTTGTCCTATACTTAAAACAGAGCTGCTGAAAGTAACCTTTTGGGGTTTTGTGTTTTAATATTACTTTTTCTTGTTCTGGAACAGATCTGGTTCTCACTTAAATAATAATCTCACATCAGCTTGAGCCTATCTAGAGTTTGAGCATTCACCAAGGGATTTGCCTCAGAGAACCTGTATATATTTAGGAAAAAAACCCAACATGGTCTTCAACATTTAACAGAAGTTTAATGATGCTGTGCTGTCCTACTGCAATTTTAATTCTTTATTTGGTCAGTGTTGCCATGAGTAGCCAATTCCTTCTTTTTGCAGTTCTTTCCCTGCTCAGCCTCACTGTTTGATGCTGCAACAAGTCAGTGCTACTTCTCAGCAGCAAAACTCACTGAAGCTTCTCCTCAGCCCATCAGGTGTGGAGTAAATTGGTGAAACATGACCATGGCTAACACATGACTGTATAAGCATTCTTAAGTAACTTGCATCCAATTAGCAAGTTACTCGTTAAATGCAGCGTGGTTGTCTCATTGCTTGTCCCCTTCGGAACTGTAGGGCTGCAAAAGTAGCTGTGATGGGGGGTTGGAGCAGGGTTTTTTTGGCTGAAATGAGTCCTTCTGGGCTAGAAATCTATTCTAATGTTCCCTGGGTCTTGTTGATAAGAGGTAGCAATGCTGAGCTTAACGTAAATAGAAGCCTGTCAGCTTTCTGTTTTTAAAGTTAAGGGGCATTTCAATTTTTTTCCTGCTTGACTCCCTTCTGAAAAATGCAACTATTTTTAATCCACCTGCTAATGCTCACTTTTTTTCTTCTTTTCTCAGTCAATGGAAATGCTAGGTTTTTTCATCACCATGGATAAAGATCAATTCTCATGAGTCCCTAATTCTGAATGGCTGTCACTGAAAGAGAGGGATGGATGATGGATGTGTGTAACCACACATGAGGATGGTTCTCATTTCCCCTTTAGCAGTTTGTCACCAACATTTTAGCTACAGAATCAAGACAAAGTGAGGAGAATCAGGCAGGTGCTGCTGCCCTGTACGGGAGGGGCACAGAGGGTGCTGCTGAGAAGTTTCCTGCCTGGTGCTCACCCGTGACTCAAAGGGCTGAGGCAGCAGGAAGCTGCAGTAGTAAATTGAGTTTGGAGCAGTGGAGCTGGGGGCTGACTCAGGGAGCAGCTGGGCTCTTGCCTCAGGAGGAGGCACTGAAGGAGGAGGCCTGGCCTGGCTGTGACTAATCCTGGTCTGGCTGGCCTGAGTGTCTCAGCAGGCTCTGAAGCTACACCCAGCTGGAGAGGCAGGAGCTCAGGTAGACTGGCCCCACCTAAGGCCTGAGACAGACCCATCCCTCTCCAGTGACCTTCCCATGTCACAAAAAGGAAGCAGAACCTGTACCTGACAATCCCAGGACAAGGACAAGGCCAGGTATTTTTCAAACTACCTGTATAAAAATAAACCCGTAAGGGAAAGCTTTGGTTTTAAGACCTGGTGATGGTGTGTGGTCCTAAAGGTGAGGAGTTTGATTCATGACACAAATATGCATTTTAAGTGCATGTACAAACAAGACTTAAATTTTAACTGAGTTTTAAGGTGGTGAACAGAACAGTTTGTTAACCTTCTATAATCATAGAATGGTTTGGGTTGGAAAGGACCTTAAAGATCCTCCAGGTGCATCCCAGTGCCACAGGTAGGGACACCTTCCACTGGACCAGGTTACTCCAAGCCCTATCCAGCCTGGTATTTCAAGACTTAGAAGTGACTAGAATAAGCAATCTTTTTTTCCTAGGAAGTGGGGAAAGAAAGCATCAAAGCTTGTTTTCAACTTCTGGGAAGGTCAACAATTTATGAAACTGATTGGGAAGTGATTTAAGAAATTACAGCTGAATGAAGATATTTCAAAATAGTTTGGCTCTGCAAGCATTAATTCCAGTTACATTGCTTGGTAGGTCTCACAGCTTTAGAACTTACCCCAAGCACTGTTTTAAGTTGAATTAGTTTTTAATTTCTTCTATTCCTCCAGTAAGCCTAGGCTTAGAACTTCAGATTAAAATTCCTTTTCTTGAGCTCCTGCTTGTTATAGAAGCTGTTTGGAATTGTCAGCTGTGCACATCACCTTAACCTGTAACCTGCTGCTGACAGTGAGCTGTGGTGGTCTCTCTTCTGCCAAGAGCAATCACACTGTGGCTGTGAATGAACTGCAAATTGTGGTACTGGTTAATCACAGAATAAAAAAGTACTAGATTTTAATCCTAAACTGTGCAGCACAAACAAGACTTGTCTAATTTCTAAGATGGTTTTTCTGTGCATATCTGGCTCAAATAAAGTGCTGGAGGAAGCAACCAGCCTGATAATGTCTTTCCTTCCTAATGTCTGCTTAGGTGCAGTTTCTGGCCTAGACTTTTTTGAAATAAAAGCTCACAGACAGTAAAATGGAAAATTTATTAGTGCAAGTTGGTCACTCAGTTTTTTTCCAACAAGTACATACCAGCATCCCATGCTTAATGCATTATAAACAAACATGGTCTAAGATAAGAAAAGTTGAACTTATTTTGGAGTAACAATGTGTTACATATTGTCATCATCTGATTCATCTTCCTCTTTCAAAGATTCCTGTTTCAAGAAAAAAAAAGTGTAATTAAAACATAGTTTAACCATTGTTTTATAATTCAGCCTATGATAAGTAAAATTAGCTTTGCTGTAGCTTCACAACCCTCTCGCTGTCCAAAGTCTTGTATTCAGCAGTTCAACCCCCAGCAACACCTTTACTTTAGAAGGAGAAAGACCCCACCAGTGCAAGCTGCTGAGCTGCAGTTTGTGAAAGCAAGAACTATCCCTGGATTACACTGTAACCTTCAGTGTTGTCCCTCTGAATAGCACCAGCTCCCACTCAGCTGATGGGTGCTGGATGATACATTTCCCAGTCCTCACAAGGCTTTGTCAAGTGAAGCCCTGAGACAGCACCCAAGTCACACCTTACCTTGGCATATTTTTCTGCTTCTTCCCTGATGTCTTTGGGAACAATTTCATGTTTTCCATTGGTTACTGCCAATAAAAAGAGTGCATGTTAAAGTACAATTCACACAAAGACCTTGACATAGAGTGAATTTAAGAAGCTGTGTTTTACTTGAGTCACAGGAAATTATATGTATTTTCTAGAGTGTTTATAGAAATAGAAATTCATTACTTTCTCCAACCCAGCTGAGTTCCAGCTCAAAAGCTTTATCCTTTACTTCATCATGAACTATGTAGATTCTGGAAGGAACAGAAAAAGTACAGGTTAGAACAGACTGATCAACAGGCTAAATATACTTTTATTATATCCTTAAATGTACTTCTGTTGAAGTACTCGTATGAGTATTACAAGTTCCCCCTGTGCTTTCTCCCCACCAAACACAGAGAATTAAGTTTTCCAGGCTTAATTGCCAGTCTAACAATACCTTAAATCATTACAGCTGAGATGCAGGTTGAGATGCCCAAGTTGCCCTAACTGGAACAAACATTAAGATTTAAATACTGCAGAACCAAGGCTGCATCATCCCTGCCTTCTGGCACATGAGTTACAACACAGCCTGCAGTGTCCTGCCTTTCCCTGTAAATCTTACTCCAGGTTCTTTCTAGCCAACACAGAAACCTTGGAGATACTGGAGGAAGGAAGGATACCTGCAGTACCACACTGAATAGTTCAAATTAAATATAAAGACTAAAGTGAATTCTGAGCTGAGACAGTTAAAGGACAGAAGTATTTTTATGGTTTGAAAATGCATGTCTAATTTGTGCCATTCTAGACCTGCCTTGAGGTCCTGGCAAGGTTGTAAGAAGAAAAATCCCACAAATTCCTTTATCCAGCTCCTGCTGTGACAGCCTCAAAAGCAAACTCCAAAATCAACTCACATGCTGCAACACCAATGAGCAAAGCATAGTTACTACTTTGTACCCTAAGCAAAAGCCATAAAATGCTGGATATTGCAGGTTTGCAGCTGCAGATTATTAAATGTGACAGGTTTTTGTGACAAGTTGCTTGAAAGCCCAGCAGGCTCACCAGGATGGATTTTTGTCAGGTTGGAGACTTACATTTTCGCCACCTCTTTAACAACATCACGGCAGGTCATTTCCTTCATCTGTGGACAAAAACACGCAGGATAAGACAATATAATGTCTTCCACTTCCACAAGGCCAGAACATCAGTGGCTGTGCAGGTGCCTAATGATCTCAGTGTTCAATAGTGATAAAATTCACAGAAAGTGAAGACTAGGACCACATTTATTCCCTACAATGGATCTTTCAGCCTGTCTGTGCAAGTCATTCAAGAGGATAATACTGTTTAGCAACCAACTGCCTGCCTGAGCAAGGTATCAGCACCTCATTTTATGTTTTCTCAGTTATATCACAATCTTTGGACAGTTTCACAGTTAATTAAAATAAAGTCTGGTGCAAATTTCCATGGCATAATAAACTTACATTTGGTAGGTCAAATCTCTTGCCAGACAACTCTTCTGGACTATGAAGCAGTAATATATTCCACTGTATTTCATTAATGCCGTTTACCATCTCTTAGGATTCCCAAAATGTTTTCAAACCCATAGTATGGAAGCCAGTTTTGAGACACTGGTGGAGGAATTAAGATTACAGCAGTTCCTGGTGAGTTGTCACAGCCCTTTCTGGAGTCAAACTCACACCCACAGAAGCCGGGGAAGAAACTCCTGTGCCTGGTTAGACAGATGTGCCCTCGCAGCCCCAG
This sequence comes from Lophotriccus pileatus, assembly GCA_035583135.1. Lineage (NCBI taxonomy): Eukaryota > Metazoa > Chordata > Aves > Passeriformes > Tyrannidae > Lophotriccus > Lophotriccus pileatus. Next base: position 59,099,352 of record JAWWES010000168.1, read on the forward strand.
CTGGAGAACTTCCCTAAACACACAGAGACCCTTTGCCCCAGGCTTTGAATTTGTGACACTCCATGGCATTTGTGACACTCAGTCCATAGCACAGCACTGGCTGCTGTGCAGAGATGTCACTTGTGTCACACAAATATTTACATTACTGTGTGTATTGAGGCATATAAAGGCACCAGTCAAATAGGAAACCCCAAAGCTCTGCCACTGTCGTGTATTTACAAGAGAGAAAGCTGAATTTAATTTTTGTCATCATCCTTTTCCCATCCCACTGCAGACACTAAAGGTGTAATGGTTTTATCATGGAACTTAATTGTGATCATGTCCATGTATCAAAAAGTTGGATGTAGCATCAGAGCTGCAGGAGAGCAAGAGATTCAAGTGGTGTCCACACAACTCCAAGTTTTCCCACAGCTGAAGATGTCAGACATTCCCATAAAATACTTTGCAAGAGATGTGATGAATGCAGGGTTTTCTTCTTGCACCCTCAGCTACACGAGGGTTTCACATGCTGTGTCGCTGCCAGGTACAGGATCTGCTTTCTGGTCCCTGTGAGGCAGGTTTAGAGTTCTGACTCCCTGCTTGCTTCTGTCCACCTGGAGTCTTCCCTTCCCCAGGGACCAGTCTGAGCTGGCAGGCTGCTCCAGGCTGGATCACCCCACAAAAGCTTTTGTACTTCTGTCTTTTCCCCATCTTAGCTTTATCAAATTCATCTTGTCAAAATTAGCACCTGCCCAGTTTAGAGTTCCAGCAATTCACATTATTAACTATGTCAGTCAGTAAAGCAGAAGTTTTTGAAAATCTCAGCACTGCACAGAAAATTAAACTTCTTGGGTAGAAGTTAATTTTTTTGGAGAACATTGTATGTTACCCAACACATCACTGTCTTTTCTGCCAGTGTGCACACGTGGAAATTAAAATTAGGATTTCCCAGATGCCACAATTCTAGTATCAGGATCAGATGATCATGCAGCCTTCTTACTTTTAATTTGGTATTCAAGCATCTGACCAGATTCAAAACTGACTGAATTAAGCCTAAGAATGTTCTAATTTTCCTGTAATTTTTCAGTCATGCTACAGCACCATAAACAGACTATTCTTAAAAGTATAACAATCATATAAACTCTGAACTTCTCCATGAACAGCTGTGATGTCCCTCTGCACACCAAAGATGCAAACAAAGTATCACATAAACAGTACATGAGACAGACCAGGAGAAGGATTCCCATGCTGTCTCCAACTCTGAGAGTGTCAGATATTAAAACACAAGAGGAAAATGGAGATGTTTCAGGATTCTTGCATAATTAAAATCAGCTTAAGGCACACTTCAATACCTTTTGGTAGACTTAGACTGCTCCACAGACTAGTTTGTCCTTAACAAGACCGACTTTTTTGAACTTCTTAAACAAAAAGATCATCTAAAACTTTGGGGAAAAAATAAGATACAGCACCCTGTACAATGCTGCCCTATGGTTTTCAATCAGAATGAAAAACTTATTTACACTTTTGTATTCACTCACTCACTTTACTCACTGGCAAACGTAAAAGGAAATATTCCACCTGCTTCTCCTGTATTTTACACATTTTAGGCATCCAAAAAAAAAAAGAGAACATCATAAACTAGGAATACTTGTCTTGAAAAAGCCCAGTAAAACTGTAACACCGTACCTGAAGTTTTTCTATCTCTGTTTTTGCAGCCTGCCTGGCTTTACCAATGGCACACCCCCAATAACCCTAAAAAAAAAAGGCAAAAAGAAAAAAGATGCAAATTAATGGAATATTAAATATTTTACAGCTCTTACTGTCCCTTAGGATATGACAACCCCACCCTGCTCACATAATGAGAGGCCAATACACAGTATTGGTGGTGTTCTCTCAGGGCACATCCCCAAACTGCTGAGTAGAACCCAATTTCTAAATCAAGTACTACCTCTGCTGATAGAAAAGAGAAGTGCTCGGTAGTTCCCGAACAGAAAATTATCTGCTCAAAATTTTGTAATAAATTTTTTTAATTCCTGTTACAGTAAATTGAAGAACAACCTAGAATTAGTTTGAAAAGTTCTACAGGAACTACAGATCAAAAAAAAAACCCTAACACCTAAATCCACCTACTGTGAAAATATCTGAAGTGTAAGCACATAAAAATCAAGCACTTCTATTTCCCTCAACAGCCCTGGTATGGATATATTTTAAGAGAAATTGGGGTACTCGAGGAATGGGGTATCACTACAACACTTGCCCGTTTGGGGTTGGATATAACCAGCTGGAATGAACTTCAAAATTTCTGAGAGACAAACTTTAAACTTTTTTTCTCAGACTGTACTTCTAAGAAACACAGAGTGTGTGTTTAACAAGACATGCACATGAGCAAACCTCAGCTCTGGTCATCTGAAGCAGTGATTCACCAGAGATCTTCCCAGGCAAAGAGATAAAAAATCAACAACCCTTCTGGACCAACACTTACTATTTTCCTAATTAGGGATTTTTTAAAGGGGAATCTACTCCAAGAGGGAAATATTTGTGACACACTCACGTATGAAACTCCTGATGGATCAATCATGTACAGTTGTGCACCATCATCACTGTCATAGGACCCCAACATGAAACTGGAGGAGAAAAGAGAAATTAAAAACATTTCTTCTGCCAACACACCCAGAACTCCAGAGACCACACCAGCTCGGGTTTCCTACACTGCTCCTGAGGCAAAACTCCTGCTACACTCTCTTGAGCAGCTGTTGAGTGTTCTCATGACAGCGAGTTGTCAGAAACATTTCCCTGATCTCTGTTTATCAGTCCCTTTGTACTAGAACCACACAGTAATTGTAACCTGCTCTTTTGGTATCAGGATAAAAACAGGATGATTGCAGAGGAAAGTTCTGCTTTTGCCACTGTCACAGACTTGATAGCACAAACTTTTCAATTGTAAAACCCAGGAACAAACTGGCAATCTGCTACAGGAATCTGATTCTTCACCTGAGGTTTTACACACACGGGAAAAGAAAGGAGAGGGGAATCTCTTCATGAGGTGAACTGTGGGTTACTAATTCCAAGCTTAAAAAAAGACCTTAGACAGGCAATCCCAGCAACTGTGAACCAAAAGACAGCTACAAACAGTGTGTGTGACAGACTCACCTGCAGCCAAAGGGTCTGACAGCACTGTACAGGGTGTAGGCGTGCACATACATGGCCACTCTGTCCGCAAGGTGCTGCGTGGGGAAAGGGAAAACAAACACTGCAAACCCTCATTTACAGGAATCAAACCTCAAGTAAACACTGAATTCTCATGTCAGACTAAAAGCCAAAAAAACCTGAGAATTCCTTACCTTCAGAGGAATATCATATCCATAGTTGGATCTAAAGTTGGAAGCCTCTTCCCTGGCGATGTCTGCCAAGGAGCGGGCGTCTGCCAGCAGCCCTGCCACTGCCTGCAAGGAGAATTCATCAGCCAGGCCTGACACACATTTAATTCTCACTGAAATTAATGACTAGCAGTGAATTCAAAAGTCATGTCCATCTGCCATCCAGCTCAAAACGTGTCAGTGTGGTTATATATCAACACAGAAGAGTTCTTCTCTAGGAAAATCAATACCCAAAGTTATCTTTGTGTTAAGTGGTGCCTTATGGTTTGCCAGGGCTGCACTAACCAAACAATATTTCATATCAAGTATATCCAGCAGGTTTCACATTTCTGTCACAGAGTAACCACAACCTGACATCATCCTGACATCACTATGGTGGATTAGCCACCCATACACCAGTATTTAAAGAATTCAGGTAATTCCCACACTGTTGAGAAGAGAATCTTGTATGCAGCACTTAACACACCTTATTTGTTAACTGTGTAGAAAAGTACCACTTTAACACTTGTGTTTAGATTTTCATTCAACTGGAATGCTGAAAAGCATTTCAAAAAAAGTTAAAACAGCCTCAAAATATGTCCATCTTCTGTAATAAATCTGGCTTTTATTTATGCATGTTTGTGTGCAAACAAGAATAAATTACAGAAAACAGTAGAAAACCCACTGGCATTTTCTGCACACAGAAACATTATCATTAATTTCTTAATCTACTTATTATTGATCCTCTGATTCATAGATTTCTGCTTTAGAGGGAGAAATTAATTTCCTTGGAATTTATGGAAACCCAAAATGAAATGGCCCCTTACCATCCCAACGTGTCGGTCGACATTGAAGAGACGTTTATTGGAACCCTCCTCGTAAAGCTTGGACAGAACTAGTTTTTCTACTCCAAAGACAACACCATCTTTGCATCTTATCCCAATTGCTGTACTGGAAGACAAGATAAATGTCACTTCCTCACAGAGAACCACAGTGGAAAATAAATAACAGAGAATTAACAAGATGTTTGTTACAACTCCACTTTAGCACTGAGTTAAAAAGCCAAAGTTCACTAAACCTACAAACATTGTCTCAAACAAAGGAGGTGGGGGCTGCCAAAACTCCCAACCCAAAGATTTTTGGACAGAGGACATGCAGTGAGGGAACTGTTTGGAGCAAGGGCCAAGCCACTGCCACGCTCAGCTGAGTGAGACTGGAGTGAAATTAATGGACTGGTCAACCTCTCCTTTTGGCAAATTCCCTGTTGATCTAAGAGATGGGACAACTCTTTCTCTAACCCTCAAAAAGTACCTCATCAGGCATAAACTACCAACCATGGCATCCACAAAATACCTGGCTAATCAAGGAACAGGTTCATTGGAACACATTGCCCAGAGAAGCTGTGGCTGCCCCATCCTTGGAAGTGTTCCAGGCTGGGCTGGACAGGGCTTGGAGCAACCTGGGATAGTGGAAGGCGTCCCGGCCCATGGCAGAGGGTTGGAATGAGATGATCCTTAAGGTCCTTTCCAACCCAAACCATTCTGTGATTCTAATTATCTAATCATCTGTGGCTAGGAGCAGACACCAGGGTGATCCATCTGTGCCTTGCCAATCACTCATCTCACTGGGATTTTCCCTTCACAACATTCCTCTGCACACACTCCAGGGAACTCAGATACCCCCAGGGGAGCTGAGGTAGCTTTAGCAGAACCTGGATGTCCTCCATTTCTTGAGGAATCCCTAGGAAGTTATTACACATTTATGAGGCCCTGAGCATGTTTGTCTTTCAGTGCCTCAATTCACATCCAGACAATGGGTTTTTAGATCAGAACTAATTTTAACTCCATAATTCTACCTGCAACACCATTACGTTTCTGTAGTCCAACGACACTGCTTTAAAAGAGGCCAGCAAACAGACAGAGGTGCAGATATTTGTATCTTACCTGCTGTTCTCCACTGCTTTCATAGCATATTCCACCTGAAATACTCTGCCATCTGGAGAAAACGTGGAAGCTGACAGGTCGTACTGGAGGAGAAAGCACAATGCTCAGGAAAAAAAGCCAAACACATCATATTCCAGTGTTTAAAGATCAAGTCAACTTATTTAAAAATGCAGGGCTGTCACTGGCAGAGATGGCTGTGCAGTCCCAGGAGCAGGGTGGGACTTATGAGACAGAAGAAACCAGAGACTAAAAGTCAAGAGAGGCCATTTCATCAGCGCTGGATGAAACTGCAAATCCCATCAATCCAGATGCTGAACGGGTCTGAAATCACTGTGCATTACACAACATGTCAGACTGACAGGAACTTTCTGTCCGCCTTCACGTTTCATAGAATCCCAGACTGGCTTGGGTTAGAACAGACCTCAAAGCCCATCTCATTCCACCTCTGCCATGGGCAGGGACACCTTCCACTAGCCCAGGTTGCTCCAAGCCCTGTCCAACCTGGCCTTGGACACTTCCAGGGATGGGGCAGCCACAGCTTCCCTGGGCAACCTGTGCCAGGGCCTCCCCACCCTCCCAGCCAAAAATTTCTTCCCAATATCCAACCTAAATTCAATTTCCAATACCCAACCTCTTCCACTTTGCCCCCATCACTCCCTGTCCTCTCACTACAACTCCCAACCAGGAGCCCCTCTCCGGCCTCCCTGCAGGCCCCCGTTTCTTTTACAATTCCTGGTGGCAGGAACACATTTGAAACGCACAAAAGTATACAATGCAGGGAAGTATAAAAAGTGTTTTATCCCCGCCCCGCCCCCGCCGCCGGTCCCCGGGGCCTCACGGGCCGCAGTGACTCAGCCCTCCCGCAGCGCCCCGGAGCCACCCCCCTCACCCTCACCCCGGCGCAGCGCGGCCCCCGGGGGCGGCGGGGGCCGGTCGGGGCGGGCAGTGCAGCCGCGCTATCCCGGCGATGCCGCGATCCCGGCGCGATCCCGGCGCACTCACCCCGGTGCCGATGGAGCTCATGGCGGCGCCGCTCCCAGCCCGGCCCGGCCCGCGCGCACCGCGCAGCAACGCGCGCGCGCATTGGGCGCCGGGCGGCCGCCCCGGGAGTGACGTCACGCGTCGTGCGCTGAAGGGCCCGCCCCGCGGCGCTCATCGGCAGAGCCCGGCTAGCTCAGTCGGTAGAGCATGGGACTCTTAATCCCAGGGTCGTGGGTTCGAGCCCCACGTTGGGCGGACTTGTTTTGGCACGCACTCCCCATTCTCCGTTTTGGAGCGCTCGCGGCGGGAAAATGCCCGCTCGTCACCGCCGCTTTTCCCCCCCCAACACCGCGGCCTTGAGGGAGGTCCCACCGCCCGCTCCACGGTGGGCGCGCCGGTTTTGAGCCCCTCACCCTTTGGGAGGCATCCCGGCGGGAAAACGGCGTCCCTGAGGGGGAGTCACCGCCCGTCCGCGTTGGGCGCGTCACTTCTGTGCCCCTCACAAAAGCGCTCCCCAGGGCAAAGTGCCGCCTCACCGCCCTCTCCCAACAGCCCTGAGGGGAATTCAGCGCCTGCTCCAGGTTGGGAGCATCACTTTTGTTCCCTTCACTCTTTTGGAGCGCTCCCGGTGGGAAAATGCCGCTTCGCCAACCCCTCCCACTATCCCTGAGGGGGATTCACCGCCCGCGCCCCGGAGAACCGGGAGGCTCCTGAGGGAATCCCGCAGATATCGTCTGTGAAAGTATTTAATACGCTATTATCCCTGAGAAAATTAGATTTTATAAGTGAGCTGGGTGCAGCAGTGACATGCACAGAGTAAAGTAGGAGCTGGGATAATCTTGGCACTGAACGCTGCATGCTGGAAAAAAATGATCGGGATGCAGGAATCAGAGAAATTAATATGTTAATACAGTAGGAGACATGGGCGCGCTCGAGGACGGGGAGGAATTACAGAGATACCTGGACAACCTGGAGAGCTGGGAAAGCAACTGCCCCGGGAAATTTAATAAGGTCCAGGGTGGAATTCTCCACCTGGAACTGGGTAACCCTGGTTACACACAACCGGGGGAGGAGGGGCTGAAGAGCAGCCACAAGGAAAGGGGTTCAGGGTTTTATAGTAGGAATAAATTCTCCCCTGTGAGGGTGGTCAGGCCCTGGCACAGGTTGCCCAGGGAAGCTGTGGCTGCTCCATCCCTGGGAGTGTCCAAGGCCAGGTTGGATGGGACTTGGAGCAACCTGGGATAGTGGAAGGTGTCCCTGCCCATGGCAGGGAGGTTGGAACTGGATGTTCAAGGTCCCTTCCAACCCAATCCATTCTGGGACTCTGGGTTGGTCCATCACTGGAACAGACTCTCCAGGGAAGTGCTCAGGACACTGAGCCTGTCAGAGTCAAGGAGCTTTGGATGATGCTCTCAGCCACACGATTTAGTTTAAGTAGTCCTGCAGGGACCAGGACTTATGGGGACTTATCACTTACGGTATTATGATCCTTATTGGGTCCCTCCCAGTTTAAGATACTCCCTACCTCTATGAAAAGGGAGAGGAGGAGAATGAGGTACAGCCCCTTCCCCCAGGGACCAGCTCCCACTGACACAGCACAGCCACAGGCAGACATAACAGGCCTGTGAATATTACAAAATATTCTTCCAGTCAGCAGGACTCAGCTGGAGCTGTTTGCAGTTGGCTAACACCCATCTTATGGAATGGCATCCAGTCCAGAACCAGGAACTTGAGAGGAAAATCCTCCAATTACTGCAGGGGTTTGTGTCTGCCACTGTCCTTCAGGATAAATCACTGTGCTCACTGCGAATTTGCTGTGAGGATCCATGGATCTCTTCCGTGACAGGGAGGGAAGAACTACAACAGTCAGGCTGGAAAAAAACAAACCAACCCCCTTTCTACACGATTACACATTTAGGGTGTGATCTCCAAGGGCTTCCCAGGGCAAGCCATTAATAGTCTTTCTCACCCCTTCCATGAACTAAGAATCCTGTTTATATCCTTAACAAGTCCCAGGACTCTATGCTTCAGCCCAGCAGTAACACAGGAGTCAGGAATTCTGGTCCTGCCAGAAATAGCAGCTGTCGGAGCTGTTCAGTGATGCAGAAACCCCACGGGAGAGGATTTGCGTGGGCAGAACGAAGACAAGGTCGCAGAACATGCCAGGAGAGGTCTGGGGTACATGTGCACAGCAGCACAGGAATATCCTGAAAAAGGCTAAGAATATCCTGAATTTCCTCAGCTGCAGTCTTGCTGCAGTTCAGGAGAATGACATCATTGCACCACCACGACCACGGGCACTGGAGGAGTTTCATCCTTCCCACTGAGAACCTCATGGACACGAGTAATCCCTCCCAGCTCCACAGGGCTTGTGCTGATGGAAAACTCTCCTCTCGGGAGCAAGCTTTGCTAGGCTCTGGCTCAGTTCTTACTGAGGTAAAACATGACCTGGGGCACAGAGCTGCAGCCCAAATTACTCAAATTTGAACTGGAAATGAGCCACAGAGCTGGGGCCTGTGTGTTCTGTACACCTGAGGCACCTGGCAGTGGGACAGCATCCATTTATCCAGCCTGCAATCCCACCAGAGCACGGTCTCTAAAAACACCAACCTCATCCCAGGACTATAAAATGACTTCTCACAGCTACACCTGTCTGTTTTTCCATGCTTTCTGTGTAACAGCCACGCAGCTCATTCCAAGTGGGAAGAAGGCAATTTAAAAACACAGCTGCTTGCCAGCACCTCTGAGGAGAAATCACTGTCAGTACTGTGAGACCTCTGTCACCAACCAGCAAAGTCTCACCTAACACAGACTCCAACACTTGAAGCACCAGTTCCTGGGGTTTGTGGCTTTTTTCATTTGAAAAACCATTAAATTAAAAGAGAGCATTTCCTCCCACGTGCTCTGGCCATGTGTTAAGGCAGAGCACAACACGAGTCAGTGAATCAAGTTTGCCCTCACACCCCTGTTTACAATTAATTTGCAATAATTTATTACAATTTATAATTCTAAAGTCTTTCTTGGAGGAGAGATTCCAGAAGAGTTTTCAGCTCAGCACTATGTGAGAACTACAGGAACAAGAATTCTCTGCTAAAACTCTCAGAACAGGACAGTGTCCAGGGGAAATAATGTCCCACCACCTTTGCTGAACAGCCCCAAACCATTTCCTCACAGGTGATTCCAGGGCAGAATGTTTTAATGCAGAATCTGGCAGAAAAAAAACCTTCCATAGATATTTTCCTTCCACAGATATTTCCCCTCCTTCTTCTATGCATATTTAAAATTAAAACCCCTCAAAGCAAATTCTCTCAGCAGTGCCATTTACTATACAGATAAATAACAAACAACTCAGTAGGGTACAACTCATGACAGTGCAGAATTTCTTCAGAACAAGACAAAAGAGGACAGGAGTTGCCAGAGGGAAGTTTTTAAACTATAACTGGACATGTTTTTAAATAGTGTTAGTGCCTACACTCCCTGAAAACATCCAGGTTGTTGCTATTTAATAGTGTTACACATGAAGTACTTCATAAAAAACCGAAACCCAATGCACATGTATCTGAAACGGGGCAGAATCCCTGTGTAACACATGTAGGTGCTTATTTCTCTGTGGAAAAAGCCCTTTTCATCAGTGGTGGGGGTGCTTTTCCAACATCAAACATCATTTCCAGAGGAGGATTGTTCAGACAGCACCAGTCGGGAATGCGGCCTGTCTGGCTGTAATATTCCTTGGACACGGATCTGCTCCCAAGTATGTCCTGGAGTGCTCCAAAAATGGCTCCTGCATTATTGGGAAGGAAGAAAAAAACGGCGTTAATTTGATGTACTGAATTTCATTTTCTAATTCTTCCCATCAGGAATCTCTACTGCTTGGGTTTTCCAGCTCTCACAAATTAAAGGAACAAAAGGATATAGCTGCTTTCCTTCTCAGCAGCCCAGCTAATCCCAAACTGCTTCCATTTATGTCCCCTGGAAGTAACTGAAAACAAAGAATCATCTACTCTCTGCTGACAGCAAACCTGGCCTGGTTAACCAACTTCTTATGACAAAGTTTCCTGAAAGTTTTTATTTTAAGCACTTTAACCAAACCCTGTTGTGTTCAAGGCACCTTTTCTATCCCTAAGATGGTGTCCCAAAAGTTCACACAAGCTATGAGAAGGTCCAGCCTGTGGGAGCTGAGCAGAGTTGCCAGGCAAGAAAAGCATCAAGAACTTGGTGCCTAGAACTTGTTCCTGGTTTGCTAATCCTAAAAATAACAAGTTTTCAAAACTTTCAGTTTGAAAACTTTCTAGTGTTTGTTACTGGCACTTGTGCCCAGCACAGGGAGTTGGCAGCCTCTCCATAGCTCCTCCATCAGTGACTGCAGTTGATTTTCCCATCAGATTCTCTCACAGGCAGGAACCTCCCTCTGCCTCGTTAGTAAGGAGGTAGCTCTGTGCTGCACCTGAGCCAGCACCTCACCTTCTGCCTATTTCCAACTGCTCCTCGCCTGTTTAAAGCTCCCACAACCCTCAGTGCCCTCCAAATACCCCTAAGGGAGCTTCACTCCACACACCAGGAATTCCCCAGAGCTCTCTGCAGCTCGATTTCAACACTTCACCTCATTTTTCCTGCTATTTATTCATCACAAACCTCACTTTGGAAGGTTTGTTTTCACCTTCGCCCCTCAGCTGTTCCTGTTCTTACCTCCCAGCCAGGCCACACAGTTGGGTTTGGCGGGTGGGGTGTGAATCCTGAAGGTTTTGGTGGCCAGGGCTTCCTTGTACTTGGGTTTCTCCACCAGGTACCTGATCTCTGCCATCAGCCTGTGGAGGAATCCCGGGAGCATCGCGGTGCCCCCGATCACCACCAGGTTCTCTGCCAGCTGCTTCCTGGTGTCTATGGGGCACTAATGCAAACAGGGAGACAAAAAATAACACCCCCACAAAAATCATTTTAACTGGAATTGCCTGAACTTGAAGTGCATTCAGAGGTCTGTTAGATATTCAGTCCATTTCTATGCCTTCCAATTGCTGTTTTCTCATATTTAACTGGGACATAACCAACATAAGCCATGGGGAAATGCCTGGAGGTGCAGAGGTGAGGGGTCCAGGCACAGATCTCCTTAAACAATTTGTTTTCATAAGGAATTCTAATTGAAGTGTTTGTCATGTCAGCCCAAGTCCGTGGCTCTCCAATAAATTACAGCTCAGCAGTCTTTATTTAAATGGCATGAATAACTACAGGGAGTCAACTTTAATTAACACACATCCATCATCACACAATGAAAATTTCCATTTATAGTGGTTTTCTAATGCATTTTTCCCCTAAATATAATAAGAACTGCAGTGTTTGTATATGCCAAGAAAATTTCCTGCAATAAATCCAATATGCTGCCTGTAATAAAGCTGTCCAAATTAATTTTATTCCAGCTCAGGTAAAGCAGCAGCCTGCAGAACTCAAAGTCTCGAGTCATTTCTAACTGCAGGATCTCCAAGGCTGGAGCAATTCCATCAATTGTTTAATGTAAAGATACCTGAACGAGGGAATCCAAGATCAAAGTGGCAACAGATGTCTCTTCATTATCCTGCTCAAACAGTATTTCCACCACGGAGTCTCTGTGGAACAGGCAGGAAAGTGAGTGTTAACGAGAAGCAAAACCACACTGTGAGCTGAACTCAGCAACAGCAGAGCTGAGCTAACTTCACACTTCCTGCTGCCAGCACACTGTCACCTCTGTCACACAGGGGAGGGGACAATCATGGAATCCTTATGATTGGAAAAGACTCCACCACTTCCCTGGGCAGCCTGTTCCAATGCTTAATCCTTTTAACGAAGACATTTTCCCTCATCTCCAATCTAAACCTCTCCTGGTGCAACTGGAAGTCGTTTCCTCTCCTCCTGTCACTACTGGGAGAAGAGACCAACCCTCACCTGGCTCCACCCTCCTGGCAGGGAACTGTAGACAGTGAAAAGGTCTCCCCCTGAGCCTCCTTTTCTCCAGGCTAAAATTCTTCATTCATGTCACTAAATCTGCCCCATCATCAGGGATTAACACTCATTTCTCCTCCCCAACCCCTCCAGTCTCTTTGCTCTCACCTTCCTCTCTGAGCTCTGGAGAAGCCACCACCTCCCACGCTGGGCTTGCACTGTGCACTTTATTTAAGAGGCACTAAAAGCATATGCAAGTGTTTCATTAAAACTCAACTTTATGCAAACTAATGTGCTTTTAGGGTTGAGATATATCCCCATAGTGACCAATACTCTGATATGGCATTTCTCACCTGATGGGGCCAACCACATGGAGAATCTTTTCTCCATCCAAAGGATAGTCCACGTCTGGAGGCGGTGAAGGACGCTGGAAATAAAAACACAAGGGCAATATTTGAGAGGCCCAAAAGGCTCCAGCCACCTCAAGAAGAGTAGGAGGAACTTCATTCTCCACCCACCTCAGCACTGCCATCGATGTTGAACTTGGCTGCCTGGATCTTCAGCCCACGTTGGAGGTCGCTCACAAAGCACGTACGGACTGCGCAGAGGGAAAGGGCAAAGGGAGGCTCTGTGGGATCCTCCCATCACCAATAAAGACAGCAATTCTTCTCAACTTGGAAAACAACACACAACTCAGGCCCTTGCTGGTCCAAGCCATTAGCAAACAAATGCAAGGAAAAGCCGTCTCTGCACTTCAGCAGAGTTCAGGTGGTGTCTGAGCATGAGTTTAAATGAAGCTGACACCAAAACCCTGCCAGGACAGGCAGGATTTCTTTCTCAGCCAAACCATATACAGTTTAAAGCCAGAGGGATGTTCCTGATGGTGCCTTCAGCCACCACAAGGTGTCAGGGGTTGCATCTTGCTGTCAAATGCTCCACTGCAGGGCTTGCACCGCAGCTTCAGTGAGACACTGCTCATTTTCTAAACAAGCTGCAATCATGGAGTATTTTTCCTGGGTAACTCCTCAGCACCCTAAGAATTCCAGAGGTTTTTTTTCTTTCCTCCAGGCAACACTGACAAAGCACAGTCTCGCTTGTATCCCAGCTGTAACTGTTATTATATACTTATTTATTTGCACCTGGCACAGATAAGCATCTTCCTCATAACCTGCTGCCCCAAAGAAACAACCCTCCAATACACATTCCATTCCTAGTGTGTTATATCTGCTTCCAAAACACTGCCTAAAAACCTGAACTGGTCAGAAAACTGTGCTCAAGCCCAGGAATTAGAAAAGCAACTTCCATTTGACGAATTATTTTGCACTCTTCCTAATTTGGCCCAAGACTGGCCCTAGTTCCTATTTTCTAAGACAATTTATATTTTTATACCTGTAGCACATGAAACATTACATAGGAATTCATCCAAGTTCTGCCCAAAGAAAGACTCTGGTTTTTTTCTGATATAAATGTAGTCCTTGTCTCATCTTGCCTACCTGATTAACACACCAAAATGTCTTTTATACATACTTTTTTTTTAACTAACTTTAAAGCAAACTGAGTCTTTCTAGTTAATCTACAAACAAACCTACACAACAGTGCAATCCTCTTTCTGTGCTCATCCACCAAATCCAGCTACAGGTTACATCCCAACAATACACAGGCTGAACGGAAAGAGGAATTCAACACACAGTTTTGGTTTTGCTTTCAAAGAGTAAAAACACCACAAGTTCTTCCAGTAGGTAAGAAATATGGCAAACAGAGAAGGGAAATAATTTCCTAAATGTCAAACACTGCACATCTGTTATTATCATACTCTAATGCACAAGTTCATAAAGCAGAGTTTCACAAAGCAAAAAAAAAAACCCTTACCTTTTATATCCTCTACTATGTCTTCTGGAACTGAGCCTGAAATGAAAAAATAAACTTAGATTGAAAGTTTTTCTTAAAATAGGAGAATTTAACAATTAAACTAAGTTTGAATTACATTTAATAGATTAAATTTTCACTTTCTCAGAATCCTAGAATCCCAGAATGGTTTGAGTTGGAAAGGAACTCAAAGATCACCTCATTCCAACCCCCTGCCACGGGCAGGGACACCTTCCACTAGACCAGGTTGCCCCAGCCTGGCCTGGAACACCTCCAAGGATGGGGCAGCTTTTAAAGACTTACAAGATTTTAAAGACTTCCAAGGAAGAAAGGATATTAAGAAGTGAAATAAAATGTCTGTCCTGTCTCAAAACTGATGGAAAAACTACCGCAGAGCTTTTATCTCAGCCCTTATCCAAAACCACTGCTATGAGAGGCTTATCATAAAAATAATATACCCGTTAAATACAAAGAAGGAATTCGTGCATGTGGCTGACACAAGAGGCAGTGAACACTAAACTCATTTTATTCACTGTCAGGAGCAATCCTGGTGCAAGTTCACAGCACATGTGCCAGCCCCAGACCTTACCCATCACAGATGGAAGGCTCTGTCCTTTGGCCAGTCCTGTGTCCACTGTGCACTGCTCCAGCAACTGATACTCCAGCTCCCTAAAACATTGCACAAAGGTGGTTAAAGACAGCCAAGAACTCAGCCTGGTTCTCTGGACTACCCTTAACAGGCAATATTTAGCCTTTCAGTCACATCCCCCTAGATACAAACTTCACAAGATCTGCTTTCCACAGCTTTTACCACACCCATGAAAGCCAAACAGTGGTCACTCTCAAAACTGGATGATGTTGCAGCAACCAATGATTTAAAACAAGAATCTCTGCCCATTAATCCAAGATGAACTTTCACAAGTAAATAATTCGTGTGACCTGGAATGGATAACTGTGAACTTACTTGTGGATGGCCCTTCCTCCCAGAGGCAGAGAACCCCAGCAGCTCAGGATTGGAATTCCTTCATAGATCTACAGGAAGATCAGGAAATTCTCCTTTTTTTGAGTTTTCACTCTGCTGGAACTAAATGCTTTTCCCCTTGCATTACCTGTTAGAACCACCTTCTAACTGCTTTTCTCCAAAACTCATTTCCAGTTTATAAAGGCTGAAGTCATGAACCCCCTTTCCCAAACTTTGAGGGAGCACAGATTCCCAATATCAGCTTTGAAGGGATTCCCCAGGCTGTGACATCCTACAGCCAAAAACCAGACTGGCTGAGCTGTTCCTATTCCTGAGGTCTGTAAAAATCCCATCTTGCCACAACTGCCCTGCTGCTGAAAATCCAAGGATACAGGCAGCACCAAGCTTTCTGCATATCCACAGTCCAGCACCATGGCAGAATTGATCCCAAGGGTCAGGAGAGACATCAGGTGACTTGGAGCAAACAAAACAGAAGGAACCTACGTGGAAACCAAAAAGGACAGTTGACAGGACACACCACTCATCTTAAATCATATATCAGGTTTCTTGTCATTGCAAAGAAATGAAAGAAAGCAAAACACAGATACCTGAGAAGTTGTATAGAGACTTGAAGATGTCACCAAAAGTGCGAGAAAACCCACAAAAGTGTGACTTATGACAACAAACTCACAGGAAGCTGCTTAAAACATTCCCCACAAAGCAGTTTGGAAACTCAGGTTAAAATTGCACTGAGAATTACTTCCTCCTCCCAGAATTCCACAAGTCAAGTTTCCTAGACAGCAACAGTTCCATTAATGGAACACCTTGAAGTGTGAATTAAATGAGACATATCAATAAATCCTGCATTTATGGGCAACATTACTGACATTTACCTCAGAGATGTAAGTTAGAATACTGAGCCTGTATTAATAATATTTGCACCAAACTCAAATAGAAACCAGAGGGAATTCACCTCCCATCACTATTAACTGGCTTCCTCACAAAGCCTTTCCATCAAAATGTGACTCTGAAATCACAGGTCATTTCTCACAAATAATTTTGGATGGGATGTGCTTTATCTGAGACATATTTTAGGCATGTAAGGGAATTAGGGAAAAAAAAACCCCTCAAACAAATCACTGAAATCTTTCAGCAATTTCAAGTCATCAGAAAATTTTATCAATAGTAAGGAAGAATTATATAGAAATTTAGCATTAGTTGGTAAAGTGTGCTGTGGAAGCACATGAAGAACTAGTGCAGACAAAGTTTCACTGCTTTTTATAGAAGAACCTGAACTTTTGTTCTGCCTGAATTGAAGAAGTATGGAATCACCTTCCAAAACATTTTCCATTACAGCTAAGCCAGAATTAGCCTCAGACTTTTCACAGAATCAGAGACTGGTTTGGGTTGGAAGGGACCTTAGAGATCATCCCATGGGCAGGGACACCTTCCACTAGGCCAGGTTGCTCAGAGCCCCATCCAACCTGGCCTTGGACACTTCCAGGGATGGAGCAGCCACAGCTTCTTTTCTTCAACAGATTTTCTTTAAAAACACTCATTAGGCAGAGAAGATAATTAATTTCAGGTAAGCTCTTATCTAAATGAGCACAGCCAGAGCTCAGGTCATGTGCCAGGCAGAGATATTGACTCTGGCAGAAATGAGGAGACTCGCTGACAGAGCACTAACAAGTGTTCCAATATAAATCCTGGCTCCAGGCAGTGCTCAGTGGGGATTATTGGATCTGTCTGGGGCAGTGGGATGGGAGCTGTATTATCCTACAAGCCAGAGAAACCTTTCACAGCTTTGTTAATTGCTGCTGCTTTGTGGCCTCATGAAGAGACAGACTGAAACAAAAATGGCCTTTAAAGCAACTTCCAAGCTCTCCTTCCTCAGATTTTTCTTTTTTATCCCTCACTCACTCTTTTGGCACCATTTTCATTTCTTGGTCCACATCTGGCACTGACTGTAAGTACAATTCCTACTGGGAAGTGCTACACTGAGCATGTAGAGCAAATTCACAGAGTTCTGGAAAACAGGTACCTCAAAGTGCTTGAACAGGACCCTTGTGAGGGTGTCTCTGAAGTGGGAAGGGCACAGCACCGATTCTATGATCACAACACGACGGTCTCGCGGATTCACCAGCAGGTGCCTAAAAAAGGGCAAGACGTGTAAAAACCAAAACTGTGAAATTCAAGCACATGTTTATGAGACACACCTAATATTCATATCCCATTTTCCTCAAAAAAAAATCCTAAAAATTTGCATTTAGATGGCATTTCCCACAAAATATCCCAAAGTCTTCTCCACAAATTTAAAAACCTCAGTGTCTTCCTGGAAAAAAAGTTAGGGAAACCGTGGTATGGAAAACAGAGCTTGTAGTTCTGAATATCCATTAAAAATGCTTCTAAATCAATATAAAGAAACGCAAAAAAATAAGTCATTACTGGCTTGTTCAGTGTCACACAGTGTCATAAAAGGCAGAGAATGATGATATGGATGTTCTGATTTTGGTGGAAGAGAAAGGAATTGTCCTGATTTCAATTACAAAGCAATGCTCAAGGACAGGGAAAAAAACCAACCAACCCAACCACAGCAGAAGATCTGAGGCCCAGAAATCAAATACTGGTTTCCCTGTGATAGCTTTTTACTGTGCAACAAATAAGGACTGGAAGCAAAAAGGAAAGACTAAGTCCAATGTTGTCATTCACTAAGCTTCCTAAAAACACAATAAAAAGATGTATTGTTGAGGTAAAAATATTCCCCAGGTTAAGATCCCTCCTTCCAGACCACCTACTTTTCAAGTCTTGTGTTTGTTTTCATTAAATTCCCCACCAGAGTTCAGTGACCCTGCTGGCAGCAGCTCGGAAAGGAGCCGCCAGCAGGGGATCTCTCACCTGAAATACAGCATGTGGATGAATTCCTTCAGGTAGGAATACAGCTCCTCAGTGTTAATGTTGTACTGAACCACCCTGATGGGCTGGGAAGGCAAAACATCCACAGTCAGTGATCACACATGATTATTTACATGCTATATATGATAAATACAGATTATATTATATCTGGACTTATCTAATCTGACACCATACAGGCAGGAAAAACCTCACTCTTTGCTCTTTGTCCTTAAAGCCTCTCAGAAATTCACCCTATAACTAAACTCCAGAGTTTAATCAATGCTAATTTTTCATTATTATAATTATTTTTCATTATTACTGTTACAGGCAACTGTAGTTTTCCAAACCTCCACCCTCTACCAAAACGAAGTGGAAAAAAGCTTAACTAGGCAAAGCAATTTCTCCAAAAACACCCCAAATTAAATCAGCACTGGCATCACATCACTTGGACCAAGTCCCCAGCTTCTAACAGCAGCAGCTAAACTACTGAAAAATACAATAATATTCCAGAATATTTTATTCAGACAATGAAAAAAACCAGCTTGTGATGGGCAGGAAAAGCACCAAACCCTTTCTGTCTCATAACACATCAGACACCACAAAGCAGTTGAGGTAACACATTTCACCTTGGAGACATCAGGTTTCTTTATCTCACTGGGGATGATGCACCTGGGTCCTGTTTCTCCTGCAAAGCCACACCTGAAGGAAAATGCAGAAAACTTCAATATTTGAAGTTTGGGCCTGGGAACCATCAGGGGGTGACGAATTTGGGCTGTTTCTGGGACTGCAAAAGGGTGTTTTGCACACAGATTTTCTGCCTGGCCATTTACAGACGGATTAAAAGACAGAGAAGGATTTTATATCTTTTTTATTGACTCCCTTAATTTATCCCAACAAGACAAAAACAGCAACAATCTGCAAACAAACTTTTCAGAAACCCACCTGCCCTTCCCAAAGCACACAGGAACAACAGACTGAAGAAAGGAAATTAAAACCAAAAGGAATTCGATTTATTTGAATAAGCTCAGTGGCTGACATTTGTTTCACCCCTGCCAAAACTCAGAAGAAAACAACAGTAGCAACCCATAAAGCTGCTGGACTTGGAGCTCTTTTAATGCAGAAGGTTAATTAATATTTGATTTTTCACAGCTGACAACTCTCAACGTGTTGGATGATTTCAGGAAAAAAAAAAAAAACACATTAAAACGGTCACAATTCAGAATTTAATCATTTCCTTTGGGCTCCCCAAAAAATTCCTGTGCAGTCCCAGTGTGCACAGGCAGCTTTCCTTGCCTGTCATCCTGGTAATTTTTGATTTTTTGGCTGATTTCAGCCTTATTTGGAAAAGGACAGAGACATCTCTCATACAGTTAAGCTGCTATTTCTTTACAAGAATGAAAGCTGAAAACGGGCCCTAAAAAACCAGAGGGAAATCTTTCCCATGAGAGCATTTTATTGGATAAGTAATGCCCAGGGGGTAAAAGCATCCCAAAGTTAGGCAAAGCCTCTGATTGGCCACAAAAAGCCACTCCTGGAATCACCTGTTTCCATCCTGTTAGTTCCTCTCGTTCCCAGGTAACAAAGCTGCTGCTGGTCTGCAACTACACTGTCACTTGGAAAAATAACCCAAGAGCAACTACAAGCCACACCTTTTCTTAATCTAAAACACCAGATTAAAAAACAAATCTGCTACTTTTGGCTCTGCACCACATTGGTCAACACAGAGATGGAGTGAGGGGGAAAATGCCACATAATTATTCTTGGAATCCCAAAATGGTTTGGGTTGGGAGGAACCTTAAAGAACATCCAGTTCCAACTCCCTGTCATGGGCAGGGACACCTTCCACTAGCCCAGGTTGCTCCAAGCCCCGTCCAACCTGGCCTTGGACACTTCCA
>JAWWES010000168.1:59119593-59177714 GCA_035583135.1 Lophotriccus pileatus
GGCGCGCCGGGCTGCCCTCAGCGCCTGCCCGCAGCGCCGCCGCCCCGCCGCCTCAGTGGGAGCCGCGCCGCCGCTGCCGCCGGCCCCGCTGGGCTCCGAGAGTGTCCGGGAGTGCCTCCGAAGCGGCGGCGGGGGCGGTGCGGGGAGGGTTACCCTCAGCTCCGCGCCGGCACCGGGAAGGGCAGCGGGGCCGCGAAGGGGCTTGAAAGGCAGCGGGGCCGGGAGTGGGTGGGCGGGATCACTGTGGGCGTGGCCCGCGTGAGGGAGGGGGCGGGGCCAGCGTGAGGCGGCTGCGCTCCCGTGAGGGGACGGGGTCGCGGCTGGTTCTGCCCGAGGAAAACCGGCAAATAACAGCCTCGTTTACGTTGGAAAAGCCCTCCGAGATCGTCGAGTCCAGCCGCTCCCCCAGCACTGCCGAGCCCTCCATTAAACCACGTCCCTAGGTGCCCCAAGCACCACATCCACACGGCTTTTAAACCCCTCCGGGGATGGGGACTCCACCACTGCTGGAGGCAGCCTGTGCCAGGGACGGACAACCCCTTCTGCGAGGAAATTATTCCTAATATCCAAACTAAACCTCGTCTGTTGCAACTTGAGGCCATTTCCTCTTGTCCTGTCACCAGTTGTCTGGGATAAGATCCCGACTCCCACCTGGCTTTCCCCTCCTCTCAGGGACTTGGAGAGAGGGAGAAGGTCCCCCCTGAGCCTCCTTTTCTTCCAGGCTGAGCCCCCTCAGCTCCCTCAGCTGCTCCTCTTCAGATTCGTGCTCCAGACCCTTCCCCAGCTCCGTCCCCTTCTCTGGACTCGGTCCAGCCCCTCAGTGTCTTGTGAGGCACCTAAAACTGACCCCAGGATTTGAGGTGCAGCCTCAGCAGTGCCCAGCACAGGGGGACAGTCACTGCCCTGGCCCTGCTGGCCACACTATTGCTGGCACAGAAAGAGCAGCAGCACCGTGGGGGCAGAGCTGGTCGAGCCTTAAGCCACGGTGAAGTGGCTGTGCTGTAGGGATTTGTTTAATTCACATCACACACGCTGCAGCTGATTCATGAGGGGCTGGACATCACCTGTCCACACCATCCAGCCCTGCATTGAACCATCTCGTGTCCTCCCAGTACCCTCACCAAAGCTTAAACCCACCACGGCCCCTCTGCCTGCCACGTTTAATGCAATAGTCACTTCTCACAAAATAGCAGAAGAGAGGAGAAACAGACTGAAGAGAGGAGAAATAAAATGCCAGAAGGGAGCAAGTCCTCCAGGAATTAATAAGCCCCACAGAATGAGGCTTTCTGCATCCAGAAAGGTGGCGGCTGCAGGTAGACAAGAGGATTTTCCTTACACCTGATGAAAAAAGGCTCCCTTTCACAGAACCATGGAATTGTTTGGGTTGGAAAAAATCTTTAAGATCACCAAGTCAAACCATCAATGCAGCACCAGCACCATGTTCACCACTAACTGTGTTCTCAAGTGCCACATCCACACTTTTTGAACGCCTCCAGGAATTGTGACTCTACCACTTCCCTGGACAGCCTGTCCCAACCCCTGACCACCCTTCCTCTGAAAAGATTTTTCCCAATATCCCATCTAAACCTCCCCTGGCACAATTTGAGGCTATTTCCTCTGGTCCTGTACTTGTTACCTGGGAGAAGAGGCTGACCCCATCTTACTAGAACCTCCTCTCAGGTAGCAGTTGAGAACAATGAGGTCCCTCCCAAGCCTCCTTTGAGAGACCTGGTGTAAACCCACCTAAAAGCCACTGGCACATCAGTATGAGCTGTGTAAGTAGCTGGGATTGGCCTCCCAGCTGTTGGTCCATCTGGAAAAACGAGAGAGAGGGAGTGTGTGAGAGTAAAGTGTGTGAGGAGTTATCTATTATTAATAATAGCAGCTGGACTCTGTTAATACTAAAGGCTTAATCAATAAAAGGTGATCTGATCAATATTGTTTGTGATTTGTGAGTCCTCTGTGACTTGATCCCCTGGCTGGGAAAGGGGAGTCTCTAACAGATTTTGGTCGGTGTAACGAAAATTTGGGATCACTTGAGAAAGAGGATCCTAAGGTAGTGCCTTGCCCCGTTCCCAACAACCATCTCCTCTCCCCTGCCCATCTTCCCCTTCTCCTTCCCCCACAATAAGCACACCTGTAAACCCAGCTGCTCTTCAGGCAGCTGCTGTGCACGTCCAGGAGCGTAACTGAGCCCCTGCTCGTGTCCCCACAATATCTGTCCCCGGGTTATTTATATCACCCAAGTGCACAGGGCCCATTTCTTCCTCAGGGAAGCAAAATGAATATTGAAAAAGCCATTAAGTGCTGAGCTGGGTGTAGACATTCGCTCACTGCCAGCCAGGCCAGGCAGAGAGCCTGGGGGCTCGTGCGGAGCAGGACAAGGGATGCTCGTGAGGGGAGGGGACTTCAAGCTGGGCTGTTGTGACACTGGTGTGCTCTGTTGCCCCTGAACCCAACCCCCCTGAGCTGGGAGCTGCTGCAGCAGCCTGTGGATGCCGTGCTTTCCTCCCTGCAGCAGCGCTTGTTTGGGCCACATCCACGCTCTGCATTTACGACCTGTGACGGTGGAGGTGCGTGGGAGAGGCGGGTGATGAGTGGGAGCGATGTGAGACACCGAAAGCTGTCACTGCCACCATCTGCTGTGTCTCCTGAACAAACCTCTGCACCAGCCCGTGGACTGCACCAGCTCTCCTTTCTCTGCTGCTCCTCTCACGGCCTGGTCACCTTCCCCCCTTTCTCATCCCCCTACAGTCACCTGGGTCACAAAGTGGGGTCAAGAGGTAGTGCTGAGAAGAGAAGGTCTGTGTGTCTGTGTGGAGCACAAGTGCAGACTCGTGGAGCTGAAGCTGGAAAGGCTCTGTTGATGCAGGGTGTGTAGAAGGGAAACACTGCAGGAAGAGACTCCTCACAAATCCCTTACATCCCTCACAAAGCCTTCATATCTCTCCTTCAGGCACCATCCCAAGACTCCACTTGATCCCATGCTCTCTTCATACAACCCATCACCAGCTTCCCATCCTGTCATCAACTTTTCCTCATAGAAAAAAAGCTGAGGAGCAAGAAAAAGGCTGTAGTGGTGATGTGAGATGCAGGAACAGCGACAGGACCAGCCCACAATCCGTGAGCTCTGGAGGAGGAGGGATCATTGCCAAGGCAGCAGCCAACACATGAAAGAATAAACAGACAAAACCCTGTAGCAATTAAACATTCTGACACAGAGCTCGGCTTGCCCTAAGGTTTTGTGTGGTTTTATGTCTTTAATGCGTTTTTTAATTATTTTTTATGGTTAGTATTTTATGCCCTCCCAGAACACGGAAACGCAGCTGAACTTTAAAGCCTGTGCAAACAAGGATGCACAAAAACGTGTTTAAATGTCATTTCCACAACAGAGCCGTAACTCTGCCCTGTTTGAGCAGTGCCCCAGAGCACCAAGAAAACAGGCTCAGTTGTAATTCCTGACTGAGCTGGGAATTATGGTCAAGAAACTTTTTTTCTATTTGGGCCTTCTGCCAGGGAAACGATCCCAGAATTTCCAGGTTCTCCTGGGGAGATTCTGATTAGAGGAAAATTTTTCACAATGGGAACAATGAGCCACTGGAATCATCTCCCTGGGGAAGTGGTGGATTCCTCAGCATCGGGCACTTTAAGATTCAGCTGCAAAAGGGTGATGGGCCATCTTGTCTAGACCGTGATTTTGCCAAGAGAAGTTGGACCAGATAACCCTTGAGGTTCCCTTCCCACCTGGTATTCCATGATTCTGTGATAAGTTACTGCCTGGAGCGCTGTCTGCCCTCGCTGTCCAAGGACAGCAGGAGGAAAGCCATGAGGTTACTGTGCCTGGTGAGAATATGCTCTCACTGGAGTGTGAATTTTCATTCTCTCAAATTCTGTAAAATCCTCTTGAGCATCTCTCTGATAGGGACCTTATAAAGACATAATATAGCATACCTAATGTTGTTGCTCTTGAAATACTTAAGGCGTGAAAACGGGAGCAATTTAGGTAATATGTGTTTAATTTAAAGTCTAAGCATGATCTCTGCATCGTCTGTTTTCATCCACAAATCTCATCTGTTTATGATATCTTACCGTGCCATAATTACGTATTTACAGCACTATGCTTATGCTTTAAACATAACTTTTAATGTGAAATCATTATTCAGATATGTTTTGCAGAAGTCATGGGCCTTCCTTGAAATCCACAGCCCATCCCTTTCCTCCTGAACATATTATCCCTGGGTTAGGAACGATCAGAGTTTCCTGCTAATCACACCACCATCTTCATAGTCCACTGGAAATCTCTTCTTAAATTACATTAATCAATCACAGTTAACATGAGTTCTGAAATGCAAGCTGCAGCTTAAAAGTGGCTTAATTTAATGGATGGTCTTTTCAGAGCCTAGAAGTTATTGATAACAGGAGCCAGAGAGTCGGAGATGTGCCAGGGTTTCATAACAAAATCCATCCCCGCCGTGCTGGTTTAATCAAGGGAGCTGCTTGCATAATGTGAAAAGTGCTCGTGCTCTCCCAAATATGTGACTGTTGGAGAAACAGATGGTGATGCTCACCCGAAAGAATCAGGCTATAAATACATCCATGATAACAATATAAATGGAGATAATTATTCACAGTCTAAGGAGACGGTGGGACAATTAAGCCGGCTTGTAAGTAGAAAGTCCACAGGAGTAAAAAGCAGGAACTCCCTAAACCAGTAAGAAATTAGTCCCCCAATGCAGCCAGTTCCTGCAACTTTTGGGAGTGGTGATACCTCTGACAGGTAAGGAAGAGGTTGCATAAGTATATAAAAATACAAGAAATTAACAGTAGCCCACTGAAATCAGCGAAAACTCTCATATCACAGAATCACAGAATGGTTTGGGTTGGAAGGGACCGTCAAGATCATCCAGTTCCAACTCCCTGCCATGGGCAGGGACACCTTTCACTAGATGAGGTTGCTCAGAGCTCCATCCAACGAGGCCTTGGACACTTCCAGGGATGGGGCAGCCACAGCTTCTCCGGGCAGCCTGTGCCAGGGCCTCACCACCTTCACAGCCAAGAGTTTCTTCCTAATACCTAATCCTAACCTACCCTCTCTCAGTTTGAAGCCATTCCCTCTTGTCCTGTCACTACATGCCCTTGTAAAAAGTCTCTCTCCATCTTTCCTGTAAGTTCCCTTCAGGTCCCTGGAAGGCTGCAGTTAAGTCACCCAAAACCTTCTCTTCTCCAGGCTGAAGAATCCCAGCTCCTCAGCCCTTCCTCTGCTCCATCCCTCTGATCATCTCGGTGGCCTCCTCTGCACTCGCTCCAGCAAATCAAAATTTGTAGGACCAGTTCCTTTTGGTTAATGCAGTTCTTTTTTTCTTTCCTTTTTCAGGACTCTGTTGGTATTCAAGCAGCAAAAAAAAAAAAACACCCCAAAACCAAACCACTCTTTCAGATCTCCTGCAGACACATCGTGGTGACAGAGCAGCTCTGTGCTCTCCTCCACACGGAGCGGCGCTTCAGCGACGCCGCCGCCTCGAGGTGGCAGCTACAGAACCAGCCCCGAGGGTTAAAAGGCAACGTTTTTCATAAAGAAAATTACTTTTCTGTATCAGCCCTGAAATACAGCAGCTCTCAGCTGAATTAATCCCCGAGGTGCACTTGCAAACGCTGGAAACATAAAAGAACGTGTCCTGCGGCACAAACACTGCAGGCCCGAGCGGGGACGGCACCGAGGCAGCACGCCCAGATAATACTCTGTTCCCTTTAAAACTAAAATGCCTCTCTGGACCCCTGCAGAGACTGGGATTTCAGTGGAACCCCTGCATATTTCAACAGCAGAGCATTATTATTTTTCCTTGGTCATAAAATAAACAGTCTTTTGTGTCCCTACATCGACTGGCTTAGTCTGTGTACTCGCTTCTAAGCCTCCCTAATCTCTGTGTACAGGCTTGTTGAGGCACATACCCGTTTGTTTCCTCACAAAATCAGGGAGCTGTACACTTAGGGCCAGCTTTAGACCTAAAAAAAGAGCTTCTGAGTATTTCCTCACCTTTTTCCCGGTGCTTGGATTCCAGGGGATCCACTTATCAGCTCTCCGAGAGGAGAAGAGGAAGAAAGCCCAACTGCTTGGGGTTCTGTTCACAGCTGGGTCTGGTTCCTGCGGTAGGATTTGATTTTAATACTTCCAACACAAATATTTAATTGATTTGAATATTTCCAACACAAAAGTGTGTATTTCTATGCTCATAACCATCCCCCAAGTTTTCTGGACTGACCTAAAGGTCCCTCCACATGGGAATAATGAAAACTCCGGTGGTGTCTGGATGGAGAGCATCACTGTTTCCCACCAGAACACCGTGCACTTCCCACCCAGATATCCCAATACCACGTGTTTTGGGAAAAAAACCCAAATGTCCCTGCAGTGGGGTCTTTCAGCCCCTCTATTCTATTTTAGAAAGGACTGTACTGTGAGGGATGAAGTAGCACTACTGTTACTGCACTTCTTTAAAACCTATGGGTTTAGTTTGACTTCAAGTTTTGAGAAGCAAAGGAGAGCTGAAGTTTTCCAAGTCCCAGTATTAAGTGAACAACTCTATTTGAGACGATGGAGAAGCAGAGAGTTTAATGTCAGAACAGGGCTTAGGGTTATCCTGCTCTGGGGTGGTGGGTCAAGTGCTTTTTTTATTGTCAGCCTAATTTTGTAGTGGAATATGTAGGACAGGGGGGAAAAAATATCCAGGCACTACAGGGAGTTGATAGATGGTTCATGTTTTAGCTGAGACTCCAATATGCACGGGGATGGCTTCCTCAGCATTTTATCTCTGGGAAAACTGTAATATGTGCTGTACCGGGATATTAAATATCCAGGTACAGCATATCCAAAATGGATTTAGCTGAAGGATATGAAGAAGAGTGAGGGGTGTGCAGTGATTCAGTTTTGGAGGTGAGCACTGGTCCTCCCGGGCTGTATTCCCAGAGCAACTGCAAAGCTGATTCCGGTGACCTTGGAGCAGTCAGCAGGAGCCTGGCTCTGCCCTGGAGAGTGAGCGTGTAAAAATGGCATTTCCTACTCAGCAGATCTGGTCTCTGTGTGCTCTCCAAGCCACATCTGCTGACTTTAGTGACAAAAATAAGTTTTTACTGCTTTCCTGCTCTGTGGGCACTTCAGAATCACGAGAGCTGGGGAAGCAGAAGCTGGATCTCGTGCCCCCTTGTAGGACTGATTACCGTGAATCCCTGGCAACAGTGAGGCTGTACTGGCATCTCTTGGCCTTGCCCAGCTTTCCTCTTAGTGCTAGCAGTGAGGAACATGGAAGAAAGGAATCCAGGCTGATTCTCCTGGTTGAGATTTAATTGCAGATGGAATTTACTGAGTTTGCGGTTGGGGGAAAAAGAAATCTCTTCATCCATAACATGATTATATTTGAAATAATTCACTGGCCACAAACTTCCTGGTACCTTTTTCAAAGTGGACTTGTTTTAAAAAATCTTTCCTCTCAGTGCTGCTCTTGCTTCCCTGGAATTAGACTCATTGCTGCTCCATTCCAGTGGCTGCTCTTCAGTGGGAAGAGCAGGCCCCTCAAAACAGATGCTGCCAGCTGGTGTAAAGGTGAACGGTGGGATGGGGATGTGCACTGGTTTGTGTGCTGGATGTCCCAAATATTCACTCTGGGAAAGTCATCCAGCAGCAAAATTAACGGTAACTATTTTAAAATTGCCTTTACCTTCTGTGGCATGTCCTGACATACTTAGGAGAGCTGATACATCTCAGCACAGGTGCCAGGAGTAGCAGCATAAGGTGCAACATTCTGATGTCAGGATGATTTTTTTTTTTAGTTAAATTTATACAGACAAAATGTGCCTTCGTATAAATTTTTATGTGACCCAGTCTCTTAATTAGGACAAACTTTTTGGTTTGTGCAATAAGGGTGTGACAGGAATACCTCCTTTAAAAGAAAGCTGATGTATTACCACTTTGCACAACAGTCTGCTGTTATAACAATACACAGATTTTATAAGGGGCTCTTACAAAAATTAGGTTATTTCCATTTTACAGAGGGGGAAGTGGAGGCAGAGAGTGGTGAAGCTCAGTTTTGAAAGTCTTCCACTGAGGCAGAGCCGGGAATGGGACATGATTCCGACTCTTTCCCAGCTCCACTACCCGCATGGAAGAATAAACCAGCTTACATCTGAATTTAGTCCCTGAATTCACCTGAGGTGAGAGATCTTGAAGGACAAGACCAAAAGAGAATTGCACAGAAATGTCTCAAAGCAGAGCCAGGGTAAGAAGAGTAAGTAATGGAAGTTCCTTAACTTTCTGTGGGCCGGTTTTGTTTGGTTATTTAAATGCTCTCTGAACACTGATCTGAGTTAAAAATCAGTATTTCCAATTACTAAACCATAGAAATGAATAAGATAAGAGTGTTCTCTGGTGATTTCTGATTTCTGCTGTGCTTCCATCACACCTCCTTTTTTAAGTCTGCAGATATTTTTGTTGATAACGCAGAAGCCTCTGATTTTGGCAGGTTATGCGGGGTAGAGAAACTTGCAGCGTACGGGGAATATGCAATTCTAGGCAGGGAAAAAACCACAGATAACCAACTATTTTGGTTACAGTGATTATCAGTGAAACATATAACCTTGAGAGGACATGACTCCAATCTGGGTTCAGAGTCAAGGGGGAAGTGAAAACCTCTCCAGTCTTTTAAGTGCTCTGCACCCTTAGAGAACAGCAGAGCATCCCTTACGCATGCTTTACATTTTAAATAACTCTTCCAATAATTTTAAAGGTTAGATAGAAAAGGGGTTGAAAACAGTATCATGGAATCGTGGACCGGTTTGGCTTGGAGGGGACCTCAGAGATCATCTCATTCCAAACGCCCTGCCGTGGGCAGGGACATCTTCCACCAGAAAACCTGGATCCCAGCTCAGCTCTTAGGGGTGGATTGTGCAGCTGCTGAAGCCTCTGGCTCGAGCCTGGTGGACTCACTGCCCAGGGCTCCGATTCCTGGTGGGAGATGTCTCTGTTATCCTGCCCCTCTCCCTGCACACGGATGGCTGAGCAGCTTGGAAATCAATCCTGGACCCGCCACAACGTCCAGCTGCGCTGGAAAATAAGCCCTCATTGATTTTGGTTTCCTGCACAATCTGGCTGCACCATCAACTTCAGACATGGTACCTCCATTCCCTCTGCTCAGCCAGAGCCCTTTCTGGCCAAAATGGAATGGCCAGAACAGAAGCTGAAGCTGCTGAGAAGCTGAACCTCCCTAATCCTGGAGTTAAGGGTGTTTAAAATGGCCCCGAAAAATGCAGCTTTTACCTCTTCCTTCCCCCCTGCCCCGTCTCCCTTAGAGGAGAGAGTAAACTTCCTTTCTTTCCCCGTATTTGTATTTTATTTCAAAAGCTGGTGCAGCACTAAAAATATTGATTAATGAATAATTTCCTCAGATTTTACAACTCGTAGAAGCAAAGCCAGAAGCGACCTTTCCCAGCACTTTGTCCGACTGTTTGCTCCACCAAACCTAACTCTGAAGTTCTTTCTCGTGCCTTTTGCCAGTGATTGTCTTTACTGCTGATATGGGCACTTTGACACTTTATTTTCATCTCATGCAGAGCTTAGCAATATTACCCAGAAAAAACCTGCCCTGACCCGCAACAAATCTGTCTTTTGAAACTTTTAATATTGGATGCACAATGCTACAACCAAATGAATTGGGCTGGATCCAGTTTGGTTGAAATCCAGCAGAAAACGCGCTGTTTCTCTAAAATTGAAGAGGTAAAACCTTGGGGTGTGTTTAGCACAGAGAGCAAACCACTAATATAAATGTTGTTTCTGATAGCAGAGCAAACAGAAAAAAAACCAAAGAACGATTTCTTGATGAGGAATATCTCATTTTCTTTGATCAATGACGTTGTTTATTTAAAGAGCTGAGTGCCGCGTACCAGCAGGTTACATCTCTCTTTGTCTGGGGAAAAAAAAAAAAGAAATAAAGAAAAATAAAGAAAAAAAAAGGAGTTTATTTTGTAGTCTTTTATTTTAACTGGAGGATTCATCGATTTGCTTTGTGTGGCAGAGCAGGTTCATAACAAAGCCAAGATTTCGACTCACCCCTCCTATACCTTTCCTTCTATTCCCTCCGGGCAATTTTGCACCCAAAATCTCACCTTAATGAAAGCTCGTTATTTTTGGTCTCTTCTCACCTGTCCCTGCCCACCACAAACGCTCTGCACCTGCTGCAGCCCCGCTCTGAATGAGTCACTGCCCTATAAAACCCCGAGCGTGGTGCTGAGACCTTGTGGTGCCTCTGACACCAGGCTTGGGGGAAGCAAAGGAAGCGTAGCTGGTCTATTTTTGTGATTTTTGGAGTCAAGGTATGAATTGCTGAGCTGCTCTTTGACAAAGTGAGTTGGTGTGTGAGCCAGGACCTGACGGTGCAAAGGTTTTCTTTCCCTGTTGTTAGTTGTGGGGTTTTTGGCTGGGGACAAAAACAGGTGGGAGGAGGAAAACACTAGTGAAATTGTTTACTTTTCTTTCTCCGGGGACAAATAGGTGCTTATAACAAAGCAACAAACAAAAGGAAACTAAATTAAGCTATCCTAATACAGGCGTGGGATGTTATTTAAGGTTATTTAAGAAGTCTTTCTCCTGTGCAGAGGGAGTGCTGGGGGAAGGTGACCTCTGCAGCCGAAAACAGTTGAGGAGAATCTCTAATAGCTGGAAAACTACTAAGGGTGCTGCAGGCCTTGTTTTCGCAGCTCCTCGCAAGCAAAGCAGAGGGGTAAACCCGGAGGGTCAGGCTGCGAGGCAGAGTTAGATGCTGAAAGTGGAGGGGGTGGGGGTAAGGTGGGGCGAGGGCTTGGATGCTCCAAAGTCAATTGAAAAGTAAACGAAAAAACCGGGCTGCGGGCGGCCCTTGCCGGGTGCTGCGGGCCCCGGGGAGCCCGGAGCCCACCGTGGGCAGGCGGGGGCCGGCGGTCGGGCGGGGCGGACCAGCCCGGCACAGCCCCCGACACCGCCCGCCGGGTGGGCCGGGCTCCGCTCCGCCCGGGCGGCCGCGGGGCTGGGGCAGCGGCGCCGAGGAACCGCCGGGACCCAGGTGAGGCCGGGACACGCACACCCACCCACCCACCCTCCCAGCATCCCACCCCCGGGCCGGCTTCGCCCCGTGTTTGTTCGTGTTCCTAATTGGTTTTTCTCGCTCGCCGGCGATGCTCGGCTGCCCGCGGGGCAGCGCATCCTCGGCGCGGCTCTTTGTTCCCGGCGAGCGGCTGGTCCCTGCAGCCCCGGGGGATGGGAATGGGGGGGCAGGGAGGATGGTGTGCCGTCCTGCCGGGATGGGGGTCCCTAGTGGGCTCCCTCGGGAAATCTTTGTGGGGTTGGGTGTGTGTTTTCTCCCCGGGGTGGTTTAGGGGTGACCGCTGCTGTCCCTCCGTCCTGCTGCGGGCCTGGGCTGGAGGGATCCCGGCGCGGTTGTTCCCTCTGGATCCCTTGCCGTGTAGGGAGAGGATGCACTTCTGGGGCTGTAGGCTCACCTGGAAATGTTGACTGAGGAGGACGGGGAGATGGATCTGTGCCCCGCAAGCTGCGTGTCATGGAGCCTTGAGCCTGATCCCACTCCCTGAATCCCACGCAGGTCCCACCCACGGTAAAAGGGCCTGACAAGGTGTATTTAATCTCCTCGCAAACCTTCACCTGCAGAGACTCATGATCTTCCAGCACTCCTGTGAGGTGCTGCTGTCTGTGTTTAGGTGAGGCGCTGAAATTCCGGAGTGTTTCTTGCTGATTGGAATCTGAGTGTTATCCCTGTGCTCCCAGGCAGGCTGGAGAGCAAGCGTTTCCATCCTGCTGCACCCTTTGGCCTCCTTTTTAGACCCCCCTTCCTCCTCCCAGTCTTAATCCCTCAGGAATTCGGTAGACCTTCGACTTCTGTGGTGCCGGGGACCTGGCACGGGTCAGGAGGAACGGAGAACTATGCAGCTTTTCCTGACAAATCCGAGGAGGGATTTCCATAGGTGGTCTGTGCGCTGTCGTGAACAAAGCGAGGGATCGGCTTCGCGGTTGGGGGAATAATGCCTAAAACATGTCATGTCTCCGGCTCCTCAAAGAACTACTGCTGGAATGCCGAGGCTGGAAGTGGAGGTGATGTATTATGTATTAAGGTGCCTCACTAGGACTGGTAGGAAGCTGGTCTTCCAGAATATTAATACCTCATTTGTTTGCTTGTAAGGATCAGTCCTCAGGGGTAGGGGAGGATGTGCCCCTCTGATGTGTGCTTGTCTTGACATAATTTTTCTCACCCCACTTTGTGTTGGCGTCGAGTTGTGTCACTGTTGGGATTTCACGGAGCTCTTGGAGGTGCCTTATGTGGTGGAGTCTGTTTATCTAAAGTATGTGCTGTAAGAGCATCAGCTCTCCCAATCCACTGGGTTGAACTGGGCAAGGACACGACGCAGGATGAAGTGAAGGCATTTTTCCGGGCTTGAGTGCGAAAGTAGGAGTTGGAGCTCTGCAGTGTATTATCTGCTGGCTTTTGTATTCAGCACAAGCAACGAGGCTTGGATTGCATACATTAGCACTGTGTAACGTAGCATTGATGGCTGGCAGTTCTGGAGTTGTGTGTTTTTGGCTAAATCTTCATGTGAAAAGATTTGCAGGGTTTTTTTTGGTCCAGTTTCCTTACCGATGGTCAGGTGGATTGTGGAGCTGAGCACACCCAGGCAGGGCTGACATCAAGCTGGTGCTTGGAGGTGTGAGAAGCTCTGTTCCAAGGCAAGACAGTGGTTTGTCTGGGGCTGACCTGCTCATCTCCTGCACTCTCTGCTTTATGATGCATGCAGCCACTTCACCTTTCCGGTGTGAGTGTCTCCTCAGTGTGGGAGAGGGTTATAATTCAGTGTGTTAAAAACTTGATGCCTCCTTTTTTTTTCCTTCTGTTTCAACAATTCGGGGAAAACACAGCCAAAACTTCCCAAAGGCAGAAAATAACAGCAAATGTTTGTTTGTTTGGGTTTTTTTGGGGGGGTTTAGTTAAGTAAACTTGACAGGGTGAAAATCTAAAAAGCCCTCTGAGGGAGTAGCTGCACACAACTGGGATGGAGGGGGGGAAGTTAATCCTTTGCAGCATGTGCCCACAAACCACTGGCCCATGCAAGGAGCAGCTATTGAAGGAGAAACATCTGCTCTGCTCTGTGCTGGTGCCCTGCAAACCTGCGCTGCTGGAGTGACCGTAACGGGCTGGGGTTCCTTCTGAGCTGGCTTTTGTGTGGCTCCCCAAGAGCTGCCCTCAGACAGGTCTCGAGAATTCACAGAGGTTTAATAGCTATTGCCAGTGCTAATTGTGTGGAGCAGGGAAGCAGCCTGTCTCAGACCCAACTGAGTGTGCAGGACCGCTTCAGCTGGTGACCAATTCACATTTATTGTCCCTCAGCTTCCTGACTTGCCCATGCTAATAAATAGTTCTGATTCTGCTGGAGTTTTGGCCCCTGTTTGCAGCCCGGCAGTCCTTTGTGTTCCTTTCCAGCCTACCAGGTGTTAAAAGAAAACTTGTTATTTTGCCTGCTGGAGATAGAGCTCCCTGGCTGCCTGCAGCTGTGCTGCCTTTGCGGCTGGAGGAGCTGCATCCCCTGGGATTTGGTGTTATTAAGTGCAGGGGAAGGAGCTGGCACTGCCTCTCGCCCTCGGTGGATGCTTCCTATTGGAAGCATGGATTAGTTTTTCCCCTGGAGAGCTTGGCATCGGCCCTCCAGGGCTTCTGCTCGTGGGGTGCCGGGTGAAATCTGGGGACGAGGAGTTCCTGCCGCATGGAATACCGAGTTACCGGCTCTGGGTGGGTAACAAACAAAGTTGAAGCTGAGTACAGAGGGGGTGCTCAGTCAGGGCAATGTGCTCCAGCCTGCCTTTAGTGCTTGGCTAAGGCTGGAGAGCAGGCTGATTATAAAAATAGCCAGATGGGGAGGATAAATGTATTCCTCAATGCAGCTGGAGTAACGGAGTGCTCTGCAGCCAGATACCTGCTGGAGCCTGCGTTGAGTGGAAGAGCTGCATCAAGGTGTCAAACTCTGCTTAAGGAGATAGCCAGGTCACTGCTGTTCATACACTGCCTAATCCAGCCTCTTCCCAAAGCTAAGTAGATCTTAAGCTCTGACTAATCTTCTTTGAAGTGTGAACTTGTGCCATTATCCTGCAGCAAGCACCGTGACACTATCTCCTGCTTTCACTGAATGGGAAGGTTTAGGTTAGCTTAGATCTACTTGTTGTGGATTTCCTCAGCAAATAACTCTCCAATATTTTTTTTTCCCTCCATAGAAATGTAGGATTATGGCCAAAAGTGCTTTTTCAGACTGGGAGAAACCATATGAGGGCTCCAGGATTTATTGTATCAGGCTGGTGCTGACTGCCCACATATCTACCAGCCAGAAGGAGGAAAGGCTCTTGACAGGGTTCTTTACTTTTTAATTACTGGATCTCTAAAAGCCAATGGTTTAGGAAGCAGCTTTCCCTCTTATCCCCTGACACTCCTGATTCTAGTAAAGATGGGGTGAGCTTGTTGAGAAGAGATTAACATTTCAGTTCCTCTGCTAACCACCTCCTGAAAGTCTTGGGCTGTTGGAAAACCCAGAGCTGCAAACCTACTAATTATCTATACAGATGTGTATATACATATGCGTAATGTGTCTGACTGCAAGAGAAATGCTAGGGCTGTTTTTTCAAGTGCAGCTGGAGTTCTGTTTAGGTTTAACCACTGCTGAAAGCATTTGTGCAGCCTTGAGGACTCCTGACTTCTCAAGGAAAATGCATTTAGAGCCAAACTCTTTTGGAAATAGAAAAAAACCCTCTAACTTCTTGATGTTAACAGGCATTTGCTAAAGAGGTGTGAGGTGAACATGATTTATATTCAGCAGCGTGGCAAGGCAGATGCCTGTAGTTGGGCCCTAACAGTTTAACTTGCATAATATACCCTTAGTGCTTTTTAATTACAAAATCTATAAAGAATTAGTGTGAAAGAAGAGCTAAATCTTGTCAGTTTTCAGCCATTTTTGGCAGGAGGGATAGAGGAGGTAGATGGGTGGCCACCCATCTTTCAGAGGAAGAAGGTGCTAAAAATAAAGTGGAAGGCATCTATGCCGGTAAAGAGCTTTTGGTGGTCTCTGCTTGTCCCTGAGCACCTGGTGCATGTGTGTGGCCTGTGATGGAGAATTAGTCCAGCAGCTCAAAGTGCTGGGCCAGGGCTGCAGGGAGAGTGGAAAAAGTGACTCAGTGTGCCCTGAGGGCTCAGCCTGATGCTGGAGCTTGCAGTGGTTGACTCTGAGCTGTGTTGCTGCTCTCTGTGTGTGCAAACGCGAGTGATGCTTCTCTACAAGCTGTTTGGAGGGGGAAATGAAGAGTGTGGCAAGCTGGGGGAACTCATCGTGGTGCCCGTGAGCAGGACTGCACAGGGTAACCTTTGCTCTTGTTTGGAAGACTGAGAGGTGACAATCCCAACAGCTCTCCCAAATAATATTCCTGCAGTTCACTTGTGAGTCATAGAATCGTCTTGTTCCATGGGCAGGGACACCTTCCACTAGCCCAGGTTGCTCCAAGCTCTGTCCAACATGGCCTTGAACACTTCAGGGATGGGGCAACCTGTGCCAGGGTTTCACCATCCTCCCCTCACAGGCAAGAACTTATCTCTAATGTCTAATCTAAACCTGCCCTCCTTTAGCTTAAGGCTATCCCCACTTGTCCAAAGTCCTTCTCCATCTCTTTTGGAGCCCCTTTAGGCACTGGAAAGTGCTCTAAGGTTTCCCCAGAGCCTTCCCTTCTACCACCCTAGCTCTCTCAGCCTGTCTCCATAGGAGAGGTGCTCCAGCCCTGTGATCAACTTAGTGGCTCTTCTGGACTCATTCCAACAGGTCAGTGTTCCTCATGTTGGGGCACCCAGATTTGGAGGCAGGGCTGGAAGAAGGTACTGGAGAAAGCAAGGGAAGCTGTTGATGGTTGGAGGCTTCTTGCAGTGGGGTTTAACTCTGCCATTGATGAGCTGCCTCCCGGAGCTGGAAGGAGGAGGAGGAGGGACCACCCCAGATCTGCTGTGTGGAGCACAGCACTCCACTGCTGGGATGAAAGCTAATCAAGATCTGTCTTGGGCTTCAGATCAAGGTTTGGTTTTGCCTGTCATCTTCAGATAGAGTAGACTAAGAGCCATAAAATGGGAATTAGCTGCTTGGGATATATGGGAGGTGTCTGCTCACAACTGGCCAAAAGCTTGACACGTGTCACCCAGTTCTGTAAGGCCGTGGGTCAGTGGGTGGTTATGTGAGTATGTGTAATCTTGGTTCCCTTTTGCCTTTCCAGGTGTTGCACTCCGGATTTGTCAGCCTTGCAGGCTTCTGGACACGTCTCCTCCCAGCCATGGGGAGATCAGTAGGATTTAACATCTGTGTGGTCACCTGCAGCATCCTGCTCTTGTCCTGCAGCCTGCCATGCCTTGCATCTCAGCCCCTGGAGGAGGGGGACACGACAAAGGTCCAGCACGGCCCCTGGGCAGGGAATGGGCTGGAAGATGAAAGGACAGGCGTGGTGGGCTTGAAAAATACCTTGGGCCCTTCTGAGCAGACAGTTTCTGAAGAGCCATGTGGAGTGTCAGCGGAGCCGTCTGGGACACCCCTGCCTGAAGCTTTCACTGCAGAAGAAGTGCTCCCTGTGAGCCCCAGCACCCAGGCCCTGGGTGACCACACCTCTGCTGGGGCAGTGTCTGCTGTGAGTGGGGAGGAGCTGGGTGCCACCAAGTCAGAGCTGGATGAGGATGATGCCCTCAAGGCCATGCTGACCACGGCTGTGACCACGCTGAGCCCCCCAGTCCAGGAGGAGCCTGTTGGCGGCCCCCTCAGCGAGGTCACCCCAGAGGGTGTTGCTGCAGTAGAGCACAGCTCTGTCAGCCCCTCAGCAAACCCCCCCCTTCCTGGGACAGCTGTGGAGGAGCAGGAGGAGGCAGAGAGCAGCTCGCACCCCTCAGCTGTGCCCCAGCCCACGCTGACCCCCAGCTCTCCCAGCTGGGAAACAGCAAGTGCCCACCCTGTTATCCCAACTGCCCAGGCTCCTGGTGTGACCCCCGAGGTGGGAATGCTGGGAGCCCGCACGGGGAGCCCCCTGAAATCCCTGGCCCCATCGGTGTCTGTGGCTGCCAAACGTCCCCCCGTGGCGACCGAGGCCTCCCTTCCCCCGGCAGCAGGGACAGGGATGCCACGAGAAGAGCTGCCCACCACGGCTGGCACTGCCACCGTCCACCCTGCGGACACTGTGCCGCCCGACTGGGATGACACGAAGCTGGGGGACGTCAGCCAAGGGGGAATGGCGTCTCAGGAGGAGGTGACAGAGGACCTGGGGACGACAAAACCATCCCAGACCCCACGGGGAGGTGTGGGGGAGGAAGAGGACGCCACAAGAGCGCTGCCATCCCCAGTGTCCCCTCCACCGGAGCCTGAGCTTGCCAAGGAGACCAACTGCACGGTGCCAGTGCAAGGGGAGGAGGAGCTGCCAGCAACTTCCACGGGCAGCAGTGGTGCTTCCCACGCTGGGAACGTGACGGATGGAGACACGGCTGATCTGGACTCGCTGGAAAACACAAGTGCAGTCACAGCAGAGGAGGAGAAAAGCAGCCTGCCATCGCAGTCAGGGGCTGCTGTGGGGACAGAGACACAGCCTGAGCCCTCCCCTACTCTGGAAAGTTCATGGGAAGGTAAAACTTGCCTGTTACAGACAATTGCCTCTAAGTGTAGGTTTAAGATGGGTGCTCTTGGGAATCTGTGCTTCCTTTCAGGGAGTTAAGAGTGGGAAAAGGTGTGACCTTGATACCTGCAATAGAGAGAGGATGTATCTTTCCCCCCAGGAAAGGCTGTGGGCCTTTGTGTAGGGGTAAGAGCCTAAATGGGTAGTTTCCATCCCTGATATACTGCAGAACCTTGGCTGTTTCTATGCATGATTCCATGTGCACAGGCTTTGGGTGGTCTCCTGTCCTGGCTGTGAGTGAAGCAGCTGAGTTGAGCTGCTCCTTCTGCTCCTCAAGCTGGGAGGGTGGTTGTAGGAACAAATAGGCAAGCTGAGACTGGAAAGGTTGTGGCAGCCGAGCCTGGGGCTCAGGGACGTGGAGTACTTGGGTTTGGACTGCAGAGCTGGAATCTCCTCAGTGGAGTCCTGCTAGTTGAAAAACTTCCTTTGTTAATGTCCTTTGGTTTTGGTGCTGGAGTGGGGACAGCTGTGGGCTGGTTGTAGGCATCTTGCCTTGACCAGAGATAGGTAAATTGTCACCGAATAACCTCTGCTTGTGCCCCTTCTGTGGGTAGGGAGGGACCCCAGCCTCTGCCCCACTGGTAAAACAGTTTATTTCAAGGATGGAAACACTCTCCCAGGAATCCCTTGCATTAGCCCACACTGAAGCTCTGCAAATAATTCCTGGGGGGTTAAATTAATTAGCATCTGGGATCACTTGCAGTCAGTGCAGAAGATGGAGAGGCAATGAATGGCTGTAAACACTTCCAAAATCCAGGAATGGGTGAGCTGTACCAGTAGCCTTGGAGTACCTGATGTCTTAAATGACTTGACAAGAACACTCAGTTCAAAAGGCCTGTCCAGAGAGCTGCTGTCCTGGTGTTGTCTCCCCAGCCTGGAGTGAAGCTGTGGCCAGGCTCTGGCTGCCCAGTGCTTGTGCCAACTCTGTCACCAGGCAGGATTCTTCCTCCTGGACAGCCTCCTGCAGGCTGCTGGTGCCGCCCTGTCCTGCGCGGACCTGCGGAGGCGGCACCTCCAGCCTTTCTCCTCAATACCCAAAATATAAAGCAAAAGGTTTAAAACACAGGGGGATGCTAAAAAAAGCCTGGTGAGGTGTTGGGCAGTCAGATATTTTTTTTTTTTTTTTTAGGCTGGTCAGGGAACATGAGCTGAGGCTTAGCACTTAATTGCTGGGCATCTTTTATCTTTCCTCTCAGGCTACAGAGGCAAAAGGACTGTTTCCCTTCACTGCATCCAAAAGACCTAGTTTTTGCTGTAAAAGAAGAAAGGCTAATTGCAGCCTGGTGCTGAAACCTGACTGATTAATTTCTAGATTAATTTGTAAGCACTTGACTTGTCAGCAGGTTCCATCTCTGCTGCTTCCCAGACGATGGGAAAACAACGCTGTCTGTCAATAAGACTTGTGCAACAAAAATAAACTCTTCTGTAAAGCTCAAGTGTTGTAGCTGTGAGGGCTGCTCACCCAAAGCTGCCCTGATGATACTTGGCTGGACCTGATTCTGGCACTGTGGCCCTGGAATTGTTAATGCATGGAGTTACATTCCTTCAGATGTGCCCTCTGTTGCCGTCAGGTGTCCTGTGAGTTGATCCTGACATGTGTTCTTGCTGTAGGTGTTGCTCAGGAGGTGACAACAGCTGCCCAGGAGACTGATGCTGGTCTGTCAGTTGTGACAGTGGTGCCTGGTGCTACCCAGGGGACAGGGGCTGCAAGCTTTCCTCAGGAGAACAGTGGGGAGGACACCCAGATGCTGACAGCTCCCAGCACCACCGAGGTGCTGGTGGCAACTGGTGCTTCCTCCACGGTGAACACTCTGGATGTTGAAGGTAAGATTCTGCTTCAAGGACTCCCTTCCACACGAGCTGGGATGGGACATCTGAAACCAATATCAGCATTCTTATTCTAAGTGACTTGTTTTTGCTCTAACCTTCTGCAGGCCTCCTCTCTAGCCCTGGGCTGCCACTGCTCCCTGCCCATGCTGTGAGATCCACCACTTTGATATTTGCCAGCATGGTTTTTTTTTCCCCCCAAATAAGTGGAGTAGAGATTAAAAAAAATGCCCCAAACCATACAACACCCCCCCCCCCGTCTGTCCTTGCTGTCGAGCTGCCTTTCAGCTTTAGACACTGAAGCCATTTTTTATTTATGGAGGGAGAGCTCTTACTCCTGGAGCCCAAGGCAGTCACAGACTGCTGGTGCTCAGTCCTAAGGAGGAGGATGTTTCATCAGGGTAACACAGGAGCAGTGGTGGTGAGGGGGGAAAGATACCTTGCAGGAGTGAGTTCTTGTCAAGTTGTAGCTCACACAGGAATGCTTTGAGCAGTCGTGTTCATCTCCTGCCTGCTGGCTCCATGTCACCTTGGCAGGTACATGGAGGAGCCTAACAAAAAATCCCTCAGCACAAGGCTGGCTCTGAGCTGGAGTGTGTCTCTGGAGTGGGACCACTGTAATGAAACTGCTGCTGGGCAGCTCTTATATTGCAGGGCCTCAAAATTAATAAAACCTTTCTGCATTGTACCTCTTAATTTCAGGTCCCTTTGCAGGAGGGAGAAGGTTCTTCCGGCAGTTTCCACTAATTAAGTTGCTTCTGGGATTTAATTATAAATCCAGCTGACTTTTATCTTTGCAATAAACAATTAGATCTGTCACTTGGTTGAGATATCAACTGGTGTCCTCAAAGCAAAGGAATTAAAACTTTCTTTGAGGGTTCCCTCCCTCATTAAGGAGGAACCTCCTGTGCTGACTCTCCTTGAGGAAAAGGTTTCATTACAGCAGAGTCACATCTTGAAGGGAGCAAAAGCTTAATAACTTCCAGTCAGAGTTAAGTTTCAATTAAGGAGTTTGTTCTTAAATGGTGGGTTTTTAAATATTGTTGTTCTGAATTATTGTTGCTGTTTCCCGTCCTCTGCAGATCTCACAGATGGGATGCTGCTCACCGGGGGGAAGGCTGTCCCAGCTCCTGGTGGGATGCCTTCTACCCCATCTGGACAGACAGAGGAACCATCCAGCAGAACTGTGGTCCTGGTCACTCCAGCATCCATGGCCTCTTCTGCCCGGAGA
Organism: Lophotriccus pileatus; assembly: GCA_035583135.1. Taxonomy (NCBI): domain Eukaryota; kingdom Metazoa; phylum Chordata; class Aves; order Passeriformes; family Tyrannidae; genus Lophotriccus; species Lophotriccus pileatus. Next base: position 59,140,404 of record JAWWES010000168.1, read on the forward strand.
ACAGCCCTTCCCTCTGTGCGGAGGATCAGCACAGCCGTGACCTACGGGCTGGACCGCCTGGAGTCGGAAGGTACCCCCGAGGGAAAGGCTCAGGCAGCTGCCTGTGGAGGGGCTGCCCTGCCCTGACACTGAGCCCCCCACTTTGTCTGCTTGGCACACTGGCCATGTGCATGTCTAACTGTTCCCAATAAAGTTGTTGAACAGCCTGGCCTCTCGCAGGAGGCACGGGAAGCGAGCAGTGAACGGTGTCATGAAGGATGCCTGGAATTCCAGTGGCTGTGGTGGGAGGGATGGGGTTTTCCCTTGGATAGGGAGCAGCAGTGCTATTGCTGTTGCAGTAGGATCATGCTCTGCACACCTGTAATGCTGGTGTGTGCATCCACTGCAGAGCCTCTGGACCAGGTAACACCCACCCAGAGATGCTGAGGTGAAGTGGATGCTGCTCTGGAGCTGCTCTGCAGCTCTGATCTGTTACCAGTTCAGCTCATCCACAGTTTTCCTGCAGAGGATTGTTTCTTGCTCTTTCTCCTACTTGAACTCCTCTCTGCTTGCTCATCCATCCAGTTTTGTACTCCAGTGTCTGGACTGATACCACCTGGCAGGAATTAATCTCTCTGCCTGTGTCTGCTCCCCTTCCTTCATCTTGACCTTCTCTTGCCTTCGTATTTTACTGCAAAGGTTGGCAGCCCTCCAGGGGTGGCACTGCCAGATGGTATTTCTCCTCTGAGTAGAGGTGGGGTGCCATAGACAACAGCTCATCAGCATCTTTCCTCTGCAGGAAGCAATAACTCTCATTCCTGTTAAGTTTGGAGGGCAGCAGAAGCTGGGAGTCCTCCCCACTGCCTGTGCAAGTGCTTTGAAGCCTGCCCTGAGCTTCCCGTGACTCCAACTGCAGCACTTTTCCCTTGCCAGGATGAATCTTGCGTGTGTCTGGCAAGGCAAGGATGTGGTGCTGATGGGAGAGCGGCAGCAGGGGAAGGAAGGGTGTGCGTGGGGAAAACCTGATCTTTCAGGCTCTGCTTAGCAAGGGCAGTATGAATCAGGAGGCTAAAATGTTTTATAGCCCTCTGGGATCTCCTTTAGAAGCCTGGGTTTCTGCAAGGGAAGATAAGAGGGATTTCAGTTTCAACTGAGCATTGGTCTCTCTCTCTATTTAATGAGACTCTCTGCACAGGCATCTAAGGAAAAAAAATCCTTCTGCTCCAATATAGGACTGATGCAACTTTCTTGGATTCCTTCTGAGCTCTGGTTTCTCTCCTCTGGGTTCCTCTAAAGGCAAATGTGGGCTGTAGCTGGAACCAGCTCTCCTAGATGATGATTCAGTTGGAAGGCTGTGGGTTTCTTGGCTCTGGGGTCTGGCTCTGCAGGGGCCTGTCAGCCAAGGGACATGGTGCTCTCTGTGCTGTGAGGATTTGGCAGCTGGCACAGCTTCTGTGGTCTAAATCTCTTCTGCTCAACCTAGACCTTGGTGCAGCGGGCCAGAATTTTCCCTGGTGCTGGGGATCACCAATCCACGTCCTGTAAAATGGAACAATTAGCACTTGGGGAAAAGCTTTCTGCCTGGGGATCCTGCTGCCCCCATTAAACACAAAGAGGAAGATCTTTTTTTTTTGAGCTGCTTTCTAAAACCTCTTTGTATAATGGCAGTGAGGGGGTGACATCCTCGTGGTGGAGTGGCATTTGGAAGCGTGGTTCCCGAAATCACAGTTCCTATTGTTTGCCCTCAGAATATCCAAGTGCTGCCAGATCCAAGATGTTTGGGAGTGCATTCCTGTCAAGCTGCACTGAGCTCCAGCCCAGGGTGCTCAGGCTTTTGGGGGATGCTGTTCCAGGCATGTGCTTGAGTCCCTAATGAGGGATCCTGGCCTTCTTGGGAGAGGCTGTGCCTTGCTCACTGTTGGAAGAAGTGCAAGGAGCTGAGTGAGCTCTGCTGCCTTCAGTGGGGTCTTGCTGACCTGCCTCACTGAGGGCTTGGCTCATCATTAAATGTAACCCCCTGCTGCTCTGTTTCTTGGGGACCATCTGTGCCAAAGTGCCTGTGCTTTAATTGCTTCAGTGTATTCACCTGCCTGGCTTGGATGCAGAACTGTTTTAAAAATCAAACTGCACAGGCAGGTTGAGGTGCTTTGAAAATGTGTCCAGATGAGCTTATCCTCCTGTCCAGTGGACTCTGGAGAGATGGGCTGGTTAACAAACATCCTCCTGCCTTGATTCTGTGGTGGGACTGGTTCTACTTGCCCTTCCTAGTCAGAGAAATCCTATAAAGGGATTACAGGATACGGGGACAGGACACAGCAGAGGATAAGGCTTTACTTGTCTGGGAGAACTGATTCTATATTTTGTTTCTGTGCCTAGAATTTGTATGTCTCTCCAACAAGTTGAGCACTGCAGCTTTCTCTGTAGGGCTTCTCGGGTCCAGAGAGCTGCTGGTTCAACTTGCCTGCTAAGGACCAGCGTGTAAACCTCCCAAGACACTTTGGAAAGAGACCACATTCTTATCCTTGAGGGCTGATCTTAAACCAGCAGTTAACCTAAACCAGGCAGCTGCCCAGGGTGGTGGATCAGCCACCCATCACAGCTGGGATCACAGCACCACTGTGGGGCTGTTGCTGAGGGTGGGTCTCTCTGTCTGCACTGAGGAGGTTTGGTGCTCTTGTGAGCTACCACCCTGCCTGACAGCAAAGACTCATGGAATCTCAGAAGGGCTTGGGATGGAAGGGACCTTAAAAACCCACCTTGTTCCAACCCCCCTGCCATGGGCAGGGATACCTTCCCCTAGACATTTCTGGGGATGATATATCTTTAAGCTGCTGCTGGGGGTGAGAGGCTTGCACAGTTGAGGTATTTGGGTGGGCTGCTGCGTGTGGAGGGTGCTTAGAGCTTTGATTAAAGCAGGAGATGCTCTGCCTCTTTTATGGTGTCAGGAACAGTCAGTAACTGAACTGGGAAACTTAAATTCCCTTACTCTAGAGGAGGAGATTTAACCATGGAGCTCTTGAATGTGGAGTGTTTCCAGTTAATCAGGCTGGCTCTCAACAGGCAGCTGGCAGAGTTTGGACTTTCATGTGCATTTACAGCCCACTGTGAACTATTTCATGTATCATAGAGCAGTTTAGGCTGGAAAAAGCTGGACCTCTGACCCAACATCACCCTGTCAGCTAGACCACAGCACAAATGCCACATCCAGTTGTTTCTTGAACACCTCCAGGGACAGTCATTCCAGCAGCTCCTTGGGCAACCTGTTCCAGTGCTCGACCACCCTTCCAGTGAAGAAATTCTTCCTGATGTCCAGCCTAGCCCTGATCTTTAGGATAGAGGGGTTGAAAGGGCAGGGTCAGATGTCTGCCTGGCTGGCTGGTGTGTCCCCACCTAATGCAGCATTAGAAGCATGAGAAGCCCCTCAGTGAGGCTGGGACGTGGCTGGCACTGCCCTGGGGATCAGAAATCCAGTGTCCTGCAGTTATGGGGCACCAAAACTAGTCCCTGCCTCTTTCCCCTGCTTCCCTTGCCCCTTGCTCTTATCACACCCAGTCGTCTGAGCTGTGTTGTACTTCAGGAGTGAAGACAGTGGTTGCCATTTTTCAGAAAATATTTCAGAGCTTGTAGCCATTTACATAAATTTATCAAAGGTCCTTCAAATCCCCCTTACATTTTTCTTCTGAGCTGTGTCACAGTACAAGGAACTTCCTTTTTTGTTGTTGTTGTTGTTGTTGTTGTTGTTTGTTTTTTGATAGGTGGAGTGTTTTTGCTGGAAGTTAAGGCTCTGAAGGGGACTGTTATTTGGACCCTGACTGTATGGATTAAGATCTGCCTCATTAAATCTCTGCAACCCTGTTAAAAATTTAAATTAGGATGCAGAGGTGTAAATAAAACAGGCACTTAACCCAGCATGGTTAACTAGCCTGATATTATAATTTCTCACCAGCTCTCTGGATATCAGCTAAATTGGCAGGGAATGGAAGATTTAAAACAAAGCACATGCAGCATGAATTATTAAATGCTTTTGGTACACACTTTTGTCTTGCCTCTTGTTTATTGCTACCACTGAAATAGGAACTGCTCTCTCTTTCTCTGGTGCAGGTTGACCTCTCTCTTCCTCCCAGTACGTGGTGGTTCATCCCTCATTCTCCTTTGTAGCAGAAAATGGTACCAAAAAAAAAAAGTGTGACAATTTTGCATCAAACCAAAGCTTTTCTTTGTTTCTTTCTTCTCCTGTGAGTGTTTGAGCAAAGATGACATCTCTGCTTGCTAAATGCGGTGGTGGCTTGTTTTGTTTTCTGAAATCCCTCTGAGAGTTGAGGAGGGAGGGCTGGGGAGGGTGATCAGGCCCTTAATGAGCTGGGAGCTTGGGGGTGAACAGCTAAGAGGGTGTTGGGTTAATTAAAGGCTCTCAGGGAAGAAGAGGAGGGAGGGAACTCCAGCTGTGTGCAGCTGCTGTGCTGGGCTCAGCCTTGGGCTGGACAGAGTCCTCCTGCTCTGCCTCAGAGGCCCTGGAACCTCTAATGAAACCCAAATGGTGCTCCCAAGGGCTTCATCTCTCCAACACCCTTCCTCCTCTGCTTTATGGTCTTCAGCAGCACCTCCTGGAGAATCTCTGGGAGTGGTTTAAAGCATGCCTGGGAAGGGGCAGGGGTCTGCTCAGCTGGTTCACTCTTGGTTTATGGAAGGGGAAGGAATTTCCTCTGAGTAGAATAAGAGAAGAGTTGGGGTTGGAAAGCATCTTAAAGAACATTGTTCTAGCCCCTCTGCCTTGGGCAGGGACACTTTCCACTAACCCAGGTTGCTCAGAGCCCTGTCCAGCCTGGCCTTGAACAGTCCCAAGATGGGGCAGCCACAGCTTCTCTGGGCAACCTGTGCCAGGGCTCCCCACCCTCACAGCCAAGGATTTCTTCCTAAAATCTAATCTAATCCTGCCCTCTGTTACCCCTTGCCCAAAATCAGGCTCCAGCTCTCTTGTAGCCCCTTTAGGGACTGGAAGGGACTCTAAGATCTCTCTGGAACCATCTCTTCTCCAGTCTGAGCACCTCCTGCTCTCTCAGCCTGTTCTCGGTGCTATTCTGGCACTGTTCTGCCTCAGGCAGGTTAGAGGACATTTCTTAGTCTGCCACACCTTGGTTCCTGTTCTGTCCAGGCTGTGCTTGAGTTTTTAACTCTGTGTGACTTCTCATTTGTCCGAAAAATTAGAGTTCACTTAGATACCTCTTTAGTGTTGTTGCTTTCCCATTCTTGCCTTTGAGCTTGAACAGAAACAACAGAAATGCCCAACAGTTGCTAATGAAAGGTAATTGGGCTGTGTGGGTGAAAGTTTTTAATGAGTTTCTGTTTGTTTTAATCCAAGGATTAAGCAGTTCACCCTAGGGAGGTGGATTCAGATAAGCAGGGATGTGACAGAGCGTTTTCTTCTGGAGTTGCTCGTGGCTGGAGCCCCTTGGAGCCTGGGGGATAGTGTTGCTCATGGGGCTTCTCTGGGAAGCTCTGGGACCAAGGATGCTGCAGGAGGATGATCAAGGACTTGGAAAGAAGCAAGAACTCAAACTACAAGTGAGCTGAGTGGACTCCTATCATATTCCCTTTGGCTTTTGATAGGACTTAAGCCAAAACCTTGGCATTCCACGGACTGTTGCCCATAACAAGAGATCCACCCCCAAATCTGCCTCATCTATGGTGATCCATGCTGGGCTTTTCTAGAATTTGAAGCTTAAATCAAATGTTTTCTTGAATCTTATCCTGTTGGTTGTTTGCAGGCAGTGTGATTGAATTGGATGCTTCTGGAGAGACACAGTCAAAGAGCCTTTTCCAATGAAAATGGAATTAATGTGTCTGCTGGGGCTTCTTTTCTTTTGTGATTGGAAAAAAAAGTGTCATGCCCACAGCCCTTTTTCCATGAGAAAGCATTTTGTTGCCAGAAGTAAGCTCTGTATCTGCCTTCATCTGTCTTCTTCTGCCCTGTCCACTGACAGGTCGTGGTCATTAAATCTGGACAGATTTGGCTATTCTCGCTTCATAAATTACCTTATTCTTGTCCTGATCTTTATGTTGGTTAGTTCAACACCTGCACAGCTTGGGTTAGAAGAGCTGTTCTGCAGCAGACTCCCATCACAGTCCATGCAGTGTGTTCTGCAGCATTCTATTTTTTCCTCCATTTACTTTTAGGAAGAAACTCTTCCCTGTGAGGGTGGTGAGGTCCTGGCACAGGTTGCCCAGAGAAGCTGTGGCTGCCCCTGCCCTGGGAGTGTCCAAGGTCAGGTTGGATGGGGCTTGGAACAAGCTGGGAAGGTAGAAGTGTCCCTGCCCATGCAGGGAGTTGGAATGAGATGGACTTGAAGGTCCCTTCCAACCCAAACCATTCTAGGATTGTAAGAATAACTGTTTCTGATCTTAATACAGAAGCAGACCTGTGGTCCCAGCTGGAGTATCTTTTACCTTTGTTTTCCTTTTTTTTTTCCCCCAGACAAGTCTTTAGTGCCTCAGATCTCCTGTGTCAAGCAATGAGCCAGAACTGTGAAAAGCAAGTGTGATTCCCCTCAGGTTTGGGGGGAAGTAGTTTAGGATCAGATTCCAAATCTTTCCTACTTGTGCAATGTCAAAGAGCCTTCTGCTGGAGAGCAGCTTCTGCAGCTCTTGGGCTTTGGCAAGGAGAAGCTCCTGAACCAGCATCAGCTCAGCTCTGCTGCCAGGAGAGCAAGGATTTCCTTCTGTTACAGAAAAGCTTTGGACGAGAGGAAACAGCCTCAAGTTCCACCGGGGAAGGCTTAGATTTGAAAAATGTCTTTATCAAAAGAATTGTCCAGTACTGGCACAGGCTGCCCAGGTGGGTGGTGAAATCACCATTCCTGTATGGATTTAAAAGATGTGTAGGTGTGGCACTCAGGGATGTGGGTTAGTGCTGGGCTTGGCAGTGCTGGGGGAATGGTTGGACTCGATGATCTTAGGGGGCTTTTCCAACCTAAATGATTCTGTGACACGTTATTTCCCCTTCTCTTGAAACTTCCCTGGGTAGGGTTATGTTACCTTGCTTTGTGTGGTGGGGTCCCATCCAATGGATACATTCTTCCCATTATTCCCTTTCCTTGTCTCTGTGCAACAGCCTGGATGTTGATACTTCTCATGGGAGGCCCTGATTGATTTGGTGCCCCTTCCAGAGCAAAGCATCTCAAACAACACTCGTGCAACGTGGTCCACGAACACCCCAGACATCGAACGTGACTGTGCTTAGCTGAGCTCATCACTAGGGGGGTTTCTCCCTGATCCTTTTGCACGGTTCCCATGCCTACTGCTTGCTTGGGAATCTTCAGCATGGCACAGCTCTGCCCAGAGGGCAGCCTGTGCGCGAGGAGAGCCCGTCCACCTTCCGACAGCCGCCGCCTTCCGAGCTGTCACTGGTTGCTCCTGGCAGCGTTTTGGGGCCCTTGGATGGTGTCATTCTTGCTGATCACGTGAGAGCAGCAGATTAATAATAAAAGAGAGTTGTCCTAGAAAGGCCTCCCTGCCCTGACAGTCTGCTGTGATCACAAAAGCAGCGCAGGGAGCGAACCTCGCTGGAAGAAAACGTTTGGCAGAGACTTTCTTCCTAGAGAAGGTGGTCATAGACTCCCATCCCTAATCCTGTGGTTATTTCCACGTTATTATTTATATATTTACACACTGTTGTTAGTAGCACACCTGGGTGACCCTGCAGCACGGAGCATCTGTGAAATCACAGCTTAAACTCTCGTGGATCGTGACAAAACTCTGTGCTATCGTTTAGACATCGTTGCCCTCGGAGTTTGATGTGAGCAACCTGGGCTGGGAGGGGAAAGGGCAGAGAAAATGGCAACTGCAGGTTTTACCCTTTTAGTTTATGTGGGTTTTTTTTTGCAATTTGAATTCGGTTTGTGCCTGTGAGCAAATATATCACCTTCTGCTGAGAGTCTCTCGCCGCTCAGGGCGCAGCAAGATATTTCTCTTGTGCACTAAACCTGACAAATGATGGTTTCTTGAATCTTCTGAGGAATAAAAGTGTTTGCAAACATAAATAGGAAATATCTAAAGATAGAAACGTTCTTCTTCGGTGAAAGTTTCTTCAGCTGCAAGCAGGCGCCCTGGTGTAACTCTGTTGCCTTCAGCAAGGTTATGACCACAGTGGCTTCAGCTGCAGCTCATTTCAAGCAGCGATACCCCCAAAAAATGAGTCTGAGGGTTTTACTTGAGGTTGCTGGTTGTGGGTTCCTGCTGGGCCTGTGAAATGCCTCGTGAAGGAGGTGTGATGTGGTCTCATTTCTCTCTGCTGAGCCACAGAAGTCATCATGGATATGTAGAGTTTTGTAGTGAAAAGCCTGTGTTTGAAGCAGGGGGAGCTTTTGCCACCCTGCAGTGCAAACCCCGTCCTGTGGATATCACCAGTGTGGCTCATGGATCTCTTCAGAGGCCCGTGATAAAGCCCAGTGGTGGCTGTTTCTGGTGACCATTAATAAAGCTGGGACACCCCAAGAACTCTGCTAAAAATTTGCTGTTTTGTCTCAGACTCGTGTTCCTGCTGCTCTCCTGTCGCTCCTCCGAACGGGAAGTTTTGAACACCTGTTCTGAGGTTGTCAAGTCCTTCAAAACGAAAATCTTTGGACGTGTGGAGTGGGAATCTGGTTTTCCCTGGGATTCCTGCTGCCTGCATCTTTCTTGGCCTGGTCCATCCTCACAGCAGGGAGGTGCTGAATTTCTGAGGGGACTTTTGCTTTCCTGTTCCCATAAAGGCAAAGCAGAGCCTGCTTTATTGAATCCAGTGCTTATTTAGTCGATCAGAGAGTGGCAGATTTTGGATTTATTCACTCTTGGAGATGAGACTTTAACTGCCATTGACTATTCTTGCAGTAGAAAATGCCCCATCCCTGGAAGTGTTCTAGACCACACTGGATGGGGCTTGGAGCAGCCTCGACTAGTGGAAGGTGTCCCTGCCCATGGCAGAGGGTTTGGAGCTGGATGGTCTTTAAGATCCCTTCCAACTCAAGCTTTTCCATGATTCTGTGAAAATACAGACATCTGCTTGGACTGTGAGTGTTTCAGTGCTGAAGTCTCCTGGTGGCACCAGGAGAGGAGAGAGTTTGCCATCCCTCCTTGATAGATCTACGTGGCATGTCATGGATTTGGTGGATGCAAACAGGGTAACAAAATCAGCTCCTATCTGACACCTGAAGATCTACAGAGCAAGGATGGCTCACAGCAGAAACTGCTTAGGTGGCCAAGAAGGCCAACAGCATCCTGGCTTGTGTCAGCAATATGTGGCCACCAGGACCAGGGAGGTGATATTTTCTTCTCCCAGGTAAAAAACACAGGACAGGAGGAAACAGCCTCAAGCTGCACCAGGGGAGGTTTCAATTGGATATCAGGAAAAATTTCTTTAGCAGAAAGGTTGTCAAGCACCGGAACAGGCTTCCCAGGGCAGTGGTGGAGTCACCATCCCTGAGGGGTTTAAGAGCTGTGTGGTTGTGGCACTTGGGGACAGGCGTTAGTGGTGGCCTTGGCAGTGCTGGGGGAACAGTGATATTACAGGGCTTTTCCAACCTAATCCATTCCACGACACACAAAACAGTTCACCGTGGGCTGGAAATACACATGAAACTCTGAATTCCTTCTGAACCTGCTGGGCTTTGCGATTTCAGTCCTTGCTGCATTCGGCCTCTCCTGTTTGGTCTCTCACAGGGGCCACCGAGGCCTTTCGAAGGCCCAAAAGTGCCAATTTGGGAGGGAAAACGTGACTTCTGTAAAAAAGGCTTTCGAGTGAAGCACAAACCTCCAGCTTGAGATTCAGCTGTGCGATGCTCACTTTAGTTTTCCATCTTATGAGACTACCCAGCCTTATGCACAGCCTGCCCACGGGCTCCTGTTGTGCCTCCGCTCCTGAAATCCCACGTTTGTGAAGTTTCTGGGTTTTATTTTGGTTTTTTTTGGAAGTGTAGCTTCCTCCTTGTGACCACCAAGTGGTGCTCTGCACTGCACCTTGCAGCACGGCAAGCTGCTGGCATTTTGGGATGAGGGGGGGTGGTTAAAAAAAAAGCTGTTTTCAAATGCAGGAACGAGCCAGAGAGGAGAAGGAAACAAACGAAGAGCCTTTTCCTTCCCCCTTGCAGCGGTTCTGCTGCAGGGATCACATTATTCACAGCTTTCTGCTGTGGCTGCTGGTGATTGATGAGGCTTGGTGTGATGATCAGATGTGATAAGTGGTCTCAGCACTTTCAATTTGGGTGTTCAGCTCTGCTGCCTCCGAGGCTTAGGAGACACGCAGATGGCTATCTGTGGCTTCAACACTAGATCCTGGCAGGTGTCTGGGATTTGGCTTGCTGGAAATCACAAGAAGCTTCTAAAATCCTTGTCCCCAGAGTAGTTTTTCAGAGATAAAAACCTGATGCCTGTTCCCTCTTGGCCTCTTTTTCACCCAGTCTGAGGAAAGCCTCTCTTCACGTCCCTCTCCTCTGCTGTTCCAGCTGTCAAATTTTGGGAATGTTTGTAGCCGTGTCGCTCTCAGCAGGGGCAGAAGACCTGCATTAACTTGTCTTTGCAGGTTTGCTGTGAGCACTCTCCAGGTGCCATTCTCAGCTTTACAGCTGTGTGTTTTACATGAAAACATGCAGTTTGACACAGACAATTCTTGTGTTGATTCAAAGTGACGGGCACACTTTAAAAGACAGAAGCTGCCTATGAAATGTAATGGGAATTTAAGGGGCTAACTACATCCCTGTAAGCTCCATTAGGTGCTCTGCGTGGTATAATTGTGTGCAGGAATGATTTTTCCAGGTCCCCAAAGCCAGGAGATAGCAGGATGATGCAGCTAAATCCAAACAGCAGCTCATTTGTATGAAATACAGGACTAGAACTGAAAGGTGGCAAGTGGGGTTGTCTTGTCTGGCGAGCTCAGAAAAACATGTAGTGTTTGGAAGCAAATCCTTGATAGAGCCTTTCAGTCATCGACCTGTACCAGCAGTAGTGTGGCAGCAGGAGCAGGGCAGTGACTGTCCCCCTGTGCTGGGCTCTGGTGAGGCCACACCTCAAATCCTGGGGTCAGTTTTGGGCCCCTCACAACAAGAAAGACATTGAGGGACTGGAGCGAGTCCAGAGAAGGGAACAGAGCTGGGGAAGGGTCTGGAGCAGCACAAGTCTGAGGAGAAGCAGCTGAGGGAGATGGGAGGGCTCAGCCTGGGGAAAAGGAGGTCCTTGACCCTCAGCTAAAGCATCAGCCCAGATGCAGATGGGCTGCCCCAGTCTGAGCACATCAGGAGGGAATTTTCTACAGGGCTAAGCAGAGCTTTGTGCAAATTAGATAAAGTGCTAAATACTGTGTTTTAGTTTCCAGCTTTGACAAACTAACCATAAGAAATTCAAAGCATGTCATTGTTCCAGATATTATCTTTTCCTGGTGGGTGGCTCCATTAGGAGCTATTAAGTAGCTCTGATGCAAATGCTGGCTTAGGAAGTCCTCAGGACTTTGGTAACTAAAAGCTGGGATGAGAAAGTGTGGGGAGACTGGCTCTGTGTGTGCCCTGCTCTGGTCTTTCTTTAGCATCTGTGGCCAGTTGTGGTTGGAAATAGGATGTGGGCAGAAATGGCCTTTGGTTTGATCCAGCACAGTCCTTCCCGTGTTACCATTTTAGATTCTGGCTGTGAAATATGGCTTAAATATTTGTCTGTGTTATGTTGACAGCACAGACAGTTTTGGAATGGATGGGTATCTGCTGTGGTGGAGAATTCATAGAATGACAGAACAGTTTGGATTGAAAGGGACCTTAAAGATCATTTAGTTCCACCTTCCATGCCGTGGACAGGGACACCTTCCTCTAAATCCACAGGGATTTCCTCTGTGTCACGTTTACCTGCTCTTCCATGAAGTACTGGCTGTGCTGCCTTCCTTCCAGTGCTTTCCAAGGCCAGGTTGGATGGGACTTGCAGCAACCTGGTCTGGTGGAAGGTGTCCTTGCCCATGGCAGGGGGTGAAACTGGTTGGTCTTTAAGGTCCCTTTGAATGCAAACCACTCTGGGATTCTGTGAATTAAGCCTTCTTTTTCCTGAGGTAAATCTGCTGTGACAGGAGTGGTGGTACAAACCAGCTGTGGATCCTGCTGAGGATCCATCACTGCTGTTCTCCCACATCCAAGAGCCCACCTGCCAGCACACCTCAAAAGCCAGATGCCTTTTCTGGAGGAGGGACCATATCAGGGTAACTGGGCTGGAAAGCAGAGCCCTTCCCAGAGCTGGGAAAAGCTTAATAAAAGTTAAAATCAGAACCAACTTATTGCTGCCTCCAAGACTGGAAATCAAGAAGTAGCTCCCACTTGAGCTGAAATGAGTTGAGCAGAGAGCTCTGTAGCTGCAGGTGCTCAGGTGTTGTTCACATGGACGTGCCTGTTTGTGCTCTGCTGTTGGGAAACAGAAAATCAGAGTATTTCCCACTAATCTGACAGCCTGAGACAACGTCTCGTTGTTACTCAGCAACTTCCAACAGTGAAGAGCTCCTCCAAATTGACCCCCGTGGGTGTCTTTCCTGTTGGAAAATAAGCACAAGCTCGTTCAGCTGCTTTGCCTTTGGAGCAGTGGCATCAGCTTGATGCTCACCTCTAGGCATCCTGTGAACCTGCTGTCTTCTGGGGTCTTTCCTGATGTTTCTTTTCTGTCTCCCTGGCCAGAGGGTGAAGAAGAGGAAGAGGATGAAGAAGAGGAGGAGGAAGAAGAAGAGGAGGAAGAGGAAGATGAGGAGGACAGAGACCTAGATCTGATGGATGAAAGCATGGAGGGCGACACGGAGCTGCCGGGTTTCACGCTTCCAGGGGAGACCTCCCAGGATCCCATAGCTGGCCTGGAAAACCCTGTGGCCCAGCTGGCTGGGGTGTCCTACCAGGTTCCTGACACCATCGAGTGGGAGCAGCAGAACCAGGGTCTGGGTAAGACAAAAAGCCCCTTCTCCTTTTACCCTTACGGAGGAAATACCTCCTGCTCTGCACTCTGCATGAGACAGTCCCTCGTGCCAGGGAGTGCCAGGGGTTGGCTCTCAAGCTAAACACAAAGCTGGTTCATTTTTGGAGAAACCCCATCCACCAGTGAACAACTGGTTGAACTGGGATGAGTCCCAGGCAGCGTGGCCTGAGTTGTCATTTTGGGGAGACTGTGAATACTCCAAACCTGCTCCTTCATTCCCAGAGCTTAGTGTTGTCTTGCTCCAAGGGTGGACAAATAAATAACTTCTCAGGTGAGGTTCCTGGGGAAATTTCAGTTCCCTTTGCCAGCAGTTGGTGTAGGGCTATATGTCCTGTGAGGGCAAAGTGAGTTGGGCAGTTGCTCATCAGCCCATTTGCTACTTCAGCAGCATTTTCAAAGTTCCACTTTTCTTGGGAATGTGGTCCAGCCATGGGATCCTGTGCTGGCAGTGTTAAGACAAACCCACAAAGCCTCTATAAAGCTTTGTACAATTTCTCCCCACTGTACATATAGGCCCTGTGTTCAGTGAGTAGAACTGATTTTTTCCACCTAGGAATCAGTGTTTACACATGTTAAATCCATGTGATGCAGCTCAAAGCTGGTGTGGGACAAGGTAGAGTTTGGAAAGGAACTTGCTCAGATTGGCTTAGGGCCAAGGAATATTTTCCCAGCCTACTCAATTCCCAAGCCAGACCCCATCAGCAGCAGCAGGAACCTTCTGGGTGAGTTTGTGGGAGCTGAACCACATCTACAGAGAGGGTTTTTTCTGTCTGACTGTTAGAAAATTAGCTGTTCTGAGAAGCTCATCAACTAAAGAAACCCCCAAACTCTTTCACTTGTTGTGTATCACATATATCTATGTGATGTCTATCACTTCCCCTGAGTGTTTAATTCTGATTTAACCTGGTGGTTCTCCCCCTGTGATGCTCTTTCCAGCCTGCTTTAGTTTCCTTGGCTTCCTTTGAACTGAATCAAAGAGTGTGCCTCAAGAACTCCGTGGGAGGGTTGATTTCAAGAACTCTGTGGGAAGGCTGATTTCAAGAACTCCATGGGAGGGTTGGCCTTTGAGGGCAGAGTGAGTTTGCACCAGGTCTGAGACTTCCCTGTCCCACTAAAGGTTGCTTGAAAAATACCCTGGTGGTATTTTCGTGGTTGCCATGTCAGATCTGTTTCACGTGTCCTGTTGTCCCACCAGGCTGCACAGGAGCTGTGTGAGGGGAATAATTCCAAATATTTAAGGGTTTCTGGCTGGCTTTGGCAAGCTGGGTGAAAGAGATACATGGCAGTGCTCAGAGAGTGTAAGAAACAGGGTTAGGGTGGGAGTTGCATCAGCAGCTTCGTGTTCTATTCTCACTTCCTTGCTGCAGAGTCTTTCTCCTGAGAGAAAACAAGACAGGAGCAGCATCTTTTCTGCACTCAAGGGTGCATGGTGAGCTCTGTTAGCAATGGTGAGAAGGTTGCATTAAGCTGTTAACCACCTCAAGCTCTTTGCCTGGTTGAGGATCATACCAGGGTGGGTGTCTTAGCAGAGCTTTGCCTCTGAGTCGAATCCTGGCTAAGGGTGCCAGGGCTTTTTAGTGTGTTTTTGAGAGAGGCAGCATTTTGCCAAACACAAGGTGTGTCCCCAAACACCAGCCCATCACGTTGTGCAGTGTGGAGGAAGATGGCACTGATACCTCTCCAGGGGTCTTGGTACATTTATCCATCTCAGCTCAGGGTGTCACCTGGCTTGGGTCACTGGAGGGTTCTAAAGGAGTCATGTTCCCAGGACAGGGTGCAGACAGTGGGTCAGAGGGTGTTTGGATACTGCTGGAGATGCTGTTGTATGTGATGAACTGTTGCCACGAGCTTTGGGTCTGTGGAGGAGGTTGTTCTGCCCACAGCTGATGCAGGTCTGAGCTGGGGTCACGGCTGCATTTCCAGGTGCTGGAGGAAGAACAACTTTCAGGGTAGGAGGTGCCTGCCTGGTGCATGAGGCAGGTGAGAAAGCAGTGCCCAGAGGCTGAAGCTGTTCCTGGTGTGCAGTAACCCTCTCTGGCTGGAGAGGCTGTAATACTTGTCCATAAAAAATAAGCAGGATGTGTAGCTGTAGCACTCCTTATAGAATCACAGAATGGTTTGGGTGGGAAAGGACTTTAAAAGCCATGTCATTCCAACCCTTTGTCACGGGCAGGGACACCTTCCACTGGACCAGGTTGCTCCAAGCTGCAGGAGTGTAGCCCTTCCCCCCTTTCCAGTTTGTCCCAGGTTGGAATTTCTGCCCTCCTTCCCCTGCTCTGGGTTCGTGGGTACACATCAGTCCATGCCTGGTCCTGGTTTGCACAAAGAGCTCTGTATGTCTCTTCCTTCATCAGATAGTGCTGAGATGGGAGGAACTTCCCATACTGTGTGAGTGAAACGTGGTTTAGAAGGGGAAGCTTCGCCTGGGATACAGCTCAGGAAAGGAAGAACTGGAAAAAAGATAATGGTACCCAACAGGGTGAGGGTACAGCAGCCAAGCACCAAACTTTGACAGCTGACATTTTCCATTTTTAAAACACTCTGCACCCGTGCCTTTCTCCTGGGGGTGCATCTGTCCTCCAGCCTTTGGAATTGTGACGTTTTGACACTAAAATCTCTGGTACAGAGGAGCCCAGAAGCGTTGGAGTAGCTGTCCTCAGGTCAGTTATTATTGAGCTTGCTTGGTCTGATGGCTGACACACTGCAAATCCCCAGAGAATAGGGAACTTGATCCACAAAAAACAGCTTGGCAGAACAAGAGGCAGTTCAGATTTTTGTAGTGGACAGCGAGAAAGTGCTGGAGAAACAGAATCATTAAAACTGTCAGTTCTGGGCAGTCAGATGGTCCTACATTAACTCCAGCTGAGCAAAAGCAATTTATAAGCACCAGTAACAAGACTGTCAGTTTTACAGCCCATCAGCTGACTCTCTAACCAGACAGAAAGTAAAGCAGAAAATGAGAGAATCTGTGCCTTTTATAAAATAGGAGTCCTTCTGGTGGCCTGCAGGTCTGGGGAAGGAAGGTCTGAATACGATTTGAGATCTCTTTTGGTGTCCTGTTCAAATGCTTTGCCTTCAGAGGTTGTCAGTGAAGGACACAGCGGTGCTTTGGGACCTCTCTGCATTCTGTGTGAGGTGACTTTGACCTCCCTGTACTTGTTTTTTGATTTGTATGTTGGTGGTAGGAAAACACTGAGCACTTGGAGAAACATCAGAGGGGCAGGAGGACCAGGCTGGATGGGGCTTGGAGCAACCCGGTCTAAGGGGAAGGTGTCCCTGCCCATGGCAGGGATTTTGGAACAAGGTGGTCTTTAAGGTCCCTTCCCACCCAAACCATTCTGTGATTCTGTGGTTCTATGAATCCTGGGCTTTTGAGGAATAAATAAAAACCCCTGTTTCTTCCCTACCACCTCTTTTCTGATGGTTTATGCATTACCAGGAGAACTGCAGTTGGCTTATACAGGTTCAAATCCACTGAACAGTTTCTGGTCCTTTAGTTGCTCCTCATGAATCTTAAAGAAGATTGTCCTTATTGTACACCACCATGGAAATCAAAACCCTTTACTTCTGTTTGGGGTGACTTCTGTGACCGTGCTCTTCTCCCAATTTTCCAGTGTCTGTAACTGTTCTTAATTTAATGACCATGAGCCAAGATGAAAACGTCCCCAGGCTTCCAGGCTATTTGTTGATGCCTTAGTGCTTGCATCATCCACGTCCCAAGACGAACAAGTCCTGCTATCCACAGTACAGTGACAGCAGGAGGTCTGGGACAATTTGCTAAGCCTTTAATTTTACTGCTTTGGGACATGCAGTAGTTTACTTTGTGCATTTAAAATCTGTGGAGTTGTTTGGAGTGGCAGTGACATTTTCATCTTGAAGCAGTACAGAAATGTGATGTTTGGCTCAAGTTGCCAAAGCAAAGCTTGTTATGGCGGGCTTTACTTTTTAAGATGTTGGGTGAAACTACCAGTTGCTTATCCTGGGCCACCACTAACAGGAGACAACAGCAGTAAAGAGAAAAGAGACTGATTTGAACCATGAACCTCAACAGAAGAAACTCCATTTTTATGCTCAAAATTTTTGTGGGCAACGAGGAGCCACACCTCATATATACATATATATATATACACCCAATAATTTATTGCTAATATAACTGAAATCTTTAGAGTCCTTGCTTCTGTGGGTCCTAAGCTTGATGGTTTCGTTCAAAGGTTTGTGGTGGCTCAACAACATCTGGAGTCCTTGGCCAGGAGGAATACGAAGTTCACACTGATGTTCTCTTCTTTCTCAGTCTTGGGTCCATTTGATATAATTTTTGCCTGTTTGCTGACGTGGTTTTGCACCTTGCTCTGTCTTCACTGACCTGCAATTCCATGTTACATCTGAATTTGCTGTCTGGGGCTGGGTTTTGTGTACGTCAGATACGATTTCTTTTCGTTCTCTTTTTAGCCCTGAGCCCCTTTTTTTGTCCATGTCTGCACTCCTTTAGCTGAGCATTGGTGTGTTCTTCACCTCCACCTCTTTGTGGCAGTACCATGTTACGGGGCTGTAGCCTGTGAGAAGTCACCTGAGTTGCCTGGTTCCACAGCATGGGCTGGAGGTTTCCATCCACCCATGTAGTTATTTCACACCACGGAGTTTGGACCATCCCCGTAGATGGGGTTTGGAAACAAACAAAATACAAAATAGCAATTTTGAAAGAAGTTATGAAGTGTGACAACCCAATTCAAAACATATAGCTTCCAAAATATAAACCATGTCTCCATTTCATGGGGTTTTTTTGTGCTTTGGCTGTTAGTTCTTACCCTAATGGGAAGTCATATAACTCTCTCACTTAAGCAGTGACAAGACACTTGCATAATAAACACACTTTTAGAATGTGAGGGGTTTTTTTTATGATGGATAAAAAAGTATCTGCAGCTCTGAGCAGCCCCTTACAGAGAAAATGACTCTCACTGTATTGCAGATCTGTGGCTGCAAATTACACTGCATAAAACCATATAACAGATGCCACTGGCTAATGATGGTGAGGCAGGGAAGCAGAGGGACAGCAGTGGAAGATGATGAATATCTGACATGTCATTTTTACAGGAAGACAGGATTAATGCTTTTATGGGCAAAAATAACCAGCATTAGGAAGGCAGGAGCTGAGACTCAGAAATTAGTAATATGTTCTTTAATTGCTGCCCCAAATGGATCTATTTTAAGTACTCCTACAGCTCGTGGTATTGGAACATCAGAGTGCCTTTTAATCTTTAATGCATTTATCTCCTTAATCACCCTGGGAAGGGTGATCTGTGTCTTAAAGGTGGTGAGCAAAGCCATGGAGAGGCCAAGTGACCCCCCTGACTTCATGAGAGAGCCTTTAGCAGAGCAGGGATTGGAAGGAAGGGAATTAAATCAGCACTTGGGGCATTGCTTTTCCCTTGCTGGAGGAAGGATGTGCACACCTGAATTCCTCCCTGGAATGGGAGCAAAGGGTCACTCAGAGCCACCATCCCAACAGAAGAGACTGAGTCCATAGGAATGCCAGGAGAGAGAGGCTGGCAGGGTGAGGAGTGGAACCAGCAAATTCTCCTTCCCCACGAGTTCCAAGTGCAGCTCCCTGCCCTCTGTAGCTTTGCCCCTGTGTGTGGGGGAGTTTTGGGGCACCAAACATGGGCCATGTGAGGCCTGGCTGCCAGGTGGCTGCAGACCGAAATGAGCAGTCCCAAAAATGTCGATGATTATTTTTCCTGTCTTTCTGGGTGCTTCAAGTAATTTATACAGCTCCATATGTTCCTTGCTGGCTCCCCTTCCCTCTCCCAGGCAGCAGTGAAGCTCCCATCATCAATCTGTGCCTAACTCAAGTCTCTGTCCCTCGTGAGGGATGTGCGCTCTGCTTGGAATGACTTCTTTTTTTACCAAAGAGATTGTTCATGGTTGCATCTCAACCCTGGAGAAGACTCATATTCGACCAGGTTTGCCCTGGCAAAGGGAGTTCTGCATCCACCCGTGACCAGTGATGGTCCTCTCTGCCAGCCCAGGGTGACATGCACTGTTGCAACAACGCAGCACCTCCCAGGAGGGGACAATTCCCATTTGGAGATGACTTTTTCTTCTCATAGAATTTAATCCCAAGGTGTTTTGGGGGCTGTTTCTCTTTAAGATTGCTTCTGTGTTTGACCCTGCTTGTGCTCTGCAGGCAGCTGAGCTGAGGAGCCTTGCAGCATGTCAGTGTGTTGGTGAGAAGGAGCCCTGTGCCTTGTGCTGGGATTTTGGGCAATGGGACCATCTAGGGGACACAAAACCTGGCAAGTCTGAGCCCCCCTGTGATCCTGACTTACCACTCTGCTCTTCCCTTTTTCCATCCAGCCTGAGACAGCTGTGCCCTGGTGAAGGAGACTGGTGTGTTTTAAGGGGAAGACACTGACAGTGTCTGTTCTGGGAATTGGGATGTGGAGTTTCCAACCACGGACTATGAACCAGTAATGAGTTGGAACCATGTCCTTCCTCTTGGAAGCACCTCAGCTCTTGTCCTGAAGCAGAAATCAAGACCAAGGGAAAGGAGTAGAGATGAGGGAAGTGGTAGAGTTCCCATTCCTGGAGGGGTTTAAAAGATGTGTGGGTGTGGGACTTGGGGACATGGTTTAGTTGTGGGGCTTGGCAGTGCTGGGGGAACAGTTGGATTCAATGATCTTAAAGGTCTTTTCCAACCTAAATGATTCTGTGATTCTATGAGTGAAAGAGAAGATTGGAGGGTGTTTTTGGTGATTCTCAGCTCAGCTATCAGAAACAGGGCACATAAAGCTGTTGCTTGCCATAATTTATTGTAAGGAAGGGGGAGGACAGCAGGGCCCTTTCCTCATGGAAACCCACATCAGGAAACTTGGGCTGATATTTTATCCTGACATTTTTGATGGGGTGTATCAAGAAACAGCAGCACTAAAACATCTTTGGATGCATTATTTTGAAATAGCATCCCATCCACAAGGTTTATGCATCTGGTTAAACCTGTGTCAGAGAAAGACTAAGCCCATTTGTTACCAGCCCTTAAGAGCTGCCTTCAGAGCCAAGGGAGGATTTATAGGTGCTTTCTCTGCCTTCCCTCTCCCTGCCCGTGGAGAAGGTGGAACCCCATCAGACAGGGTGCTGAACTGGAGTTACTAGCTGTTTTTGGGGGGGGAATGAAGGGGTCCTGTCCATCCACACCATTTCTGCCTCTTTTTCTTCACTTTGGAGTGAGGTGGTGTGATGAAGCCATGGAGAAATCTGACAGTTTCTTGTGGCTTGTGGTTCTTGGGAGGAGAGAGGGGACATTGGTCACCGTGGCTGACCTGTGAGAGGTCCCAGCTGGGGTCTGGCTGACCAGGGGAAAGTTTCTAATGAGTGCTGGAAGGCGTGGACAAACCCAAGTTCATCCAAGGGGCTGGAGCACGAGGCTGAAGAGGAGCAGCTGAGGAGAAAAAGAGGCTCAGGGGGGACCTCATCACTCCCTACAACTCCCTGACAGGAGGGTGGAACCATGTGGGGGTCAGGCTCTGCTCCCAGGGAACGAGGGACAGGACAAGAGGAAACAGCCACAAGTTGTGCCAGGGGAGATTTAGATTGGAGATTAGGAAAAATTTCTTCGCCCTAAGGGTTGCAAAGCACTGGAACAGGCTGCCCAGTGAAATGGGTGAGTCCCCATCCCTGGAAATGTTCAAAAAACACGTGGCTGTGGCACTTGAGGACATGATTTAGTGGTGAACATGGTGGTGGTGCTGGTTTGATGGTTGGACTTGATGAACTTTAGAGATATTTTTCAGCCTTAATGATTCTGAAATCCGCCCTCCTCAGTGTGCTGGGGAGCATGGAAAGGCAGCCTGCAGCACCACCACGCTCCTGTGTTTCCCAGCACAGGAGGAGTCCTTCTGACAGGCTTTCTGCTGCACCTCCAGTTGCTATTGTTGGCCCAAGAAGGCAGAGTTGGAAAACTCAAGCGCAAGTCTGAGCGTTTCTGACCTTCTCCAGCTGCCTGCCTCCATCCATCCATCTGCTGCATCCTTTAAAGTTAGGATATGTCCACCTTGGAGCACGACTTTGCATTTGCTGCTCCAAGTAATTTGTCTTGTGTTTTTTTTCTCCTGGATTAAGGGATAGGGTCCATTAGGCTGTGCAGAGCTCCGTGCTCTGAGGGCTGGACTGCGTCTGCTGCCCAGGCACCATCTGGGTTCCTGCGTGGTGTGGTGAGGCAGAACATCCTTCTAGGCTGTCAGCTGCCTTGGCACTGCCTGTCAGCCCTACTGGAATACAAATCACAGTGTCTTCGCTCTCTTTTTAGTCTGCAGTAATCCTTTTCCTTTCTTATCCCTGCAGTTTCAGTGTGTACACGTCACATCTTTGCATCTTCGCCTACCCTTCGGTTTATACATGACAGAAAACTTGGCTCCATTCAGACAGAGGAGCTGGTTTTCAGCCCTCTCTCCCTTTTGGGTTTTAGTAATCACTTAGCTTGACTGAAGAACACAGGCAGGGCAGTAGCTTTCTCCGGGTGAGAGTTATTAATTTTTCCTTTATGTGCTAGCCTGTGTGGCCTTTGCCATGCAAAAAGAGACTTGTCCTGATGTTGGAGAAATCACATTTATTTTCCGATACTGATCTACTGCTGCAGTGCAAAAGATCTGTCTCGTTTTCGTGGCATTAAAAAAAAAATGGAGAGAAGAGACTGTGAAGGTTCATCAGCCTTGAAATGCCTCCATCCTTCTGGGGATTTGCGTCAGAGGCTGATCTTCGGGGTTAAAATGTTGGCTCCACGGCACAGCTGGTAAGAGAAAAATAGAGGAGAAGAGCCCTTTGCAAAGAGTAGCAGGGAGAGAGAGGTTAATTTATTGAGAGGATAGTTTTAAAATATTCCTTCCTAATGAGAATGTGGATACACTTTCTGCTTGGCCAGTGCAAACCACGCGTGACTGATGCTGGACCTGTCTCCCCTCTGGTGTTTGCTCAAACTCAAACCCTTTGAGAATCAAAGGAGATCCAAGTTCCTGCCTGGAAGGATGCTCTCTTGATATATATATATATGTACAAGTCCTGCTCTGCCTGGGAGTGAGTCAGGAACATATATTGGAAATAGGTAAATTGCTCGGATTTTGTCTGACAATAAAATAATTACCTGAAACCTCCAGCAATTGTTGTGCTGCAAAAATGCTGAGTATCAGCATTAATCACAGAGAGGGGTCGATACGGTGAGAATTACTGGAGGCTTTTGCTTTATTTATTTATTTTTTCTCTCTTTTTTTTTTTCATTTCCCCTTGTTTTTGAGTAACTCTAATCACAGCCTCATCCAAGGCTGGCGTGTAATAAAGGGTTTCAGCGAGGCTGCTCCCTGATAGCACATCATTTATTTTAATATATGGGCAGCACCATCTGTGCTTGAGGCTTTATTAACCTGAAGTGAGGCCAAGAGGTTCTCCAGTTTGATTCCTTTTCAAGGCTGTTTTTCCCAAATCCCCCTTTCCCCTCTGACCACTCAGGCTGATTTTCTCACTCAGGTATTTACAGGAGGGGGTGCCCAGCCTTCTGCTTGTCTTAGCAAGGGGCTGGATGCAGTACCCGGGGCTCTGCCCTCCTGGCCACCCACAGTGTGTGTCCCCATGGGACTGCCTGTTTTGTTTAGCAGTGTCACATGCTGTTCTGCTGTCACTGTCCCCTGAAGTTGGATGTGCTGTTGCATCCATCATTCCAGCTGAGGATGCCCATGCTGAGGTGATCCAGATGATGCTTTGAGCTCCCTGTTGGCAGCCCAGCTCAGGAGCCCAGCCCTGGTACAGGTGGCATTGTGGTGGCCCTTTGCCAGTTATTCCATCATTTCCCTTGGTACGTTTTGGGATGGGAATAACACCAGCAGAGGTTTTCCAAAACCCCTCAATGGCTTCCCCACACCACCCACTGACCTGCCATGGGACTGCCCCCCTGGAGGTGTCCAGATGTTGTTCCCTTGCACCCCAGCTGTCCCAAACCCAGACTTGAGCCCCTGCTTTAGTTTAGGGTTGAGGAGAGATCTCAGTTCTGCCCTTCCAGTCCAGCCAGCAGCTGTTTCTTTCTGTGATTGAGGGGGTTGCTTTGCCCTGCTCAGGTCTGGATTTCCTTACAACTACCCATAAGCAAGTGCTGGAAAATGATAAGGTAGGATTCAGTATAAATGTGCTGTCAGGAAAATACCTTTCTTGTGGGTTTTGTTACTCTCTGTATCTGTTAGAACTCATTAAGTACAGTCTCCTTCTGTTTTTTTGGTTTTAGGGAGTGTTGGGTAGAGGGCCAAGTATAATATTATTCCAAGTGAATACCCTCAGTGAAGCAATGCCTTCTGGTTCTGTGTGCTCTCCTGGAGCCAGAGCCTGTTCCTGCGAGTGCTGTTTGTGAGGCCTGGATTTTATTAAGTGCAAATAACGCACTATTGATTTAGAAGATCTTTTGGGGTTTAGTGGGCAAGGATGTGAGTCCAACACTCGACATCTACTCCCTGTAAGTGTGTGCAACTGAGCAATATCGAGGCTGGAGTCAGGGGAGGGCGGTTCTTTGCCAGACAAAACGCAGCTGCATAATTCTGTACCCTGTGCTGCATTTATTGTAGCCAGCAAACAGGTTCCTGGCAACCTCTGGAGTCACAGTTTGCAGTGACTCCGTGGGGAGTCACCCCTGCTCAGCCACATGCTCCACCACAGCTGGATGGACTTGATGATCTTAGAGGTCTTTTCCAGCCTAAACGATCCTGTAGTTCTGTAATTCCAGTCTGGAGCAGGAGAGGCAGAGATTAATTTAACTTCTTGTAGACAGAGGCAAGCCAGGAGCATTTTTTGCATAACCTAATGGAGCAGATAAAAGTCCGAATCTCAGCGGGCAAAACTGAGCGTCGCTCTGGTGACTGCTCTGTCTCACAGCCTTGGAGCTGCAGTGAGGGCTGTGAACACCTTTTCTGGGACCACGTACCATTTTTCTTCAAGTTTAGCAGGGCTGCATCACTGGCTCCTTGTGTCTGACTTCAGACTTTGCACTCTGACAAGCTTGGAGCAAAAGCCGCAGTGGTGAAGTCTGGCCCAGGTTTAACGTCTCAAACGATGCCAGGGCGCCTCTTCCCGCCTGCAGGAGGGCTCTGCCAGCACCAAGCAGACAGAAATGCCTTCAGTGGCAGCACAGAGCTTGGGATGCACT
Organism: Lophotriccus pileatus; assembly: GCA_035583135.1. Lineage (NCBI taxonomy): Eukaryota > Metazoa > Chordata > Aves > Passeriformes > Tyrannidae > Lophotriccus > Lophotriccus pileatus. The sequence goes on from JAWWES010000168.1 coordinate 59,164,513, forward strand.
GCATGGCTCCTTCCCAGGGCACTGCAGGGAATCCTGTTCCCTGAGATGTCTCCCAGAGCCGTCCCTGCAGCCAGTGGGAGCTCCTGGGACGGTGCATGAACATGGCCCAGCACAGATGGGTGGACTCGATGATCTTAGAGGTCTTTTCCAACCTTAATGATTCCATGAGGTGCTGCAACACCATCCCACCAAACCAGAGCTGGCATCCCCAGTTCAGATTCCTCTGCTGTAGGGAAAGCACACTTCAGCAGTGCTAATTGGCAGCAGCAGTGATTAGTTATTAAGGTTTGGTTAGTCACTAGTGTGTGGGCTCTGAAGATGAATGTGAAGGTTTAAAAAACAGTGGGACTCTCAATTTTTTAATATATTCTGAATCTGCTTCGAGTTCCTGCCAGCAGTTCCACTGGATGTATTACACAGCGTGGGTGAGCAGTAGAGTTCCCTTGTCCTCATCTCCCTGGGATGAGCCAGGAGAGGTCTGCAGCTTCCCACTGTGCTCCTGAGGGTGCTGGAGTCCCTCCTCATGGCCTGGCAGCTCAGTTGTTTCCCTCCTCTGCTCTGCACTGGGTAAAAGTTAGATGGGATATTAGGAAAAATTCCTGCACTGAAAGGGTTGTCGAGCACTGGAACAGCTGCCCAGGGAAGTGGTGGAGTCACCACTCCCAGAGGGATTTAAAACACATGTGGATGTGGCACTTGGGGACATGGGTTAGTGGTGGGCTTGGCAGTGCTGGGTTAATGGTTGGACTCAGTGATCTTAGAGGGCTTTTCCAACTTAAATGATTCTTTGATTCGATGACTAAAACCAGAGTAAATATCCCTGCTGAATCATGGGAAAAATAGGACTTATTTATGCCTGTGCAAGTAGGAACGTTTAGATACTGTTTCTGAAAGATATCCTGGAGAAAATCCTGGGGACAGCCAAGTTCCAGGGGGAAATTTAGTCTTGAGAGTTCTTTTTATTGTTAGTCCTATCACCACAAGACAGTGAATTTAGCTGGTGAGTTGGGAACTCTTGGCAAAGAGCAGAAATTACAGCAAATTCTCTGCACCAAATCCTTAGGAGAGAAAGGGGAGGGTGATGTGGTAGGAAGACACTGGCCTGGTGGGATGTGGGGGAATAAAGGAACAGGGAGAAAACAACCAGCATTGCTCAGTGCCATTCTGCCCCTCTGTGCCTCTGGAGGAGGATACAACAGAGCTGGAAAAAAGGATAACCGAAAGGGTAAAATAGCAAGAATAATGAGAGGATAAATGGGATTCTGTGCAAGGAATGACTACTCAGACCCTGACCAAGGCTGGCAAAATCACGAGAGGAAGACCAAGTGACTGTCCCCTGATACCAGAGCGTTTGTAGAGCGTTTGTAGAGCGTTTATCACACGTGTGTGTGTCATCTCAGGTGACCTTTCAGGTGCCACAATGCTAGAAACGATAAACAAGAAATCCCGTCGCTTCCTCCCTGTGTTACATTTTGCTCATAAATAAAGTGTTGACAGTTGCTGAGACAAGAATCTGTGTTGAAACCTGCTAAAGAGGAAAGATGTGACCCCTGGATCAGAGGGAGAGGGAGGTAGGGAAGTATCAACTGGGTGTTTGCCCTGCATTTGGGCTTCTCTGTGAGCATCTCCCTTCAGAGATGGGATGTGGGGCTAAGCTGAACCAGTACAACCATTCACACCTTCTCTTCCTTTGGCACAAGGTTCCCCCCACAGCCCTTAACCATGTGCCAGGGGCAGAAAACCCAAAAACTGTCTGGTTTTGCAGACTGGCAGGGAGCTGGGACTCGGGAAGAGAAAGCACCTCCCAAAGCGCTTATTTATTCAGTGTCTCTCAGATCCACCAGGCTCCAGATAAAATGTTTTTATACTGAAATCAGAGGTGTGACCTTGTTGATAATGTAACTCAGGGACCAAAGACAGGCAGCTGAGTGCAGACATCAGTCTCTGTCACCCCCTTCCCTTGCTGAGGACTTGGCACATTCCCTTTTGTGGCCACGCTGCCCTGTGGTTGCTGTCACTGCTGGGCTGAGTTAATTTCCCTCTTGCAGGGCCTTATCTCAGCTTCTCAAGGCAGAAAAGCTGGTGCAATAGCACAGAAAGTCGTGGCATTTCCAGCAGGGCTTTGCTCTGCTTTGCAGATATCTTTGCTGTTCCCAAATACCAAATGGAGATGTTCCTGTGGAATGGAAATTACCTGTGGATTCCCAAAGCTGGTTATGGGTCCAGCAGCTCAAATGGAAATGCATGGGTTGTTGCTCCTTTAGTTTTAGTAGATCTGTTTGTTATCTTTTGGAAATGGACTTTGAAAATGAGACTTAAGCTCCTGTATCCCTTCGGGTTGCAGGTAAATGTGGACAAATAGCATTTCTCAGTCTGGAGAGATTTATAAATCAGGGTGTTGCGATGAACTGATTTGAGTCAACAGTTGTTTGGGAGCATCAATCAAACTCCTAACTAGGCTAGATCAGTCCTTGCCTAAATCTGCCAAATGATTCACAACATTATAGGGTAAGGCCAGTAATTCATCTGTCGTGTTTAGGACCAAATTTCAGAAGTGCTCTGCAGTTTCATTGTCTTGTGTATTCGTAAAGAATCTCAGATTTCAGGTGGCCTGTAGAGGTCTTGTTTGTGATGTGGAAAAGGCAGCCTTTCCCCTGGGAATTCCCTGTGCAGAATGATAAACCAGAAAACTGCAGCTTATCCAGGCAGAGCGCTCTCCTGACTGATGAGCTGTGACACTTCTGTCACAAGGCAGAAGAAACTCCTGGTTCCCAACTTTTTCTCAGCCTTGTGTGTTTCTGGAAGATGCTGTTGGATAAGGATTTCCTTCTCAGGGAAGGAGCCTTCTGCTGCTGCTTCTTGCCTTTTTTGTTTGACTTGTATTGCATTTTCTTACCTCGTGGGTGATGATGCTGTGTCCTACAGACCTCCAGACCGAAGGGGAGAGTCACTTCTCTGGGAAACCTCCACCAGTGCCTCACCACCCTCATCCAGAATTTCTTCCTGACATCTAATCTAAATCTCTTCTCATTTAAAACCACAGTGCGGTCAGGCTGATGCAAAAATGAGTTTTAAAAGTGTCCTCTTGCTTATTAGGGCTTGTCAGCGACTTCTTTCTGTGCCTGTCTCTGCAGAGTTTGTATTTCTAGAGGACTGGTACCACACTTGTCAGGTCAAGAGGACTTTCTGGCCCATTTGGTGGCCCTTGGAAACCAAGCAGCTCTGAGTGACCATCAGCATTTAGATAATAAACACTTGCTGTTACTTTGAAAGCAGATGATCCTCTGAAGCTTTATCCAGATAATTTTGTGAAGATTCTCACAAATTGTTTCTTCATTATTTGAACAGATGATGGCAGCAAAATCAGGAGTTCATTCAGAGATACTCGTGTTCCAAAATGTCTTCTTAGAGCCACATCATATCAGTGTCCTAATCAGAAAGGGCTCTGACCAGTCCCAATCAGGGAAATGCCCTTTAAGGATAAGTAAATTGTTACAGATCATCTTCATCTGCTTGGAGAAACTCCAGGTCCATTCATTTCTGAGTGGAAGGACTGGGATGGAGAATGCCACAGCACCTGGAGTGGATGCTGGGGGAGAGCAGCAAACCACACAGAGCCTGGAGTCACACAGACATTAATCACACAGGAACAGAGCTCTGTGCCATCTGTGAAATAAATGGGAAATGTGGCTAACAGAGGAGCTGAGGAGAAATTAACCCTTTCACCTGCAGGGCCGTGCAGAGCTCTCAGGGAGCTGGTGGTGATTTTATAAGGTTCAGTGGGTGGCAGCAAACTTCAGCAAGATTTTGGGCTATTGATTTGTCTGCAGATCCTCACCCATAACTGCTAGTAAATGCTGGAAGGGGGCTTTGCTGTGAGGCAGCCCAGGGCACCTCTCAGGGGTGTGGATTAAATCTGAGGGGAAACCAGGAGTTGCAGGGTCCAAGTGAAGTCCAGGCACTGCAGTAGTTTGCTGCTGAGTCCTACCAGTTTGGTTTTACACCATCAGCCCCATCAAGCCAGGCTTGCTCGTCCAGGGGTAGAGTTTGGCCTCTTGCCCTTTTGAAATGCAGAATGAAAGGAGGCCCTACCCTGGTGCACACCACCACGAAGTTGCTCATCTAGCCAGTAACCAAAATTACTCCTCTCCTTCATAGCATTTTCTTTCAGAGCTTTTTTCAGTGTTACAGTGTTTGAGATTAGCCATTTCCCCCTATGCAAGCTGAAAAGGGAGCTGCCTTCTCCCACCTTTAGTCAGCCAGATATATTTGTGGCTCCTTTGTTTGGATAGACCAGCACGAGACTGTCACGTTCTGCCTCCTGCAGGAGTTTTTGCCTGTCAAACTTGGTTTCTCCTCAGCCAGTACAGACTCAGTGGAACCTTTTTGTTTGACTGCCATCATTGGGTGTCTGAGTCATTACTACTGGGAAATACCCACAGAATTGTATCTGTACTGAAGATATTTGCAGATTTTCCCCTCTGCTTTCTTCTCTGGCTTTGAGTCTTTCTGGCTCCATTTGGATTTAAGTAGAATCATAGAATCCCAGAATGATTTGGGTTGGAAGGGACCTTAAAGAGCATCTCATTCCACCCCCTGCCATGGGCAGGGACACCTTCCACTATCCCAGGTTGCTCCAAGCCCTGTCCAACCTGGCCTTGGACACTTCCAGGGATGAGGCAGCCCCAGCTTCTCTGGGCAACCTGTGCCAGGGCCTTCCCACCCTCACAGCCAAGAATTTCTTCCTAATATCCAGTCTAACCCTGTCCTCTGTCAGTTTGAAGCCATTCTCCCTTATCCTGTCACTCCAGGCCCTTGCCAAAAGTCCCTCTCTGTCTTTCCTGTAGGCTCCCTTCAGGTACTGGAAGGCTGCAATTAGGTTACCCTGAAGCCTTCTCTTTTCCAGCCTGGACAGTCCCAGTTCTCTCAGCCTTTCCCCATGGGAGAGATGCTCCATCCCTCTGATCATCTTGGTGGCCTCCTCTGGACTCGCTCCAACAGGTTGATGACCTTCTTGTTCAGGGAACCCCAGAGCTGGATGCTGTACATCCCACCAGTGCTTTCAGGTTTGGATTCCCAGTCAGTAGTTGAAGATGCTTGTTTATATTAGAGAACCGTTGTGAGTGCGATTAATAAAGCTGTTAAGCTGAAAAGTAGTGGAAGAGCTAAATATCATCACGTAATGAGACCTCCTTCACAGTCAATGATGTGAAAAATGATTTCTTGCAAAGAATAACAAATTGCTGTGGCTTTTTACCCTAATTGTAGATGCTTGATTCTAATTTGTTGTTTGTCATTTCCATGTTAATGAAGAGTTTTAGCTATAATTACCGCATTTATGGCAAACAAGACATTATCATTTACCGAGGCTCGCGAAGCACCGGCTTCTTTAGGAAGAGAAGAACGGATTAATTATCCTCGTTGTGCAGCCCCAGGAAGGATCTACAAGTCACAGTGTCCAGCTCCCTGTGCAAAACAGGTCCTGTGCAAGATGCTTCTCAAAGCAAGGTGATGTCATTAACCCTCCTGTGCATTTGGGGAGCCAGGACTTGTGCGTGAAGTAACTTCCCGGAGCGCTCAGCAGTGCTCCTGGTGCCTGAATCCCTCTGGACAGCATTTTTTCATCACTCTCACAGCACAAAAGACAGCCAGAGACATCATTTTGGTTGGCACTAAGTTTCCCTTGTTTGTCCTAGTTACCCTAGTCGGGGGATGATCCTCAAGCCCCATTCTCTGGCGTATTGCTGAGATTTAGCTTGATCAAGGCTGTGTTTGACTCCCATGGGAGGTGATAGGGAGTTCAGGGGTTTCTAGAAGTATCTCCTCCAAGGTCTGGAAAGTCCTGGTGCAATGGTAAGCCCAGAACTGCTGTTTTGGGATGAAGCAGTGTAATATTTGTGAGTTGATAGACATAGTAGTTCTTGATCCTGTATTTTCTCTACATCCCTTCTTGTTATCCTGCTCCATGCAATGACAGGGGCAGCCCAGCCTGGTCTTCTCTTCATGGGGTGGCAGAAGATGATCTGGAGAAGGTTTGAGGAGTAGAAGCAGGAGAGAAAGGTCCTGGTGCATTGACTTGAGATGCTGGTGAACACAGGCTTCTCAGGGATGGGCAGCTGTACCTCACCATCCTCTTCCTCCAGCAAGCTCCAGCTCAGAGCTGCTTTGAGGCTTGGTCAATGTTATGAGAGGACCCTTGTTGCTCTGATCATGAGAATCTTTTGGTTTTCCACTCACAGGTGCCTGTGGCCCCTTTGTCCCTGGAACAGTGGGGTTGTTTAGCTTAACTGCTTTGCTTCCTTTTTGTGGCTCTTCCTCCTGTCCTGGTTCTTGCACAGTGGGATGTATTTATGGGACACGTTGCTGCTCCCTCTCAGCCTTTTCTGTGGCTGAATGAGCCAAGAGTCTTTTGCTTTTCCTTTTAAGAGAGTTTCTGGTTTTTCATCCTAGCTGAGAAGGGCTGAGCACATCTGCTGTGGACATGTCCCATATGTGGCTTTTCATCACCTGTAAGGGAAGGTGGAAGGTGTTGGGACACCAGGAAAGTGGTGATGCTTTACAAATATCTTGAGGGTCTGGTGGGTGGCCTGGGCCAGAGGCAGGTGCCAAGCTTTGGGGGCAGACAGATAGTTCCAGTGCTGGATAGAAGACTGTGATCCTGTGTGTTTAGGATATATTACAAATTAGTGATTCACCTCCCTAGGACCCCTCAAAATGGGGAAAACTCTTTACTTGCCTTCACTTTTTCACTCCTCTTCGTGCTCTGAGTTCCTCCCTTTCATAGCCTGGGCTCAGAGCCCAGGAGGTGCCATGGAATGTGTTCGAAGGGGAATAAATCAGTGGGCACTGCCTTCAGTTATCCCAGCCTGAGCATGTTCCCTGCACAAGGCAGGCTATGAAATATGGCAGGAGAGACAAGGCAGCAGCACTGCCAGAGCATCCTCAGGGATCTGAGGCAGCCCTCAGCACCGTGCCTGCCCTGAGCAGCAATCCCTGCCTCCCACAGCTCCAGCCACGTGGATCTGGGGAGGCTGAGCACAGAGGAGGGAGCTGGAGGAGAGCACTGAGTGCACTTCTGCCATTGCTGAGATCCTCCAGCAGCTTCTGCAGCTCATGCTTGGAGCCACTTCAGCCTTTCCAGTCAAACATGAGATGTCCTGGGCTGTTTCTTGTTTCTTGTAGGAAGAGGGCAGAGAACATATTTCTGTGAGAGGGTCCCTAAGAGCTCAGCACGAGCTGCAGTGTGACTGTGTGACAGCAGTAGAGAAGAAAGTGTTTTCTCTGTTGTGTTCCTACAGAGACAATCTCCTGTCCCCCAGCTCTGAGTCTCCAGGTTCTTGTAATGAAATCGTCAGGAGGGAATGGCCCATGGAAGGGAAGCAGGGGAGACTTGTTTAACTTGAGCTTGGCTCTGGTGTTTCCTTTGGTATGAGATGGGATTAAATCACTGCCATTCAAATGATGCAGTGATTTCTGCTCAGCTTGTGTTGGTATATCTGAGCTTATATTGGTATAAGCATGCATTAGCAGTGCCAGAAGAATTTCAGCTTGTCTCAGAAATGAGTCTAGACACACTGTGTTTAGGGCTTATCATCTTTTCCGGGACCAGATCTTTCCTTACATCCACCTGATGTTGGATGGGAATGTCCCTAAGCACCTCAGTGGACTTGTCCAGGGAGACCTGTCCTGTGGCCAGCCCAGCCTGCAGGAGAACTGGAATAAGTCTCCACCCTTTTTACACATTGGTGTTGTGGTGGCACCTGGGAGCCACCTGATAGTGGGATCTCACCTTGCAAGTGCTTGGGGACAATCAGAGTGGCCTCTTCCCTCTTTGCACCGTGTCCCCACAGACCCCTGTGCTGTCTCTGACAGCGTTTTCTCCCTGTTGCAGGTTTTTTTTCCTCGCTGTATCATCCTCCTGGTACCACTGGTGAGGTTGCATTCAGCAGCAAACCACAGCACAGTCGGGAGCTGCTTTTCCTTGTGCTCACTCTGCTGCTGGCCACGGCTCCTGCAGGCCTGGGAGTCGGGAGGGAGGTGCAAATTCCTGAACCTCTAGAAACGCAGCACCTCAGTGTTAGGTCTTAAAAGCACTCTCTCCGTAAGCAGTGATAAAAATGTAGTGCAGAAGAGGCAGAACTAAACTGAAACACCACCCCTCAGCGTGGCCTTGCTTCACCATTCCTGGACTGTTTGGTAGGATCAGCCCAGCGACTTGCAGGCGGACTGCTGTGGGGTGGGAAGTGTGCCTGCTGCTCCTTCAGAGCTTGTGGATCTCAGGGAAAAGTGGGTGATGGATCGAATCAGGATTTGATACCACTTCACTACAAACCCCTTTAACACCAGCCTTACAACGTGGACAAATGTGGTCCATCATAACAGGCTGAGTGTTTTGAGCTAAGATTCGGATCAGGGTGATGGGAGACAAAACTGATTTGGCTGCAGTGGATGGGGCACCTCTGCTGTGGAGACAGGCGGAGAGAGTTTGGGTTGTTCAGGCTGGAGAAGAGAAGGCTCCAGGGAGACTTTATTGCAGCCTTCCAGTACTTGAAGGGGGCTTGTAAAAAAGATGGAGAACGAACTTTTGCGTGGGAAGACAGTGACAGGACAAGGGACAATGGCTTTAAGCTGAAAGAGATTTAGATGTTAGGAAAAAAATTTTGACTGTGAGGGTGGTGAGGCCCTGGCACAGGTTGCCCAGAGAAGCTGTGGCTGCCCCTGGATCCCTGGAAGGGTTCAAGTGTGGGTTGGATGGGGCTTGGAGCAACCTGTTCTAGTGGGAGGTGTCCTTGCACATGGCAGGGGGTGGGAACTGGATTAACTTTAATGTCTCTTGCAACCCAAACCATTCTGTGATTCAGGATTCATTTATGATTCTATGACCCTGTGATAATCCTCTGCTGTCCCAGGAGCTGCCTTTTCCCTTGAACATTTTCCAAGGTCTGGGGTTATGAATCAGAAGACAGAGGCACAAAGCCTTCACCTGGGAGGTGACTCCAAGATCACCTCAAACTGTTCCTTAACCTGAGCCCCTTCCCCTGGGAAATCATTTTGAGGCAGCTGCCAGACTCCATGGGGGGCTTCAGGAGTGAGCACATTCCCACTGGAGGGGCTGATTTCTGCTGGCAGTGGATCCGCCACCCTGGTGCCTGTGGATTGCCCGTGGTCACTCTGCCTCCTGTAGGCACCAAGCAGCCTGGTGTGACAAGAATTATGTCTCTGATTCATGTTTCATTTCAGCCAGTGCTGTAGTAACACTTCCTGATGCATCAGATCCCGCTCGGCTTCTGCTTTACCCTGGTCTGACGTGACTGGAAGGGATGTACAGAGGGACTGTGCTGTAACTTTAGGGTGGCAGTGCTCGTCCAGGATGCATTACAGGGAGTGCAGGGCATCATTCACGCTGCCTTGGTGCTGTGTGTCATTGCCTCCCTGTCTGCCTCACTTCCAGGCATGAGGCATTTCTGTGCCATGGATTTGCTGGAGCTCAGAGTCGCACCGGCAGTCTGCTGGTACCCGGCTCTCCTGTGACCTTCTTGCTGACCTGCCCTCCGAGGAATGCTGTAATTCCTGCAGTTCTGCTGTTTTCTCGGGGGATAAAATCTGCCAGTGGCACAGGCTGTTTGTAGACAGCAGGAATAAATCACTGGAGGTGTAAACCCACTGTGAAATCACTGTACAGCTCCCAAGATCCTGCTACGTCCGTGTTCTCTCCTCACTGGTTGGCTTTGCCCTTTGCTCATTCCCTGTTGCTCCTTTGTGGTTTTCCTAGGGCCCATTCCCACAGGCCTGCCTGGAACATTAGAAGTTAGTTGGGAATAGTTTTGGGAAAACGGGAAGGGGGCAGGTTTGGATTGGATATTAGGAAGAAATGTTTGGCTGTGAGGGTGGTGAGGCACTGGCACAGGTTTGCCGGAGAAGTTCTGGCTGCCCCATCCCTGGAAGTGTTCCAGGCCAGGCTGGACAGGGCTTGGAGCAACCTGGGATAGTGGAAGGTGTGCCTGCCCATGGCAGGGGGCTGGAATGAGATGGTCTTTAGGGCCTTTTCCAACCCAAACCATCCTGTGATTCCATGGAAATCACTTTCTTCACCCGCCTGATGAAACTATTTCCTTTTTCTTCCCTTCTTCCCCAGCTGCATAAGGATGTTTTGCTCCACAGATTTTCAGACTTCACAACTGTGAATTTTACTGTAAGTGGAGATGGGTATTGACCACTTGGGGGCTTCATATGTAGTTTGGTCAGGTTCACACTGACCTTAGTGCACAGTGGTAAGGCCTTGGGTGAATTAAATGTAAGAGCATCTTTTCATGGTCTCCTTGTTAGCATTGAGTGTGAAGTCCAGGCAGGGACAGGTCAATGAGTAGCAGGTGGATATCACCTCTTCCCTGGAATCAAGCTTCTCCTGGGAGCATATGCAGGATTTTCTCTAACTTCCCGAGGCGCCAGTGGACACTTCAGGTGGATAATGTGACAGCAAACCTGGGTAGGGCACATCCCCTGGTGGAATGGTTCAACTCTGCTGAAGTTAATGAAGGTTTACCACAGAATCACAGAATAGTTTGAGTTGGAAGGGACCTTTTCAAGGTCATCCAGTCCAACCCCCAAGTAGGGAAAGCCTGAGTTTGGTTTGTTGTCCTACATTTCATATTCCTTCCTGGAGAAGGAGTGAGATCAGGTTCAATTTCTGTCTCAAATACATGCTCAGAGCAGCATTCTTCTTCCCTCTTTGGTCCTGTAATTACTTTAAGAGTTTGTTTCTCCTTGCAAATGTCCATTAAAGAGTTTTCTGGATGTTTTGTGTTCAGGAATAGGCAATACAGTCTGTGTGGATGCTAATGAGGGAAGGGAAAGGAAGATATGTTTGGGTTTCCTGAGCATCCCAGGTACTTCAGCGCTTAAAATAATGGCATCCTAAAGAACATTTGTTTCCCAGTAATCCCTTTTTTACTGTGATTTAATATCTGTGCTGTATTAGCTCCCAGAACATCACATCCAGATGGAGGTGTTACAGCAGGGGCTGTTAAAATAGGGAGGAAGAGGCTCTGACACAAGGAACAGGAACAGAAAAGACCTGCTAGGTATGATCTGTTGTACCCTTCATATTCCCGTGGTAAGGATGGGAAATGGAGTAACAGAGATTAATTTACTTGCCCACAGTTGTACAAGGAGCCAATTGCAAGGGTATTGAACTGCTGTCAGGGACCTCAACTCCCCTTTTGATGTTTCATCACCAGAGCATCGAATCACAGTGGGAATCGATGTTCAGTCCTGGAGGAATGTGGGATCAGACTTTTCCTGTTAGCAAACATAGGCAAGTTCATTTTCTTCTAGTGACTAACACTGGACAGTGCTCCTGTTGCCAAGTATTTGCATGAAAATGAGTCCCTGCCATAATAAGATCTTATTTTTAGCATCTAATCGATGCTCAGGGCTTTGTGGTTTAATTACTGGAATAATTGTTTGCTGAAAACACAGTCTAATATCTGGGCTTTTTTTCCTCTAAAGGTCAACTCCATCATTTTCCTTTTCCAGCCATTTAGTACTTTATTGATCTTTATGTCATTTCATGGGGAGTGCTGCGTCTTGCCAGATGTAATAAAGGCCAAAACTTGAAATAAGAAAAGTACATCCTTTTCCTTAAACACAAAAATGGAAAAATCCCCTATTTCATCCTTCCTTGCTGCAGGCAAACCCTTCATCTAGTGTCCCCAGGAAAAAATGATCCTGAAAATTACTTTTGTTCTTTATGGAAGGAAAAAAGCACACCAAGAATCTTCCTCGAGCCTGATTAATATCAGACATAAACTGGAGTACAGAAAGAAATTTTGCAGTTTAGCTGCTGATCCTTTAAAGCAGATAAGGCTGCAGGCTCTGTCAGGGGGACAGGAAAGTCTGTGTGGTTTACATTTAGAGAGGGCTGGATGAGAAATGCCATCTTCTTTCAGTAAAAGGGAATATCCCATGGCTTCAGCTGGAGATTTAGAAGGTGTTTAGTCACATAACAGCCACTATTATTTTGCTGCCATCCTGCAGCTGAAGTGAGATGCTGTTGGAGCAGAAGAGGGATGTGTGAGGTGCTCTGCAGCTCTCCAGCCTCTCCAGCTTTTCCACTCCTCTCCTCATCTTGACATTTGGTTTTAATTTGCAGAAATCTGTCTGTCTTTGCCAGGCTGTGGGGAAGGGTGGTGGGTTATGGAGTGGAAAATAGGCTTGGTGAGAAATGGGCATCAAAAGGTAGCACGGGACCAATTTCCATTTTGTGCCTTTTTCTTGCTGTAAATCCTCAGGGCCAAACCCTACACTCATCTCTCAGGCAAAATCAGCAGTTATTTCAGGGGCACTTAGTGCCAGAAAAGCTAAAACATTGGCTTACACTGCCCTGTGAATCTGCACATGCCACACCAATCCTTCAGTTTGTTGGATTTATACTCTGTTGTGTTCTAGTTCCTGGTAACTTAGCTGAATTTTAACTGATTGGACCAAGATTTCGCCATGGTGTTTGCACCAGATTTTTTAAGAATGCTTCAGCTAAAGAAGTTCACCTGCTCCAGTGGATGAATCAAGGGCAAAAATAAACCATTAATAAATTTATTACTGGAGGCCTCTGAGAAAAAAAAAATTGTACAGCAAAATTTTTGAAGACTTAAGAGTGCAGGGATTAGCACAAACTCCGGGAGGGATATATTAGTGCCCCAAAAAAGCTTGGGAAGGCTTGCTTTCATAGGACTTGTGGCTCTTCAGCTGCTGCTTCTGTGCAGTTATGTTTGGATAGTGGTGTGTAAATAAACAGCCCACAAAAGCTACCTTAAAAAGGTTATTAAAGCTGCAAAGTCAAAGCTCATGAGTAAAGAAAGATTGTGCATCTTCAGCAGGATATCACTTTAACTAAATAGCTCCAGGGAGACCTCAGACCCTCTTCTAGTGCCTAAAGGGGCTCCAAGAGAGCTGGAGGGGGATTTTGGACAAGGGCATGGAGGGACAGGACAAGGGGGAATGGCTTCAAATTGACAGAAGTCAGGATTAGATGGGATATTGGGAAGGAATTCCTGGCTGTGAGGGTGGGGAGGTCCTGGCACAGGGTGCCCAAAGAAGCTGTGGCTGCCCCATCCCTGGAAGTGTTTCAGGCCAGGTTGGATGGGGCTCTGAGCAGCCTGGGATAGGGGAAGGTGTCCCTGCCCATGGCAGGGGGTTGGAATGAG
>JAWWES010000168.1:59182293-59194961 GCA_035583135.1 Lophotriccus pileatus
GAAAGGCAGAGCCAGGCTCTGGCACCCAGTGCCCTGCAGCTTCCAGAGCAAAGGGGGACACAGGAGACCTGGCTAATAAAGAACTAATTTGAAGATGGGCAGTTCACAGAACAGCAACAAGAAATGAGATCAGGAGTGAAGGCCCCAGCTTGAAGGATGTAGAGGTGCTGGAGCAAGTCCAAAGGACTCCGAGGGCTGGAGCCCCTCTGCTCTGGAAACAGGCTGGGAGAGCTGGGGGTGTTCAGCCTGGAGAAGAGAAGGCTCCAGGGAGAACTTAGAGCACCTTCCAGTGCCTAAAGGGGCTCCAAGAGAGCTGGAGAGGGACTTTGGACAAGGGCCTGGAGTGACAGGACAGGGGGGAATGGCTTCCCACTGCCAGAGGGCAGGGTTAGATGGGATATTGGGAAGAAATTCTTCCCTGTGAGGGTGGTGAGGCCCTGGCACAGGTTGCCCAGAAAAGCTGTGGCTACCCCATCCCTGGAAGTCCAGTGTCACCTGCTGTCCCTCTCCAGCCTGTGTCTGCCACAAGCTGAACTTTCAGAATGGTTTTGCTCCTGGGGGTTTTTGACTGTCCCCTTAGACCAGGTACCTCCAAGGAAGGGCCAGGCAGACACCACAGGCTGCTGCTGACACTCCTTTAGCTGACATCATAGCCTCTTAATAGCTGGCTGCACATTTTGAAGGGGAAAGCTGGGTAAAAATGACTAAAAATAGCGCACTGTGAGTGTCTCAATTCATCCTGGGCTGTTCTGACACCACTGTCAGACAAGCGTGCTCCTCCTCTGCGCTCCTGACCAGCTTAATCTTCAGCTATATGTTATTTAAAATTAATTTGCAGAGATGCAGACATTATATAAATGACTGAGGAAATGTCAGATTATGGATGTAATTTGCAGAAGTGCTCCACACTGAGCTTACTTAGCTCCCCATGAAACTAAGGGATCAAAATTAAGCCGAGGCAGGGTTTGGACTGTTAACCATCCCTGAAATGCCATGGAAGATGAGCCAGCACTGCAGACACTTGTTAGTAATTCACACCCAGAGATTGTTGTAATACCTTCAGGACATTTGGTGACCAGGGGAGGAGAAAAAAAGGGGATGATGAAAAATACATGGACTAGAGTATTTCTTACTAATTATTTGCTTGGCCTCATTGGAGAAGTCACCTGGTGTTCTTGGAGAGCGTTGTGTGTTCATGAGAAGGTGCCAACCACAATGTTCCTCTTCCAGGACCAAGTTCAGGATATTAATCATGGATAATGATGCATAATTAGAGTCTGAAGTCCAGAGTTAATTGATGGTAGCTGCTTAGCACAGATATAAATTCTGACTTGAAATAATGCCTTATCTCCTGCCCACACCCCCCAGTGTCCCCAGATGGGTAAGGAATTGTTGCAGTAAGTGCTTGGTTTTGATGACACAGTGACTTGCCATTTCCTCAAAGTTGTTAAAGCAGTTTTGTGCATTAGTGACATGAGAAGTGTTTATAATCCATGGTAATCCAGAGCTCCTTGACTTGTCCTGGCCCCAGCCTGACAGGCTGCGGAGTCCAGGACCTTGGTCGTGATGGCTCTACACTCTCTGCTCCTTCCCAGGAGAGGGGAATCCACTGCTGCCACACACCAGTGCAGTTCTGCCAGGACATTCAAGGGTTTTTGACCTCCTGCTGCCTTAATCTCATGAATTTGGGGCCATTATTTTCCTCTAGCAGAGGTCAGAGGCTGTGACCCAGCCTACCAGCCTGTGGCCGCATTAGAGCATCCCTTGGATAGCCACCCAATCTGGGAGAAACCACCTCGGGTTGTTTTTCCTGTGGTTGATTCCCAGAGGCATCTGACATGTGCTCTGCATGGCTGAAAACAAGGTTGGGTTTAATAATAAGCAATTATGTGATAGCAAACAAAGATTTGTGCTGTGGAGTTTGTGGGTCCCAGCGGACGCGCTGCCGTCGTTCTGTGGAGCAGAGGGGAACAAAGCCAGAGCTTGTGTTTGCTGGAAATAGGTAATAGAATATTATTAGATCATCCTCTGCCTCTGCCTTGGCAGAAACACTCCAGAGTTAATTGCTGCTTTAGAGCACCGTTGTTCAGCTGCATGAAAGTGGGTCGGCTGTTGAGGAGATCACTGATCCCATATAATTGCCGTGAAAGACATAAAAACAGGCTTTGTGCTCAGCTTGGGTTTGGGCCAGCTGAGCAGCACAGGGGCTCTCATCAGTGGTGGGCACACACTGAGGGTACCTGTGCACAGGGGACATCAGTGCAAAGCCCTGTGGTTCTGAAGCAGTGGGTGTTACTGTGTGACTGAGCCGCTGTCACCGCCCCTCCTGGCAGTGTCACATCTGGAAGCCCAGCTGAGAAACCTGGCCTGGGGGGACCATGAATTCCCTTGCTCTCTAGTGTTCCACTTCAAGGCATGCAGGATGCACCTCCATAAATTGAGTTTACCCTCTGGCTTAGTCCATCCAGGGCAGGACTAATGGTGGGAATAGCCGATAAAAGTAGACCTCTTGTCCCCTCCTAATACAGTGGGTGTGTTTCTCCTGGATAATTTTCCCAGGTCCTTGTCAGACATGAGTTTGTGTGTGTGCATCTGTGCCTGTTTCACATGTTTTCACCTCTAGGTAATTCGGGATCCTTCTGTTTGGAAAGTGTTATGTTAACTGACACTTAAAAGGGGAGTATTCAAATCACTTTGAACTTGTGCTGTTGTATCTGAGTCATAAAATAACCATGCTTGACCATTAAAATGCACTTGGTGTACCCTGAAAAAGACAACATTTAACTTTTTGCTTGCTTCTTACCTGTGCCATCACAGGACTTTAATTCTCAGGTTATCACGTTTTACAGGACTCGTATGAACTCTTAGGAAAAGAAAGTCACTGTGCTGGCCGTGTAAATTCACTTGGTTTACCAGTTTAGCACCTCCAGTGCTCCCCACCAGCCCTCTGGTGGCTTCCCAGAGCAGGCAGTGGCTCTTCCAGAAAAGCAAGGGAATAAAAGACAGGGAATAAAACTTTTTTAGCCATCATTATACGCTGTGCCAAACAGAAGGAAGAATATCTATGTGGAGGAGGCCAGTGGAAGGGGATACCTGCACTGTAAGGTTTTCCTCTTGTCCTTGTATGAGAAGTAAAAATCCACAGCCTGAAATACTGGGTTTGTATTCCTTTTTTAATCACTCTGAAGATGTGAATTGCTCAGGCAAAAGTGAGTTGCTTGCCTGCCTCACTCACTTGAAGAGTTGCTCGTGTTGATTTTCAGCTGCATTTGCTCTTTCTCATGAATGAGAGGGAATCTAATGTAAAAGTCTTATCAGCTTGTCAAGTTAATTACTGTCTGGTTTAATATTATCATTATCATTCGTTACTAATGAATGTAAGTAACATGATTACAACTTTTTTGTCTTATTTTTCAGTGAGAAGCTGGATGGAGAAGCTGAAAGATAAGGTAGGAGGCTCAGTGTTTCAATTCCTTTCAAAGCAAAACATGTTTACTTGCAGGAATAAATAAACTCGTGTCAGTGCAGTTCTTCATCTCTACAAGGACAATTGAGAAAGGGCTTAAAAATGTCTCTGGGAGGCAGATGAACCAGATGCTGCTGGTATATGGTGGTGGGAATCCAGAATACATCCCTGATGGGCAGTAAGTAAGAGCAGAAGGAGGGACAGGGGTATTTGATTGATTTCTCTTCACCAGAAAATGGCCTTGTTGTCAGACAACCAGAGTTACCATTTTAGTGCCCCTTAACTTATCACAGAATCAAAGAATAGTTTGAGGTTGAAGGGACCTTTTAAAGGCCATCTTTAAAGGCCAACCCTCCCTGCACTGAGCAGGAACATCTTCCACTAGATCACAATCAGGTTGATCGTGACCCTGTCCAACCTGACCTGGAGTGTTTCCAGAGATCCCAGGGTAAGGAACTTGTCTCCACACCTTTTCTCTAAGTGCTGAGCTTGGTTCTGAATCCAAATCAAGAGATTTTTGGTGCTCCTCTCTGGTGAGAGGCTGGACAAAACATTCCCTCCCTCCATGTGCACGAAGAGCTGCAAATCCCTGGAAGAAAAAAAAGAGTAAACACAAGAAGACTGAGAGGATAACAGCCCTGCTCATTTCTCCCTGCCATCACAGGGGGTAATCCATTGGAATCAAGAGCTGTGCCAGCCACAGGCAGTGATGGCTTTTTAGCCTCTGCTGCCCTGGAGCAAATATTAACATTTTGAAACAGTTGTGAAGCCTTCCAAATGCTGTGCTGCTCGTGGCTGAGCCGTGAAGCTGAAAATGAAGGTGGCAGTAATGTTTTAAGGCGAGAGCATTTTGTTAGTCAATAAGGCTTGGAAGTTCTTGAACAGGATCAGAGTCAATAGATGAAAAAACCACCACAAGGAAACTCTGAAAATACATCTGTGAGCTTAAGCAGCCTGTCACCCAAGGAGCCCAGCCTTCCTCACCAACTTTCAGCAGCACTCTACCACCAAGTCAGAGCAGAGAGATGGGGGTCTGGGTGTCAATTTTCCAGGACAGGAGAGTGAAAGGGTTTGAGGTGGGTTCCTGCCCAGCCTTTTTTGAGCTGCTTTTCTGCCCACACTAGGAAGGAGGAATGCCTAGTACGAGCTCTGCTCGTGGCAGAGCTCTTTGGCCTGGGATTCAGCCCGAGCGGACGCTGAAAGGACAGAGAATGGTTTTCCCAATGAAGGTAAAGAGCAGACAGCAGGGCTGGTTGGGTGCCTGGAGTAAATGCAGGCATGCACAGGGCACCTGCTCATGCCAGCACTTGGCACACACGAGCTTGGGGACATCAGTGTGTTCTCACTGAAGCGTAGCTTTCACTTCTTTCCTCGTGGCACCTTGGCCTCCTCTGTCCTTCCCCCTTGCAGAGGGGGTGCTTGTTCCGTGTTCCAAACTCTTGCAGGTCGATCCTGGACTGCCTGGCAGTGCCCAGCACGAGCACTGGTGTAACTGAGGATCCACTGGTGTCCACTTAAAAGAGAGATTTGGCCCTGAGCCACCTCCCTCCTTTGGGGAACACAGACACCTGGAGGCAGATCTTTCACCTGGCTCACGCTTTCCCTTGGAAAAGCCCGACAAAAAGCACTCCCCCACCCCCAGCCAAATGCTGGTGTAGCAAATAAACCTGTTCACCCCATTCCCTCCTCCTCCCTGTTGAGTTTGTCAGCACCAGTCACATGTGCCCTACTCATTTTCCCCTTTCCTCTGAAGTTCTCTTGCTGTTATCTCAGAGCCCAGGAAGGTCACGGTCATGGACTGGGTGCATTAAAAGCATCCCTGAAGAAGCTACATCTTCCCCATGGGAAAGGTCAAAAACATGGCTTTGGGGCTGCCTGTGAAAGGGGGGTTTCTATCAGGCAAGGGCAGAAGCCCTCAGGGGTTGGGCTGCACAACACAGAAACACTGGATCTGTGTCACATCACAGGCTTTTGGGGTATAAAACATTGATCTGGGTTTTGGGGGAAACGCGTAAAAGGCCATGGGCTGGTCAGGTGTGATAAAGGCTCACAGACAGGCTAAGGAGTTTGTTGTATTAAAAGTAGTGATTTCTACGTGGAAACTCAACTGGGCAGCAGCTAAAAGCCATTTCCAGTTGCTGCCTGTGCCAGCAGCAAAGTTCCAGGAATAGAAAACTCCACGCTGCACTAATTAGGTCACCCAATTAAGGCACCTTAATTGCCTGGCAGAGATAGAGCCTTTTTAGCTGTGTTCTCACTAACCTCCTTTTTTTTCAGGAGCTGGGTGCAGGGGTGCAGCCCCCTCCCAGCACCTGTGCTGAAGGGGGGGGTGGGTTTTCTGGGAGGGTGTTAGGGGAATCTGAACAATGCAGCTGAAGATCCCTCAAGCCTTGGGATCCAGACACAAAGGTGCTGCTATTTAAAGCACTGAGTAGGATCTGGAGGGGCTTGGGAGAGCAACCCAGTCCTTGTCAGCATTGTGTCTGCCCTAGATGAAAGCAGTTATTTTCATTCTCCAGGTAAGGATATAAAGGCAGAGCAGTGCACCTGAATAGCTTTCTTTTTTTTTTTAACCCTTCCCACTCTATGAATTATGGAAGAAAAGTAGTTTTGGTGTCAGTGTGTGTTGCAGTTTGGGAGCGCAGATGAAGACGAGGGGCTGTGAGCAATGAGCTGAGGCTCTGTAAGAGCTGGCTGATAGTCCTCAGGATTGGTGCATCTGTCCCTTGGCAGGTGTAAAACCTGTTTTGGGGGGTGGAGATGGTGAAGGGTGAAGCTGTGGTGGCACAGCTGCTGCAGTGTGAAGGAAGGCAGAGCTTCTGGGGGAGGGGGCCAGGCTGTACCTGCAACACTGGGCCCCCCAGCCTGAATTAGGTGAGGATGCTGAAGCAGTCTGGCACTCCAAAATTTAGGTTCATTTTCATTTAAAGTAGTAAAATATAAAATAGCAAGCACTTGGGAATGTTTTCTTAAGGGTTTAAAATGTTTAGATGTGTGATTTTTAAATCAGTCTTGCTATCTGTATGTTTTTTTTAATGGGCAGTGCAAACATGCAAATCACAGCAATGGAATTAGAGCTGATTTACTTCTACTGTGCTTCCCTTAGGACCAGCTGGAGGTGTGTGTGCCCTCCCTCTGTGACATCATCCTGCTCTCATGCAAGTGACCCCTTCCCATGCAAAGCAAAAGTGTTTGGCTCAAAGATCTTGAGTTCAAAGCAGGGGAGACCCAGGCTGGGCTGGGCACAGAGAGGGCAGGGTGTCCCTGCCCATGGCAGGGGGTTTGGAATGAGGTGATTTTTAAGATCTCTTCGAACCCAAACCATTCTATGATCCACCTGTGCCTTTTTTTGTGGTGGTGGTACCTGGGGAGGTCAGAGCAGCACTCAGCCTGCTTTACACAGCATCTGGTGAGGCTGTTTGGGTGGTCACAGATATTTGGTGTGACCTGAGACTGCCTGGCCTCGGTGGTTGAGGTTTTCCTTCGCACTTACACCCATATTGACAGACACTTCACCCAAAGTGTTCCTTCTCCTAAATCTGGGCAAGCACTGCAGGTTCTCAACTATCAGCAGTGCATTTCTGTTAGAAAAAGCTGATGGTGAGGGAGCTGTGGTGGTTTGACAGAGTGGGGCTGGTTGGGGCTTGCTTAGTTAGCCCCTGGGATCAGGGCTCACCCCTGGGGACTCAAATCCCATAAACTTTGAGGAAAGCACCACAGGGATACATTTCAGTCCTAGAACTGGTGAAAACGGACTCTGAAAGGATGGCCTTGTGAAGTGCTGCTCTGCTTCTCTTTCCCACTTAGGCAGGATACATGTCAGGGATGCTGGTTCCCGTGGGAGTGGGAATAGCTGGAGCCCTGTTTATCCTGGGGGCACTCTACAGCATCAAGATCATGAACCGCCGGAGGAGAAACGGCTCCAAGAGACATAAAAGAAAGGTATGGAAACTGCAAAGGAAGACCCCAACCCCACCCATTCTCCCAGTAACCCTCTTGGCTGTAAAGCCAGCACAGCCTGGGGATGATTAAAGTGCTTGGGATGTCTTGGTTGCGGGATGGGGAGGGGGCATCCAATCTCCTTGTTGCACATGGAGCTCCTTCATGTCTCTGTTTCCCCCCCAGCAGAGGGAGTTTAACAGCATGCAGGACCGAGTCATGCTCTTGGCTGACAGCTCCGAAGACGAATTTTGAACCGGACTGCAGTGCCCTTGTGACTTTTCCAAGGAGGGAGGGAGAGGGAGAAGAAGAACAAGTGACTCTGTGCTGCATCCCTGCTCTCTCCACCACCCCAGGGCCCCAGCAGGGCTCAGTGCCCTGGCCAAGGCATGCTACGCTCTTCGTGTCCCGCCAGTGATGTTTGTTTGATACAGTAGTGGAGATTTCACATTTCAGATCCACAGCGCGTCTTGTTACAGCTGGAGCTGATCCATATGGATGATTATTTTCCTATCACCCTGGTGTACTGTTTTGGTCCTGGCTGGCAGTAATCTAATCATAACAATAGCTCTCACCTAACCCCGGGAATGGAAATCTTTACTGTGAATGACCGCTGTCCAATTAATTTTAAATGTTACATTACCTGAGCTAGAGTTCATTAGTGCTAAGATTAGCTGCTCTGCTTAATTAATGAGTTGTACACCTGAGCTGTGTCCCTGGCCACCTGAGAAGTGCCCATGTACAGTGTTGTTGATTCAGTCTGAAGCACATTTCTGCACTCGGGTGCCCGACTCTCACCCTTGCTCTCTTCCTTCAGCCCTGCTCCACGCTGCTCGGAGACACACGGGAATGGCCTCAGCACTTGATTTCCCCACAAAAATCCTGTCCATTTTCAACCAGCACTGTCTGTTACAGCACAATGAATACCAGTGCTCACCTCCTGACGGCTGGCACTGCGTGGATCTCTCAGCTTTTGGTCAGTGTAGGTCAGGGAAGAGGCAGGTCAGAGGCTTCCTCAGCTCCTGCGTGAAGGACACTAGTTAGTGGCTCATCTCTTTCCAAGGCTGCATTCCCAGAGAGATGAAAGTGGAACATCTGCCCTGTTTACCCACTGGAAATTTGCATTTTCAGCCCCTGAAAGCTGCACCAACAGCAGCACCTTTGGGGGATTAGGATGGGTCTTGCCTTATAGAATCACAGAATGGTTTGGGTTGGAAGGGACCTTCAAGACCTTCCGCTATCCCAGGTTGCTCCAAGCTACATCTAGCCTGTCCTTGAACACTTCTGGGGCTGGGGCAGCCACAGCTTCCCTGGGCAAGTGGTCTCCAGACCCTTGGAGTACAGAAAGGCACTAAAGGTTGTGGAGCAGGTGACTGTCAGCGTTGAGGGATTCCTGGCTAATAGTGGGAAAGCAGCCACAGCTGGAGAGGTGTTGGGATGTGAAAGGGCCACACTGGGGACTTGTGACTGTGGGGGGGAAGGTGGAGCTGTAGGACAGGTGGATTCAGGGGTCGTGGAGGTGAAGCCAAGGGTGGCACAGGGTGAGGGCAAGCTGCTGTGCTGGCTGGGTTAGCCCTGCAAGCCCTGGGTGGCAGGGGGAGACACAGCCAGGGCCTGAGGTGTCACAGGCACCAGACAGGGCAGGCTGATGTTGCTCTGCACAGAAACGCTGCCAAAATAGCTGGAAAAAGGGCTGGGTTACTTGATCTCTGCTGCTGGTTATGGAGTTACTTCAGTCTGACATTTTGTGCAAAACATCCACTTTTCTGAGGTGGGAATCACTGCTTTGTGGGGAATCATCCTTCGTGCAAGGAACAGTGAGCATGGCCAGAGGAGACCTGATCAGAGGAATAAGGGCAGACCACACATCTGTGAGATTAAATCCCACTGAGCCTTTTAAGAAGTGGAGGGAGGAGAGTTTGAGGAGGGGCAGGTGCAGCATTTCATTCCTTGTGAAGGGGGAAAGATGGTGAAAGGCAGATGTTGATGATGGGAAGCAAATGCCTCGTGGCCTTTGTGTGAGTGTGATTGGAAGGTAGAGAGAACATTGGGAAGCCCCTCCTCAGGCTGAGTTCTCTTTGAGGAGGTCAGGGCCTCCTCTGGACATTAAGTCACCAGATGTGATGTTGAGCTCTGAACAATCTGTGCTCTTCAGAGCTCGGGTACTTTGCTGTGAGCCTTACTTCTACCTCTCCTGAGTCATCTCCCATCTGGAGAAGGACAGGTGGGACAACCTGGCTCCAAAATGCTACCAATGCAAGTCTTCCAGTCAAACAGCTGTGTGTGGTCACACATTCATCCCACCAAGTTTGTGGGAAGCAGGTTGGGGAAACTGGTCCATCAACATGCCAGGGAAGGTCTTCATACCCGAGTCCCTCCAGGTCAGGCTTTCCCAGACAGGGCTACTCAGTGCATCTCTCCCTTCTGGTTCCTGAAACTTCAACCAGGAGACTCTTGCCCTGCTAAAATCAGCCCCACATCTTTAACAGCCACTGAGGGGCAATCCACCAAGTCCAGGTGCCCCTACCTGAAATTAAAGCTTCTTTCTCCCATAATAAGCGATCACTCCAAGTTAAGGTGAAGTTTTCCCTCCAGACTCATCTGTCCCTATTTCCTTCTCATTCCTAAGACTCTTGGAGGTGCTCGGGAAGTGTTAACAGTCCAGGTGAGCATTGCTGATTGCCTTGCAGCATTGGAAATCAGGATGTGTTGTCCCTTGGGCTCCTTGGTGATTTATTCCTGGCAAGGCATGGTGGGGGCTGCAAAGTGAAATGACTTCTCCACTCCAGGTTGCTGGAGTGGAGAAGTCCAGAAAGGCGACTTCAGAAAGGCTTGTTTTTCAGGTACAGTGCCAGGCAGGCTGGAAATGACACTCAGGCAGCTGCAAGGTGTTCTTGAAGTGCTTTACCCTGGTCCAGCATGGGGGGCACGGGGAATCAGCAGTGATAAAGGGGCTTGGCCTCTGCTAGAGGGAGCCTGTCTTGGAGCTTAAGTTGTGTTTAGTGCCCAGTAAAATGCAGAGCTGCTGGGCCTGTCAGGAGGAGGAGGAGGGATGGCTGAGCAAGGCTGCAGGGCTGCTGGTTTAAGTACCACAGCTCTGGCAGCACAGGAGGATCTTTATGGATGGGTTGTCAGTTTGATGGATTGGGAAGGCGGGTGGGGAGGTGCCATGGCCTCTGGTTGTGCTAATAAATCCACAGTCTGGGAAACACTGGCTTTCTGCAGGGGCAATCAGTCTCCCTGTCTCTCTTCTCCCGCCCCAGTGTAATGAATTTAAGGAGTTAAAGACAACCCTGTCCGTCAGAATGACAAAGGTGGGGTTTTACTGCATCAGCTGGGTGGGTGTCCTCAGAACCAGTATTCCCTCAGAGAGGATATGGCAAGGCTGGGAGGGATGCTGGAAATCAGCAGTGCCACAAGTGGGGCTGACCAGCAGCTGCAAGTGGATATATGGGAGGTATGGTGGCACAGCCTGGGCCAGCAGCAGAGTGGGAGCCAGAAGGGAGGTCCAGCTGCATGCACAGTTCAGTGTGGGCTCCCTGGTCTCTGCTGGAGACAGAATTAGCAGCTAGAAGGGTTTTGCTTGTGGTCCATCCTCACTGCCAGGCCTGTCTCTGGCTCTGAACACCAACCAAGGAGCCTTGATTGGGAGCTCACTACGGTTGGCCAACGTTCTGACCTGCTCAGCAGCGCTGAGATCCCAGCTGATGTCCATTCGAAGGGAAGGTGTCTGTTGAATAGTTGGTTTTGGTCAGCTACCAGGCTTCCCGTGTGTTCAGCTTAACCTGGGCAATCAGAACCAGCCTTGGATCCCAGGGCAGCTTGTGGGAGCCTCTGGAGCACAGCCAGGGTTTCCTGCAGGGCCCCCAGCATCAGTGCAATTTGTGAAGGTCCTGAGAGCACAAGCATCATTCAGCTCCTTCTCATCCAAGGCCAATAGCCTTTGGATTGGGCTCTTAAAATGATTCTCTATACAATTCCTGGAGTTTAATTAATTTCCTTGAACACAGATGGCAGGAGGAAGGGGAGGAGGGGTTAAGGTGGGAGCTGAAGCTCCAGCAGCTTAACGCTCTGCTGATTTAATCTGTACCTCTGCATTGCAAAACAAGCAGATTCTTTTGAGAGAGACAGGACAGGAAAAGCAGCCAAGAAGGATCCTCCTCATCCTCATCCTCTGTGCTGGGTGAACTGCAAGCCCCTGAGTGCTGAGGTGACACTGACACGGCTGCGACGGCGGCTTCACTGCAGCAATAAAATGATCCCTCGACTGACACAAGACAAGTCCCTCGCCTCTGTTTTGCATTTTCCTGATAGCACCAGCCAGAATTTACTGAAGGCATCACACAACAGCATCTCCAGCCCCATTTCTGACAGGAGGAACCAGCCTGGTGTGCGGCTCTTGCCCTGATGAAATGCACCTCTTCTATACAGCTGCTGATTTTTAAAGGTGTCTCTAAGGCCAGATGTTCCCCCTTGGTGAGGTTTCTCTGGACTGCACTGCTTCCATAGAGTGATCTTGGCAGTCCTCATGCTTCCTTGTGGTTTTCTATTTCGGACAGGAACAACTCCTCATACTGTAACTATGGAATGTAGCACTTTGTTAAATGAAAACATTGGGAAATAAAAAGCTGTCCATCATAGCTGACTCTGAGCACCTCGTCTGGCTGGTCTGTGGTTCGTGGCATTCACTGTCTCTCAGGTAAAGCTGTGAGGTGATCATTTGGAAGACCTGAGTGCTGTGTTTCTGTCTCCACACTGCATGGCGTGGGCAGGGACTCGGGCTGGGCTTGCAGGGGTGACAGAAACCCTGGGGAACCTCAGCCTGGGGCTTTTTGGGTAGGATTTACCAGGAGGTAGGTGTTTGCCATAGGCTGTGATGAATAACACCCCAAAGCCCCTTGGTGTGATTTGCAGTAGCAGGAATGAGCCCCAGCACTGACTTTCCAGAGGTCAGAGGTCTCTTTGTGCATACCAGGACATTTTTCTTTCTGTTTTGTCCCATGAACAAAGATCTGTGCCCAGACCTTCCAAGACCCCAGTAATACAGCACTGGTGAGCTTTGAGTGTCAGTTGTAGGTGCTGCAGATGTTTCATAAAAGCTGCCTTGTTGCAGATGAATATTCCTAGAATCACAGAATCATGGAATGGTTTGGGTTGGAAGGGATCTTAAAGATAATCTTGTTCCAACCCCCTGCCATGGGCAGGGATACCTTCCACTATCCCAGGTTGCTCCAAGCCCCATCCAACCTGGCCTTGGACACTT
>JAWWES010000168.1:59195564-59257985 GCA_035583135.1 Lophotriccus pileatus
ATCTTGGTCCAACCCCCTGCCATGGTCAGGGACACCTTCCACTATCCCAGGTTGCTCCAAGCCCCATCCAACCTGGCCTTGGACACTTCCAGGGATGGAGTAGCCACAAATTCCAGGGGCAACCTGTGCCAGGGTCCCACCACCCTCCCAGCCAAGAATTTCTTCCCAATATCCCATCTAATCCTGCCCTCTGTCAGTGTGAAGCCATTTCCCCTTGTCCTGTCCCTCCAGGCCCTTGTCCAAAATCCCCCTCCAGCTCTCTTGGAGCCCCTGTAGGCACTGGAAGAGGCTCTGAGGTCTCCCTGGAGCCTTCTCTTCTCCAGGTTGAACAACCCCAGCTCTCTCAGCCTGTCTCCATGGCAGAGGTGCTCCAGTCCTCGGAGGATCTCCGTGGCCTCCTCAGGACTCGCTCCAGCAGCTCCATGGTTGTTTGGGGGCTCTGGAGCTGGATGCAGCACTGCAAGTAGAGTCTCCTGAGAGCAGAGCAGAGGGTCAGAATCCCCTCCCTCACCTGCTGCTCACTCTGCTGGGGATGCAGCCCAGGACACGGTTGGCTTTCTGGGCTGTGAGAGCACGTCACCAGCACCCCTGAGCCCATCTCATTGCTCTCACCCTTCAACGGACCCCCAATCCAAGCAGCAGGATCAGAAAGACTTGAGAGTGAGTAAAAGGTGTGTGGGCTGGCTTTGGAATTGTCCTCTCCCAGCCCTGTTTGCAGATGTCTTGGCAGGCACTGAGTTAGTGCACGTGAGAACAGGGACTGGGTGCACCTCCAGCTGCCGTGGAGGTCCCAGGGTGGGAATGTGAGCCCTCCCAGGGCACAGTGGTGGGGGCTGCCTGCCCCTCTCCACTCTCCCTCCACTAATGGGAGGCAGCGAGATCTATTTGTCACTGTGTGTGTTTTCTGGAATGGAAAATGGCTCGTTCAAAACAAGATATTCCCAGGGAAATAGCTGCTCGGGGATTGCACGAACACATTCTTTGCTAATTGGCAGTTGCCAAAAACAATCTGGGTATTCATGAAGCTGTTTGCTGCATTGCTGGCTTTTTCCAGTGGAAAAAACAAAACCTGCTGGAAGAAGATAAACAGTGGCAATGTTTTTTTTTTCCCCCCCACAGGTTTTTTTTTCTAAGGAAATTACTCTCTGTGATCTCACTGCCTCAGTGGGAGCCTCTGTCCATCAGCCAGTCTCCTTCTAATGTCCCTGACTCTGCCAGCCAAGCCAGGGGTTTGTGAAAACAGGGGAGAGGAGAGAGAACAAGAAAAGCATGTGTGGAGCTGTTCTTAGGCTGCAGAAAACCTGCATGTGCAGGTTATATGTGCCCTGATGGAGGGGATGAGCTGGATGTCCTGGACACCCACTGGGGTTCCTGCCCTGTGTGGGGGTTCCCTGGGGCTGAGCAAAGCATGAGATGAGTCTGGCACAAGGCTCAGCTTAATTCAGTCACAAGCTTGGGATTGTTTTTAATTGATGTGTTTTGGAAGGACAAACCGAAAGTCATTCCCTGTGTGCTCTGGTGGTAAAGCCAACCCATGAGTGGTTGTCACTGCTGTTCCTGAGCCCACCAGGGTCTGTGCTTGGGGCCAGGCACCAAAAACTCCTTTGTTTTGAGGCAACTCTTGTCCTCCACCTGTGAAACCCCCAGTGCATGTGGGGGGCTATAAATGCTTTAGAGTTGCACCTCAATGGGCCAAAATTCAGTGCACAGGGATGTTGACTCTCCGCTTACTCAAGGCTTGCAGTGGTTTTTCCCCTTTTTTCCCAATGGTGATGCTCTCCCAAGGAAAGGGTTTGGGTCTCAGCCAGCAGCAGGGAGTCAGTCATCAGAGATGAGGGAGGCACTTCCCAGCAGAAGCATTTCCACCAGTGGAAATCCCTTCCTAAAGGCAAGTGCTGGGCATTCCATTCTCCACAGGTCCATGTGGTTTTTGCCATGCAAATTTCCCACCTGCCAGGCATGGTGGTTAATTTCTGATTTAGGTTGCTTTGACTCAGGTCTTTTCTCAGTCTGGTTTCCTGGAGTCTTACCCCTGGTGTAACATAAGGCTTATTGCCTGTGGAACCTGCTGAAGGACACACAGGAGGGATCCTTGATGGGGCTCTGGGAGCAAAGTCTTCGAAGCAGAACCCAAAGGTAGGATGGGAAATGGTGAAAATCTCTTCCCAGAGCACTGGAAATGTGCCACTCTCCTGCTGTCCAGCAAAAGGCTCCTGGTTGGAATAGGCTGGGTTACAATGCTGCTGCTTCTGCTTTTTCCATCAGAGAAGTAAGAGGAGGACACAAACCCACTTGGCACAACCCTTGGGCTGCTTAGTCCTTGGTGGGGACAGCCCTGAGACAGACAAGGTGTGAGAGCAGCCCCATGCCTTGTAGGAGGGGGTGGATCCAGGTGCAACTGCTGGCATCGCTGGGCTGCTGATGCAGCTTCAACACAGGGGTCTGTGGAGGGACATAAATGGAACTGAATGGCAGCTTTTGAGTGTCCCTTTCCAAAAATATCCCTGGAAAGGTCCTGGGTCTTGCACATTGTGCATGAAGGGAAATGTTAACCGCTGTGTTGGTACCAGCACTCTGGAGTGGGGCTTTGCCCACCCTTCCTGGAGGTTTCCAGGGCCTCCTGACAGAGCATTACTTTCAGAATGATGGATAATGAAGGCACTGGAGGGAAAGCAATAAAAGTTTTCCTTCAAACCCAGTGCTCAAGAGCCAAACCTGACACCCAGGGCGGGATTCCAGGTCCAGCCTGGTGTGACAAGTGTGTGAGTGTTTCCAGCATCCTCATCTTGAATCCCGTGAAATAAATCTCCATCACAGGGTTGGAAAGGGCCCCGTGGAGTGCCTGGCACAGCTTCCAGGTACTGCTGATGATGGATTTTCCAAATTTTTCGTACAAAATGACTGGAAGGACAAACTGCAGTCAACGAGGCTCTTCACTAATGGTTTCATTCCATTTGAAAATGAGGAAATGGAGGTGGGTGATGAGGAAAAGGATGATGTTAGCAGAGGTTCTCTTGCACTGTTCTCTTTCATGGAGGGCAAATGGGTAATGTGGTAAGAGGGAGAAAAGAAAAACCCCTGCAAAAGTGTGACCTTACTCATATAAGGAGGATATTCAGAAATAAATCAAGAATTTCTGCTGTAAATTTAAAACATCTACTATTACACAAGCAAAGTCCATAATGAAAACGTTTGCCAGCATCAGGCTGTAACTTGACCTGGGATTTTGCAGTGAAAATGTTTAAATCACTGTGCTTAACTGTACTTTCTATCAAGAGGCTGAAAATCCTTGTTTTAAATAACTTGTTGACTAGCTTTTTTTTTTTTTTTTCCACTTTTAGCTCTTTTCCCAAGGTTCTTTCTTACTGGTCAATATGCCCTTTAAAACTTATTGATTTGCCTCTGAAGATCATCTGCCCATAGAGTTGGGCTTTATTCTTTCCATGACTTACTCTGCACTTACAAAAGCAATTTCAGGACTTCTGATTTTTTTTTTCCCCTGGTTATTTACATTTTGAATTTTTAACAATAAAAAATAGCAAATAACATCCTTCCATTCCACTGGGTTATTGCATTACACTCCAGTCTGGTTAAATTTCAGTTGGACACAGACTGAAATTCAACTGGAGTACCCAAGAAATTAGATTTTTGTTATAAGGTGGGAGCTGCACTGTTGCATGAACATCCAGGCCTGGTTTGTGGTGACAAACGAGGCAATTTGGAAAGAGCTGGTTGCGGGGGGGTGGTTTGCTGGTGGGGTTGTGGTTTGTGAGATTAAATAACACAGCAGCTGAATCAATCCTTGCATCCCAGAGGAATTTGGAGCTGCCCCCACTTTAGCACTGTTGGGCATGAACAGTTAACTAGAGAATGTTGATATTATATTCAAGACACAGCCATGGCCAAAGGGACCTGCTTGAAAAAAGGTACTCTGATCTTGGGCTTAAAATGGAAAGGAGGGAGGTAGTAAAATGCATGACTGCATTTGGGCTGGAATGAGAGAGAGCTGTGCTGTGCCTGCATGAAAAGTGGTGGTGGAGGGTGGTCAGGTGTTTTGTTCTTGCTGTAAGTGATGGAAAGGGTTTTCAGACCCACTCACAGGATCTGTCTGTTGGGCAGGAGGTCACTGCCAGGGGGCTGGATGAGGGGGATCCTGTGCACCCCTTTGCTCCTGGCTGTGGTATCTCCTCCCTGCCAAAAGCCCTGCTCACTTTTATCAGCTGTCCATCAGCGTGGGGCAAAAGTACTTTTTAACTTGTGGTGCCAAAACTAAGTGGCTTTTTTGTGTCAAACTTAATCCAGATGGTGATATTTAATCTCCTCCACGGGGTGGGGGGTTGATATTCTCAGGTGCTAAACGAGTTCCTGGACTTTAGAGCTGGAGGGTGCTGTGAGTGAGGAAAAAAAATAATTAGAGGGGTGACACATCCATGTGGTTTTGTGTGAGATGTTTCAGTTGGCTGAAATGAATGATCTCTGCCCCACACATAACCCCAGGGTGATGCACCAAGCCCTGATCTCTGCACAGGGGCCTTGGACTGAGCTCATGGGGCTGGACCCCTCTGTGGTGGCATCACATGAGCGTCACCTTCCCTGTAACCTTCATAGCACTTCCAGGGAAGCTTCAGTGAGGTCTCCATGTGGGGGACCTGCTGGTGGCTCTGGTGCTGTGTGGATGGAGGCTGGATCACGGTACACACCCCGTCTTCTCGGTGGCACAGGGGCTGCTGCGCTTTTAACTTCTCCAGGTGGTTTCCCAAAACAGTAACTCTGGGATTTGCAGGGGTGACTTTGCCTATCTCCAAGCCAAAGGATTTTAGAATTTATAATTAAATTTTTCTCTGTAAAAACAAAACAAACAAAGAGTCAAGAGAAATAGCCCAAATCCATCCTTGCTTAGGTCAGTGAATTGTTAAAGGCTCAACAGCAGTGAATGAGCTGGTGAGCACTTGATAGAGAAGACTTTCCTCTAAAATTGAAAGTGAAGAGTGTGGTTTAATAGCATGAAAAATGCAAGGCTAATAAAGGGATTTGGCTGCATGCAGGCTGGACAGCATCTGTTAAAAGTAAGTATTTAATTGGATATTTGTTTTACTGTCAGCATACTGGGCTTAAAAGTACACACTTAACCCTGAGACATCAGGGTGTAGAAAGGAGATGAGGCTGTGGAAACACTAAGCCAGAAGACACATGGGGAGGGGTTTTTTTGGATGGCAGATATGGATTTTGGGGAGACAGGAAGCAAGAAAACCATGTTATTATTTCACATTTACCTTGTAACGAAGCAAAGTGCTCTGAGCCTCACTGGGGCTTGTGGTGCTGGGTAACATCCACAGGCATGTGGTGGCCCAGGGCACTGGGAGTGTGGGGTCTGCAAACACACCATGGAGCAGAGAGGGCTTTAAGCATGTGGGGTTTGGGAAATTCACATGAGTTGAGCAGTGTTTGGGTCCACACAGAGACTCTTCTGCAGGTACCCCAGTCTGACAGAAACCTGGAGCTGAAATCTTAGTGTGAGTTGCTGGTGAGCTCTGCTCCATAGCAAAGCCCTTACACTGCTGGACACGGGAAAACCGCTGCTTGGGAACCTTTTGCAGAGGAGGGATCTCAGCTGACACTATGGAGATAAAATGTTAGTGATATTTTATGGGCTGAGGATTGGCTCTGAAGAACAGTGAAGTGAACTCCTTACCTGAGTGCCCTTGAGCTTACAAACCTATGGCAGCTGCTTGTGGGACAAAACTGAAGTGATACATGTAATTATGGGTCTATCAGCAGTAAATAAGTACATATGTCATCAAGAACTGGTGCAGTGGAGAAGTGAATTTGTGCAGTGATCAGCCCAGATTTAGCAGGTGAACCTAAGCACTGCAAACACTGCCAGTGCCAAGGATTAATTAAAGCCTGCATGCAGCAAAACCCAGGACATCATAACAGAGCTGGCTGGACCTGCCACATTTTAGGCAGTGATAGAAACATGACCATGTAACTACAAGAGGCACTATAAGTGTGAAGAGCTTGGGCAGGGACACCTTCCACTAGTTCACTGTGTGTTGATTTGATAGATGGAGAGGACACATCCTTGATAATACAAGTGCCTGACAGTGACTTGCTTCATGGCTGAGCCTCCTGGCAGGTCTTGCACTTCAGGGGAGGAGGGAAACCCATTCCAGGAGGGAGAGTTCATGAAAGGGACATCTCTGCTTCTAGAAGAGCAGGAGAGTCTGATGGACCCAGGCTGGGACACTGGAGACTGAAGTTCACGTGCCACAGGGTCGCTGGGTGATCCACCAGCAAATTAATTTCATCAGCCTTGATTTTCACTGTTTATGAGAGCAAATGGCTCTGCTGACACGCTCGTGTCCATCTGCCAGTGACAGTCCCTACGGCAGGATGTTTTTCCTAAGTGAAAGTGCAGTGTTGGAAGACAAAAAGGTTTTTCTCTGCAGTCTGTTTCTTCCTCTGTGATATACTGAAGTGCCCAAAGAACAAATTGAGCACAGATGAATTTTATTTTTCCCTAAAGCTCATAACCAGCTCATCACAGGGTGCGTGCAGAAAGCAGCACCTTCAGTCCCGCACCTTCCAAACGCACTTGCACCTCTGGAAGGAGCTCAAGAAACAGATGAGACCTGGGCACAGCAGAGCTCATGGTAATTTCTCCAAGTCCCTTTGCCCATCTGGCTCCACTCTGCAGATCATTTAGTGTCAAGAAAGCTTTTTTTTTTGCCTTTGATACTGAGAGCAAGGAGAAGGGTAATTGGAGCCTGTAAGGCGCAGTAGCTATCGAGCAATCTCAGCCCTCACGGTCTCTGATGTGCTGGAAAACTCAAAGGGGGCTTACAATTACTAGCCATTACTTGACCTGGATGATGACTTATCTTGTAGCCACATGAAAGCAGAATCTCTGTGATCTGGCTCTTTTTTACTCCCCCTTCCCTGTACCTGATCAGGACATGTCACATTTCAGATTAAAGGGACTTTCTTTTCAAAAGCTAAAAGGAAAACCTGTGTGTGACGTTGGATTATTCTGCCCTTTCAAGTAACATCCCTGATGAGAAGGGAGTTGTTGCTGTGCTGGTGTCCTGAGAAATTGGGTGCTGAAGTGGGTACCTGGAGTATCTCATAATGGGCCACAAAGCAAATGGTTTAATGGATCTTTTTTAAGCTCCTTTCGAGGGGGAATGACCTGGGATGCAGGAAATGAGGTGTTGGTTTGTTGTGTTGCTGCAGATGCAACAGGAAAATGAGTTCAATGCAGGACAAGAAATTTGGTGGCTTGTTTGCAGTAAAACCCTGGGAGCAGCAGCCCAGGGAGGGTGTTACATGCAGGACAGCTCAGGGATCAAATGCACCCACCCAACACATGGCACTGTGCAGGCAGCATCCTTTTGCTGAATGGGCTTCCCTGGGGGTTCAGCAGGAGCTGCTCAGGGCACAGGGAGGAGGCTGCCCTGGGGACGGTGCCTTTGGGGTGCCAGAGTGTGGGAACTGTCACAGGAGGTCATGAGAGTCCTTCACCATCCCCTCCCGGTTTCTACACCCCAAGGCGTGCTCTGAACAACGACTGCCACTTCCAGGTGAGATCTGGGGAGCCCTGATGGATGAAATGAGCTAAATAGGGAGCCTCTGCCCTAGCCTGGGATCAGTTTTATTTTGGCTCCTGAAGAGCTGGCCCCTGAACCGCTGCTTGGGAACAGGCAGCAGTCTCTGCTGCATGTCATCCCAGAGCTGTAACAGCATTAAACCTCTGGAAATAGCCGAGGTGTTCTAAACTTGACATTTTCCCTTCTTTTCATAAAATATAATAGCACATCACAGGCGTGGGCTGCATGAGAAACCCTCCTGGCAAGCGGCAGTGCCACTGCCGGGGAGGATCGTGCTTGTGATGTCTCTTTGTCTGCTGCTCCCCTCCAACTCCTCTCTATTAACAGGTGCTTTTCAAGGGAAAAGGAGAGGCTGCACAGAGCCCAAACTCCCACCGCTTCAAGGCAAATGAGACCCCTTTCTTTGTTCAGCAGCACGTTGAAAGTGCAAGTCACAGACAGAGAAGGGAGAGCAGATCTGCCTCTCACTTCTCCTCCTGGCTCATCAAGCATCCCACGCTCCTCTGCAGATGAGGCTGATTCGGGATCCTCCACGGTGTCGGGGCAGAGGGGAGACTGTGGCCTGATGGGTTCCCTTCATGAAACAGCTGTGGGTGGTGACATGGTGTCACAGAATCACAGAATGGTTTTGTTGGAAGGGACTTTAAAGATCATCCAGTTGCAACCCCCCAGCACCTTCCACTAGCCCAGGTTGCTCCAAACCCCATCCAACCTGGCCTGGAACACTTCCAGGGATGGGGCAACCACAGCTTCTCTGGGCAACCTGTGATGTTCTCTAGAGAGACACTTGACATGATCTGTGGGATGTAAGGAAGGGAAAATATCCCAGGAAAAATAAGGGGGTTGCCCTAGCCTGGGGTTTATCTGCTATCACAGCTTCAGCTGTGGGCCTGGATGGAGACCTCGGGTGTCACTGAGGCCTTGAGTGCTGGCTCTGGGCTGTTTGTGTTTCAGTGCACAGCAAACACCCTGCACACAGCTCAGGAATTGCTGCTGAGGAGCAGCTTGTCTCAATCAGCTCTGCTCTGCTGCTCTCCTGGAGAAGCTCTCCTTTGGTATGGGGACATTGCAGCAGGATGCCACCAAACGCTGTCACGGCCACAGAGCCCCTTCACACTGTCCTTGCTGCCCATCTGTCCACTTGTGGCAGCTCTTGGTGAGGCTGGAGCCTGAATCATTATTTTAATGGTCTATTTAAAACCACAGAGACCTTAAAAAAACATAATGACTGCAAAGTGCAATAATTTGCTGGGTACAGACAAAAAGGGGCACATAAAGGACATGATGTCCACCAGTGGCTTTTGAGCCTATAGATCAAATGGTACTGTGACCTGCTCTGCTCTGACAGCTGAACATTTCCCTCAAAAGAATGCATATTTTTTTTAAATAGATATGATTGTGCCTGCTCTGAAGGCAACAGGAAAGCAAGTAGCAAAGTTTCATGACTTTATTCACCTGTCTTTCTGAAACACCTTTGCACAGAAGAGGATCCACGCAGTTTTCCATAACGCTCAGGGAATTTTTGGGCAGCCTCTGGAGGATACATGGGAGAAATATTGATGGTTGACCTATGAAAGGAATTTCTGGCTTATGTGCATGAGCAGCCCCTGGTCCCAGAGAACTGGGTCAACGTGTGTGTTTTCCAAATGCACAGGGCATGGAGACTGGAAACATTTGGTTTGTCTCCCTAGCAGAGCAACTGGTGCAAGCTTTCCCCCTGAATAAGCCTTTGGAATAGTGATGGTTAGTGGGCTGTGGCAATTTTCTTTCTTTTTGTTTTTCTGGGTGATTGCTGAGCAGACCCAGAGAGGAAACTGCGGGGAGGGCGAGTGCCTTTGATCCCCATTTCCAAAGGAAACACAGCGCTGGAATCAAAACAACCCCAGCTAACACTTTCACTGCAGCTCCTCAGATCCTCATCACACAGTTCCCACAGGTTAGCCCTCCTTGCTGGGTGATCAACAGCTCCTCTCTGGAATTGCACTGGGTGGAGACTGTCGGGAGTTTAAAACGCTCCTACTGTGGGAATTTTCGCTATCCCTGATTTATGAATGGAGATGGACACGAAAAGAAGCCCAAACCTTCTTTCTCAGACCACAGCTGCCTTGCAGGGCTGGCCATGTGGCAGGGGCTCGTCAGACCCTTGCCAGCCCCCGGGCACAGTGAAGAGGAGGTGGGAATTTGAGGAGCTGGGAAGCTGCCAGGGAAGTGGCAGTGTTGGCCTCTGCATAATTCTCCTCCCAAGTGCCTGCTCTTGCTCTCTGCAGTTTTTCAGGCTCTGGGTCATAACAAGTCTCCTCACCCTTATAAGAATTCCTGGGAACTACAGTTTCTCCATGTTTCTTTGGGGCAAAGGAACCAGCACGGGCCAGGGCTGCACACCCCTGGAGAGCTCTGGAAGTACGAGGTGATCTTAGGAAGGAGAACCACTCCGTATCTTTTGGAACCACAGCTTGAGAATTCCACTTAAAAACACTGCAGGTTCCCTGGGATAACGTGATCTTGAACAGAAAGAAGAAGGGATTATATTTTCCAGGGGTACTTACGGAAAAATTCAGTCTAGCCAGGGCTGTGTCTGAGCTGGCAGAGCACTCAGGCTGAGCTTCACCCAGGAGCAGGAGAGTGAATTGATCCACAGCTGTGAGGGCAGTTAAAGTAGCTGAACAGTATCTTGAGGTCACCTCGAGGTGGCTCTCGTGGTTGGAGTTCAGGAGTCTCCTTCCAGGGCTGAGACAGGGCGAGTTTTTCTGTCCCTGTGATGGAGAAGGGACCTGTGGAGAATGACAAGTTACTGAGTGAACGTGTTGTAATTCCAAATCACCACTGCAGAGCCTAAACTTGATTATCATAGTAAGACATAGCAGGCTGCAATTTTTTTTACACAGGATTGATTTCTGCAAGCTGCAATTATATCATGGAAATTTTATTTTTTTTTTTTTAGAATGGCTGGAGATGGGTCTTCTTTTCTGCTGGGATTTGATGGTAAAAACTTCATCGAGTTTGTGACATTACTCATCATTACTTTAGGTTAGGTAAAAGGAGAGGTGGCTGCAGCACTACCAACACATTTCCATTAAGCAGCCCTGGGTATCCAATCAATTCATAATTGGAAGTAATGTCATAATCCCCATTTTATAGATGGTGAAAGTGAGTCACATGTTGGTGAAAACCTTGTCAAAGATCATTTGGCAGAGGTGGAAATAATCTGAGGTGTTTGCTACAACACTGCAACAGTTAATATGTGTGCAAAGACCAAGAATACCCAAATGAGAAACGAAAAAAATAGTGTGAAGAAGTATGTCTTACTGAAATGCAAGGAGCCATAGCAGTAAAAGTCAATCAAAGATCATCTTTATTCATACAGTAACTGGAACAGACATAAAGTTACAAACAGGTTCTTAGAAATGCTGTCCATGGGTGGTTGCACGCTGTGATGATTGATGGCTTGAATTCTTATTACTCCCTTTGGGTTTACTATAAGCTGCTCACACTTATTATAGATCTACTATATTTAATTTTGTTACCGAGTTAATTGTATTTTCCCTGAGAGCTCCAGCAGCCTGCTGTGTATTTCTGCGTCTTTGCCAATGAACTGCTCCACTTATTGGCTAATAACTGACTGTAAGAATTTCCTTTATAAATGCAGTCCCCTTAAATGTTCCTGATAACGTGGTCTGCATAAGGATTCTTCTGGCTCCTCTCTCAGTTTGCCTTGCTCTGAGCACAGCAATATTTGGAGCTACTTAAAGGTTTAGTGCCCCTTTGTCATATTTACTATCAGCATCTGACCTGCAAATAGAAAAATGACTGGTTTGCAAAAGCCACTGTAATTGCTCCCAAATCTCCCTCAGTGCAAGTGAGTCTTGAAACAAAGGCTTGAAAAGATTGGCTTTGTCAACCTGTGTGGTGTAGCTGGGGAATAATAGGGAAATAGCCAGGGAAGCAAGGAAAAATAGCCTTTCAGTACCTAAAGGGGCTCCAAGAGAGCTGGGGAGGGACTTTGGACAAGGGGGAATGGCTTCAAGCCGTAAAAACGCAGGTTTAGATTAGATGTTAGGAAGAAATTCTTGGCTGAACACTTTAACTCTGCACAGGGAGTTTCTGTGGTGGATTTCATTCGGCAGAGTCACTGTTGGAGGAGCAAGAGGGGCAATGAACTGGTGCTGCCTTCCTCCATACGGGATTACTCTTCCCTTAAAAGAAGTAGTTGTCATTTTTATGTCTATTCAGAAACAATTTCTAGATAAAATCTGTTAGTTCAGATCAGAAACACCCCAAAATTCGGGTCCTATAAACAGTTACTGATTTGTACAGGAGATCTCCAGGAGAAAAGACTGGCCAGGAGTCACATATGCACTATAAATGCATCTTTTGTTTTACAGCTGAGGAAGCCTGGGGCAAGAGGAGTTGAAATTTGGCCTAAAGTCACACTGGCAGCCAGAGATTTCCCCTGAGTCACAACTCATGGAAATTATTGGGTTGCTTTCAGGGATTTTTGATTGGAAATTTTTTTGCTTAAGCTTCCTTCGAGCACCTGCTAGGACATGATGCTAAAAGGCATTTATTAAGGCTGTCATCAAGGTTCCTTCTCCTCAGGGTGGTAAAAATGCAGAGAAAATAGTAAATAATGGATTTTTAGATTCAAATGAGATGGTAAAATGCAAGTTGACATTCAAAGGTAGTACATGCAAGGGAATATATAGTTACAAAACGTTAATAAGAAGCTCTGAATTAGCTGCCGCTACCCAGAAGAGAACTTCAAGCTGTGGCAATACTTCCAGAGCCAGAGGTGTTCAAAAAAGAAAACAGCATGGGAGGGTTATTGGCAAGAATAAACAACAAATCAGAAACTATCAGTTGGCTTTTTCTTGGCTTGGAACTATCAGTTGTTTTTTTGATTAAAAGGGAGAGAATATGATGGACTTTTGAAAGCAGCAGTAGCATGGAGAAGATTTAAGGGAACAGTTTAACACTTTTCTCATATAAGGGGCACTATCAAGTGGTCAGGTGGGAGGTTTTAAGGCAACAAAATAAATTTTCCTTTCACAAGAGGCATTTTAATGTGAGGAACCTGTTGTTGTAAAACACTGTTTATAGAAATGCCTACAGACATTGAAAGAAATCAGGGAAGAAAAGTCCTTTTAGATGCAGCTGAGCAATCACATAGAAAAATATCCTGCCATTTGTCTGAGGCATTGGGACCAGGATGGGATGAAGCATCCTCTGGAGCTGGTTATCCTTCTCCCTTGATTGCAGCAGGAATGCAAAGGTCTTGGTTTAGGCTAAAGAAACAGCTAAAGGAAAGTGTGATAATTCCTCTCACCCTCTCTGACAAGTTCTCCTCGGAACTGACTTGCACAAGGTCTGCAGGAAGACAAATTCTTTCAGGTACAAGGTGGTGAGCCCAACTTGTGACCAAGTCAGCAAAAAGCTGGATTCTCTGGCTCAGTGTTGGAAAAGCACAGGGACAGCAGCTTGTGTCCTGGAAAGATAAGCAGCAGACCCAGAAGGGACTGCAGGAAGGTGGAGTGGTTCTGTGTATTATGGGTTCCACCGGGTTTGTTTTGATGTTCTTGTAATCTCTTAAGTAGCAGTTTGAGGCTACTTTCCAAAGTGGCTGCTTGTATTTATGTTTGAGGGTTTTCTTTTTTTAACACAGACACGATTGTGTCCTTGTACCATATTATTTTGCCTCTGGTTTTCCTCCTGTATCCCACGGAGCGATGCTGTCACAGAACGATTAGTCTCTCAGGTGAGCACCAGGCTGCAATTCTGGCAAAGAGATTGAGATTTGTCTAAGAAAATAAAGCCTTTGTTTGCGTTTCGTTGCCAAACATCCCGTGGCAAGGCAACCAAAGCAGGAGGAGGAATGATAAGCAAGTTTCTTATCCCACGTTTTCCCCTGAGGTCAGCAATTATCAGTGATTTATTTTGTGAGGTCCACACAAACACACCCTAGGCCTGACTCGTGGGTGTCTTGAGCTCTCCAAGCTACCACTGGAGCCATTGAGAGCTGTGCCTTGGACATATAAAGTGCTAAAACACAGTTAAATGTCTGGGAAATTGGTGCCTTTGTCTCTGCACCTACTTCCCTGTGTGTGAAACGAGGGCAGTGAGGACTCCTGGCGTATTGTGAAGAGAGTGACTCTTGCACTTGGTCTGCAAAAAAACTCCCAGTTTCTCCTGTGATCAGTGTCCCAGAAAAGTCCCACAGGGACTATTCATGTTCTATTCAGTGCAGAGGTTTGGTGCTGTGTGGAAAATTGGGGCTCAGCTCTCACACAGGGCGTGGAAAAAACGGTGACTCGGTGCCTTGTCCCCCACTGTGTCAGCACCTCCAGGAGGTGAGAGGGAAAAATAGGCAGTCATTTCATGGAATATGGGCTTGTGTTCAGCGGGATAAGTAAAAGATACCTCTGAGGCTGGGCTGCTTAATAAGTCCTAGAGATACGAGAGGGGATGTGTGTGGTAGGAAGGATGGGGATGGTCTGTCTCTAAGTCAGAGGAGAAGAAGTGGATGAGGAGGAAGAGCCATCCTTTAAACAAGGCATAAATAACTTTAACATAGCATAACTTTAACATAAATAACAGCTTTTGGAAGTGGAGCAGCTTCACAGGGCAGGGAGTCTTGCCAGAGGCATTTCACAGCAGCAGTTTGAGTTCCAGGAATGATTTCACAGGTGGTAAAAGCCCACCCAGCACAGCTCTGATGACACAGACAACCTGACCCCTGGTCCTTCAGAACCTCTTAGTGCTTGACTTTGTAAGCTTGACCTTAATGGTCCCTGTTTTCCACATGATAAATTGGGAATAGCAACAGAAGTTTTCAGATACACACGACATCTCCTTGAAATGGAAACTTTTGATTTATGCCACAACTGAAGAGCTGGCAGGGAGGTAATTTGTTACAAACAAAGGAAAATGGCTGGAAGGCCAGTGATTCTTCACACCAAATGATAGGAAATGGTTATTACCGCTCTAAATTTCAACAGTAGAATAGTCCCAGCCCTGGGATTAGTAAATTCATTTCTTTCAGAGGTTATGCTGGCAAACTTGTCACTTCCACATTACATTTGAAACAGAAACACAGCTCTGCCCTGGTTGTGACAGGAGGAGGTTTCTTGCTGTGTAGTGTGACTTCTGCTAAATGTCATTAGGTTATCATGTAAAAAATTATAAAACAGACTAAAAAAAACTACAGAGCCAGTGCTCTTCTCAGGTAGATCTCAGTGCCACCCCAAGGACCATTTTTGTCCTTGCAAAGCGATGCTGCCAGCAGTGTTGGGTAAGAGCTGAGCATTTTTTTCTTTCTAAGTAAAGAAAAAATTCTGGTTTTATTTTTACTTTTTTTTTTTTTGGTAGAGATAAGGATTCACATGTGGCAAGAGGGAGTAGCAGAAAATTAATCACCTCCAGCCACTGAAAACATTGTTCATGGTAAGTTACAGTACTCTGGAAAACAGCAAACAGTGCTGCCATTTAAAAATAATATATTTAGCTCAAAAACATTAACAGCTGGGGCCGTTCCTGGTGAGAGATTTAATAATTTATGTGATGAATAGCAAACAGTTTTGATGTTATCTGGGTCAGTATTTCAATATGACAGCTTGTTCTGGCTGCTGAGGATGTTGGTCTGTGCTGGTATTTGACAAGTGTTTGTTAGATACACAAGGCAACCTCTGATCATATAAGACACCAAAGACCCCATTTAAGTGACTTCTGTGTGTGATCACTAAGGCAAGAACCACACTGCAGTTTTCTTCCTGGCCCTGTAGCCACATTCCATTCTATCTTGTATAACAAAACTGGATTCAGTGGAATTAGAATGGAATATTGTGGGAAAGAGGGAGAAAAGAAGTGACTTTTTAACAAACATGGGATAAGAGGCTTTCTTATAAACTAGAATATCAGACTGGAAGGGCTGTCCAGGGCTTGTTAGAAGTGTGGAAAGCTCTTTAAATACAATGCCAGTGAGAAAGAAAAAATGAGATGTGTTCCCTGGGATCCTCCCTCTAAGGAAGGAAGCACAGAAAAGAAACAAGCAGCAGGCCAGGAGATCCTGGAGGAGAAGATGTGATGATACATGTGTATTTTGAAATGCTCATGGAAGCAGGAAAAGATTACCAGCAGAAATTTTTTGGGTAGCAGTCAGAGACGGCCATAAAACATGCGGTGCCACCTGGGAACAACCGGGGTTCCACCAGCAAACTGTTTGCAAAGGAGATCTGCTGTCCCACCCCCCAAGCCTTCTCCTCGGACACAGGGGTCGATCTCCAAAGGGCTGAGCCAGGTCAGGTGGTGGAAAACGGAGCCCTTGAGCAGCTCCTGCTTTGGTACGAGGCAATGGCTGAAACGTTGTACCAGCAGAGGGAGCGGGACACCAGATTTCTCTTCCTACGTACGTGTCTAATCCAGACAGAAACCAGACTCTAAGAGCCAGGCTTCACCCCGCTGACCCTGTAGAGAAA
Organism: Lophotriccus pileatus; assembly: GCA_035583135.1. Taxonomy (NCBI): domain Eukaryota; kingdom Metazoa; phylum Chordata; class Aves; order Passeriformes; family Tyrannidae; genus Lophotriccus; species Lophotriccus pileatus. Next base: position 59,211,640 of record JAWWES010000168.1, read on the forward strand.
GCGTGAGTTGACCTGAGTTTTCTCCCGTGGCTGTGAAGTAGCTGCAAAGGCAGAAGAATAAAGTCTCCAAATACGGATTGCAGCAACTATTGTGGAAAAAGCCCATAACAGGGTCTTTTTTTTCCGGCATATTGGCCCTTCCAGTTTTGTTTTTAATGTCCTGTCATGAGATATCTCAGATTTGAGGCATATGACAGATTAAGGAGTGAGCACTTCAGCAGGGGATTTGGGAGAGGTGCAGAGCTGCTGCAGCATCGGCAGCAGGTCTCAAGTCCTACCTGTCCACTCGTGTGGCAGAAGAGAGTTCACAGTGCTGGGCTGTGAGTGGGGCAGGCATGAGCCCAAAGGAGAAGGGTGTGCAGAGCTCCAGCCACATCTACCACGTGGTAAGAACGTGACAAACCTGACTGGGGGAAATCCAGGGAATCTGAACTCATGAGGTCCTTCTGGAGAGGGGTCAGGGATGTCAAAGCTGCCCGGCAATATGACAAAGTCAGTGTGCTGAGGCTGGGCAGTGAAGACTGATCACAGTCTGCTTCACTCAGCCCAGCACAGAAAAGAGATGGAAAACACAGGATAAAAGTCAACCTCACCTTCACAGGCAGTTCACGCCACAAAAACCTCCTTCCCAAAAGCAAGGAGGCTCAGCTTGCAGCTGTGTTCCTTCAAAGGGTGATGTGGCCTCCTGAGGCCAGCTGGGAAAGCAGAGCACAGCTAAAGGGACAATCCCCAGCCTGGGAGGCCTCACTTGCTCCACAAATTTGCCTTTCTGACCAGCCAGCTTGTTTTCAAGGCAGATATGCACACACACAGACTTACAGAGCTAATCTGAGTGCTTGCTGCTGTTCTCTGCTGAGTTGTGCTGCCCTATCTCCTCCCAAGTACAGTGTGGATAATTCAGAGAAGACAGTCAAGCAAATCCATCAGCCTTGGGACACTGCAACGTCCTGCTCTTCCCCCTCCTGGAAGTGTGTGTGACTCAGGATGAAACATCCCAGTCTGTAGAAGCACCAGGATGATGTTTTTCCCCAAGTCACAGAGTTATTTAGTGCTGACATTGAGGGTTTGGCTTGCATAAGACTTCAGAGCAGTTTGGTATGTGCTCTGGTTCAGTCTCAGACATCAGAAGGAGCTGAACCTCCATTCTTCCGTGGAATATCGATCTGGAGGACCTGTGAAGGTCAGGGGGACAGCAGTGATTTTATTGCTGGGGCTAAGTCACATTGCTTATTTTAATGTCCATGGTTTTGGGATGAGTCTGGAGACGTGATCTCTTCCTCCAACAGCACAAGATGTGCCAAAGGGAAGGAGACAGAGGAGAACTTTCATCTTGGCTTACCTGGCCAGGGTGTGGAGGAGCCTAAAGGAATTGATCTGATGTAGGCAGGGAGAAGTGCGGGAAGGAAAAGCTGAGCGTAGACTGGACAGCTGCTGCTCAGGTAACACCTTATGTATCCCTGGGAGTTTGGAGGGACTGGCAGAACTGATCTGAAGCCACCAAAATCATGACAGTGATGTGGGATGGTCAGGCCTCAGTCCATCATCATCACATTTCCTCTGCACACAGAGAGCAAGTCTCTGCCACCAGGAGGTGACAGAGATTTTTAAGTCTTTCACGCCACTTTCCATGAACTCTTATCTCCTCAAAAACACCATCTGGGAAACTTCAGAGGTGCAGGTGGATCAAAAGAGCCAGGACTTCATGATCTGGAAGAAAACTGTGTAGTAAAACTGCCCAGTACTGCAGCTTTGTTCTGTGTGTTGCATGGTGGGTCCCGCTGACGTCAAAAGCAACTGAAAAGCTGTCACAGATGATTGCAGAGATTTCTGACACTGCATCTTGTTTCCTCTACAAAGAATGATTTCACTTCACTATTGCTACCTCTACAGTCAGACTGGAATCTGGAAGTTAAGCTAGACTCTGTCCATCTGAGTTCTTACTACTCCCCAAAAGATCTGCTGGTGCACATGGTCAGAGCTCTACTGAAAAGAGCAGGAGAACCCGGCTGTGGAAGTTCATCATTCCCAGACCTCGCTGAAAAAGTGGGAGCTGAAAAAGTGGAGCAATGGATACAATCCTGTGTATCAGCTAAACTCAGGCAGTCAAAGAAGGAAGACAAAAACCTTTGTAAAAACGGGTCTCAGTCCGACTTCAGTTGATGCAGGACACAGTAACCATGTGCTATTTGCATTTATATGGAGTTCTGTAAGTGTTAGTCTTATTTTTGTCATTGAGACTGAGCAGAAGTGTCTTGGATGATCCTTAGGGAGCAGATACCTGCAACAACCAGCTGCAGTTTGGACTGAGCCTCTTCTCTGTTTCCCCTCTCTTTGAAACAGGCATCAATACATTGACGGCGCTACCGCTAAACAAATGTTTCCAGGAAATGTTTGAGTGTGGGCTCAGAGGAATAACTACCTCCCCTTGCTATTTGTAAACAGAAATGATGAGTGCCCTGAAAGCTGCTGTCTTGCTGCCTTAGAATAAATGTACCAAGCTGTGGGTTTCTGATTTTAATACACTGGGAGGGGCAATTGCTGAATGCCCCTCTGACTCCTGGTGTCCCAAGTGGATCAGAGCATGGATGTGTTCACACAAATTGTTTTGGCCTCCCCTGGCAGCTTTCTCCTCCATCCTTAATACCATCTTTGTGTCTTAGTTTCGGAAAGAATTGATTTGTTTCTTGTTCTGCCTCCCATCAATTAAATCAGCTGGCATTAAAAAAGCCACCTTGCTCTTTGCCAAATCAAAACCTTTTAATATCTGGTGGTGCTCTGCAATACTTTGGAACTGGGCTTCGAATTTTGTTCCAAGCTGGAATCTCCCCAGCTTTCAAACAGAGGGGGAGAAAAGCTCTTAAAGCCAAGCTGCCAGCTCCAGGCATCTTCATACTAAATGGTTTCGTATTGTCAATGAGTCCTTTTGACCTTGATGTCAACAGAGAGACCAGTCCATCCTTCATCCCTGCTGTGTGAGGCAGAGTGAGAAAGAACTGGCTTTGCTCCAGTGGCTTTCATGGGAGCCACTTAAGAGGACAATTAGAGGAACTTCAAATGCTACAGGTTTTCTACGGGTTCAGCTTCTTCACGTTTATGCTGGTTTTACACCAGCATGACTTGTCTGAAAGGAGAACTGGGCCCATAACACAGCAAATAATTCTCTCCAGATGACAGAAGTCCTCTTTGCTGTGACTTTTTAGAGATTCTTGCTAAGTTATAGTTCAAGCCAAAGTGACACGTTCTTGTTTAAAAGACCAGTGTACTGGAAGAATGAAAACAGTTAATTTGGAGTGATTGACTTGTAATTAATTTTTCACTTAAAAGACTCACTTGGCACGAAACAATCCTTGCTGTGTGAGCTCTTTTTTCGTTTTTTTTTTCACATGTTCACAGGCTCACAGATAAGGTGCACTCAGGAATTAACAGGCATTGATAGACCAAAGCTGCCTGGGTTTTTTTTTTATAGCTCCCAATAACAAGTTAGGCCTGAACCTCCTCAGAGAGCTGACATGACAGGATTGGCAGCAGCCTCTGTTCATGGACAGAAATCTCCCCTTTTTCTCACCTCAGGTGGGTTGGGGAGGTATGTGGAGGAGGATGTAATAGTGAAGGAGAAGGAGAGGCACCTGGCATGGGAAAGAGGAGAGTTGGGTTGTATTCCTCAAAGCCTGTGGTTGAAATGCTTTAGGATCAACCACTCCAACTCTAAGGATTTTTGCTACTACTCTTGTCTTGTGTGTTTCCCTAAATCCTAAACCTCACAGGCTCCAGGAGGACCTTACTGAGGCCTTCCAGTACCTAAAGGGGAGCTGGAGAGCGACTTTGGACAAGGGCATGGAGTGACAGGACAAGGGGGAACAGCTTCAAGCTGCCAGAAGGCAGGGTTAGATGGGATATTAGGAAAAAATTCTTGGTTGAGAGGGTGGGGAGGCCCTGGTACAGGTGGCTCCCCTGTGGAGAGGAGCTGTGGCTGCCCCATCCCTGGAAGTGTTTCAGGCCAGGTTGGAGGGGGCTTGGAGCAACCTGGGATAGTGGAAGGTGTACCTGCCCATGGCAGGGGGTAGATGATCTTTAAGGTCCCTTCCAGCCCAAACCATTCCATGATTCTTTGATTCCATGACCCTTTGGGCCATTTGTCCAGCATGAGAGCCCTGAGCAATCACTGTTGGGTCTTTAGAGTATCCTGCAACATAAATAAGGGACTGCAGCGGAGGAAATGATGCCTCTTGCCTCCTTGGAGAAACAGCCAGGGCTGATGTGGTCAGCAAAGAGGCAGGTGAGGAAAGGTCTGGAAAGGTTTGCTTCTTCAGGCTCTGCTCACGTGAGGATACTCGTGGTTTCCTGACAGCCCCATCCAGTGGGATTTGAGAGGCAGCTGTAAAGTACACCCAGACTCTTGTTCCTTTCTATTTGAGGCTGTCTGGGAAAGCTGTGAGCAGCAAAAAAGACACTGGGACTGTCTGCAGAGTCAGCAAGATAATCAGGAGACATTTACATTGTTCTCTCACTCGAGAAGTTATTTTTGCAAACATATGGCCTGGAGTTAAACATGTCTTTTTGAAAACACTGTGGCCAAATTCTGTGGGCATTAATGGTGTAAGGCTCTTTCTTTTCCTAGAGAAAGACATGCATTTGTAGATTCTGGGGGAAATTCACCCTGTACAAGAAGCTCCAGGTTAAATTGATGCTTTCAGAGTTCTTTTCTGGATCAACCCCTATGATTTTATTTCTCACAGAATGGTAAATACACAAACCTCTCTGCAAAATCACTTCATCATATTTATGCAAATAGTGACTTTGATGGACCTGTTAACTTGAAGAAAGGCAACAACTCTCCATGTGCCCCCTCATCATATCTCTTTCTCTTGGTAATAAATGGTAGTTCATACATCTTGCTCAGCGAGGTTTCCTCTGCACTCCTTTGACTGTAACTTGTAAAAAGCCCAATTGCAGGAAAAGCAATTTGCTTGAGTCTTCTGAAAAGAAAAATGGTCAGCATAGTAGGAATTCAGAAACAATGCGAAGCTGCAATTCATTACAAGCTTTCAGCGAGGCAGAGGGTACCACTGTGCATCTACTGCACAGAGTGAGGTTGGAAGGCAACCACAGGCAGGAGCAATTTCGAGGATGGCTTTGCTTACATTATCATCCAGTGGTGTTTAAACATGCACAGCATGTCCTTGAAAGCCTAGGGATAAGAGGAAGAGAGGAGATGAAAAATTAAGCCAGAACTAAGGTGTTTGGAAAGCTCGAAGCTTAGAGTTGTTTCTGGGTACATCAGTTTAACCTTCAAATGAACCAGGCATTTCTTTCCTTCCCTTCAAAGTAACACTTTTAAGTCCTGAAATTTGACTTTGAAGCTGAGATCAATGCTGGTAATGTTCTCATAACACCAACTCCCACTGGAGGTGAAATTGGGAAGGGGGGGGGACTTGTAGTTTGTTCAGAGATTCCACACAACACACCAGGCAAGTGATTTTTTGCATCAACTGTGCTTGCCTAAGTAGGACAGGGAATTTTAATCTTGCAGAAGCGCTTAGAGCCTCACCAGCTCCTACTGACCCAGCACCTCTCAAAGCCAACTAATACATGGTCTGGCTCTCAGCTGCTTCTGTCCCACGGCCTGTGAAATCCTCCAGGAGTGTGGGCTGCTTATGACACCCCAAAGATTAGGAGCAAAGGAAAATACCTGGTGTCAGTTGGTGTAAATTTGCCACATAGGAGTCTGTGTTTCTGTTGAGCAAATACAAAAAAAATCTATATGTTGTGAAACGATAAAAGTCCCCAGTCCTATATCAGAGCTAGCCTAAAAGGATACCCTGAATCCCCAAGTTATTTTGGTGGCTGGTGGTTGTTTTATCACTGATTTGTAACTGCCCTCAGTAGTACCCAGCAGCAGGGCAAGAGACAAGAAATCAGGATCAAAAGGGTATTTAATATTGTAAGTGAATTTATTACATCTGCACCCATCCACCAGAAAACCTTGATCTTCAAAGCACTGTGCAAACACTAACCAGCTAATGACTCCCTGAGCAAAGCCACAGCAACGGCTATTTTTAATACATCTATTATTTGTTTGTGCTCATAAAAGGAGGTTTTGTGCCATCAGCTTATTTAGCCAAGCACAGAAGGGAGAAAAGTGAATGTGAACAGGGGAGGAAGGAAGGGTTATGGAATGTCTTATTCGGGTTCCTCATGCATCAGTTAATGAAAATGGCTGGATGAAATAGGAGCAGGTGAAGATAAGTGTGACAGAGCCACAAAACAACGAAAGAAAGTGAATTTATTACTAGACAGAAATACCTCTTGAAGGAAAAAAGGCTGGTGGCTAATGGTCTTTTCGGTCTAGCACAGAGAGGCCTAATGAGGACCAGTGGCAGGAAACGTCAAGTAATTCAAAGCCCAATTGTTATCAGAGACAGAATTAGCCTCTGGAACGAGTTACAAAGCCAGATGGGGAATTTCTCACCTTTTTTTTTAAATGCAGGCAAGGATTTAGTGGACATCCTACTGAGAGATGTCAGAGAAGGTGTACAACCTGCCTGGGTGGCCGGGGGCAGATATGCCTTCTCCTCTGAACTTTCCCACAGTGTGCCTCCAAGTGACAGAGAGAGAGAGAGAGATGGGCTCCTCTGGAGGGACATGATGATCCTGTCAGATCAGAGGGCAGGAGCTCCTCTGCTCTGGAGACAGGCTGAGACAGCTGGGGGTGGCTCAGCCTGGAGGAGGCTCCAGAGAGACCTTAGAGCCCCTTCCAGTGCCTGCAGGAGGCTACAAAAGAGGTGGAGAGGGACTTTGGACAAGGGCCTGGAGTGACAGGACGAAGGAGAGGGCTTCAAATTGACAGAGGGCAGGGTTAGATGGGATATTGGGAAAAAAATCTGTACTGTGGGGGTAGTGAGGCCCTGGTACAGGTTGTCCAGAGAAGCTGCTCCATCCCTGGAAGTGTTTCAGGCCAGGTTGGATGGGGCTTGGAGCAACCTGGTCTGGTAGAATGTGTTCCTGCCCATGGCAGGGAGGTTGGAATGAGACGGTCTCTTCCAACCCAAATTATTTTATGACTCTATGACAGAGACATAGTCATATTTCACATTTCCCCTGAGTCCTCTGAGGCCAAATTTGTCCTCTCTCCTTCCCCTGAAACGTGTGCACCCCCTGGGAGCGGGTCAGACCTGAGGACCTGCAGCTCTGGGATTCTCAGGTGCCGATTCCCGACACCCTCCCCTCCCACAGCAAACCCCATTTCCCAGCGCCCTCGGGAGCGCTGCCCATCCCGGAGCAACCCCCTCCCACGTCCCCCAGCCCACTGCGTCCCGCGGGGGCTCCGGGGCTGGCAGGGCGACAGAGTGACAGGGTGACAGACAGGGTGACACCGGCATTCCTTTACACGGACACACAGACCCCCTCAGCTCAGCGCGCCGGGGGCAGGATCCGATTCTCCTCATCTCTCCCCGCTTCCCACCCACCCCACCTGCGGCCCGGAGGAGCCGCTCGCTGCCTTTCCCACCCGTAGGAGGGCGGGAGCCGCGCTGCGGAGCCCGTCCTGCACCAGGCGGCGGAGGCAGAGCGAGCGCCCCGCCGGCACCGCGAGCTGCGGCGGCCGTGCCCGCCTTCCTCCTCCTCCTCCTCCTCCTCCTCCTCTTCTTCGCATTCCTCCTCCTCCTGCTGCTCCCGCTGCCCTCCCGGCTCCGCTCGCCGTCCCGCCCGGCCGCCCCTTCCCCCTATGGATGGGAAGGCAGCGCCCAACGGCGTGGCCACCATCGAGGACCGGATCCTGCGCATCACCGGCTACTATGGATATTACCCGGGATACTCCAGCCAGAAAAGTAAGGCGCCCTCCCGCCTCTCCCTCCCGGCCCTTCACGGGGAAGGGGTGTGTGTGCGTGTATGGAGGGAGGCGTCGGCGAAGCCCGTGGCCCCCCAGAATGCCCTCCCTCCCCCCCCATCCCTCGGGGTGCGTGTGGGGTCCCCGCCGTCCCCCGCGGCTCTGCGGATGGAGAGGGGGGGATGGCGGCGTTTGGCCGCGGAACTTCGCGGCTCGGGAGGGCAGCGGGGGCCTCTCGCCGCCGTTTTGGGGTTTATTTTTAATGTCCATCCCCCAGCTCGCCCCCACGGTGTGGGGGGGGTCGCTCTCCGGGTGCCCCGCGCCCGCCGCACCGGGAAAGTTTCGGTCCCGGTGGGTTCCCCCCTCCCCGGGGCGGGCGCTTCGGCGCGAAGCTCCTGAATTATTCATCTTTCTCCCCAAACTAATGAGATTTTTCCAGAAAAGTGGGGAGTTACCCGTGGGGGCTTCACTTCGTGCCGTTTTATTACGAGACACTTGTCGTTTAGGAGTTTGATGTTGGTTTGGGGTCTTTTTATTTATTTTTTTTTTAAATATGTGTGCGTATTTACTTATTTATTTCCCTTAAACGAAGAAGCAGGAATTAAAGCAGTTGGTCCTTGTAGAAATTCCCTATCTTTTGCTTTTGAAGTTTTTAATTGGGAGCAGCGGGTTTCTAGCAGCTGGGAGGACCTCAGTGGGTTTCTCTGGAATTCTGGCGGTCCCAGTGCTGTGTTCGATGGGGAAAGTTTGGCTGATGAAAGAAATGATTCATTTTTACTATCCGGGAAACATATGCAATCGGGTTTTGTTGTGTTAATAGTTGCTTTGCAGTTGGCAAAAGCTACGACGCGCCACAGCTTAAAAAACAAAAAGGGGAATTGAGGCAAAGTGGTGGGGTTGGGGGGAGGAGGGGGAAGGAAAGGCAAGAAGCCCACCTTGGTGAGGTGAGCACTAAGGAACAGACTTTCTTCTGAATATTTAAACTCCCCTCGGAATCAGGGAGGGGGGTGAACTGCTTTCCAGAGCAGGCAGTGCAGTGCTCTCCAGCTCCAATGCAACAAGAAACCAAAGCACAATGAATAAACTGCTAAATATGAGACAAACACGGCTGTGGGATTTTTTTTTGTTTTGTTTTTGGATGGAGGAAAGCCATGCACTGAAACCCCTTAAAAATAAGAAATAATAATTCCTTTGTGTAAAATGGTCAGCTGAAAAACCCCCGTGGTTTTATCCAGCTGTTATTTGTGGCACGTTAACAGCAGGGCAGGTGTCATGGGCATTTATTTGGTGAGGTCACTTGGTTTTCCTGTAGTCAGAAGAGTTGGAAAGAAGCTCAGAACAATCTGGAGGAATGACTGTATGTCAGTCCAGGGACTATTTAAGTCTGACCCAGGTGGAACCAGTGTCCCAAATTCTGCAGCAATTCCAGACGATGTCTACAGTGTGATTTACCAGAGAAGGGGGAGGATTCTGGCTTAATACTTTGTCCCAAGTTTGCTTCGGTGTCGGAATGCATTTTCTTCAGCCTGCAGCAACACTCCCACTCTCTATCAATCTGTAGACCTGAATTCAGTATTGGCAATGCAAGTGCTCTGTGTGGTGCAGTGGCAATGCCAGGAGAGAACTGCCTGGACAAAGAGAAGCTCTTCTAGTCCCGGACCAGGTTCTGCAGATGCTAAAAAGGGCATCTGCTTAAAATTAGACAAAGCATATCAAGAGAGCCCAAGGTTTTCAGAAGTGCTGACTCTTGGGATTTTATTGCAAGTCTCCCAGCATTTTGTGCCTTTGATGACTGGGTGCTGAGGAAAAAAACAAAAGGGATTAGTAGCTCAGTTTTTACTGGTTGAAGAAAATAAGTTACATTTGTGATCATCATGCTTGAAGAGGAAAACTGCAAGTACATAACTCAGAGGTATCCCAGTAATTAAATGCCCTTGAGTAAATGAAAAGCATGAACCCTTTCTGAGCTATGAATGGTTCTTAAATAAGTCTCGTAAGTTTTGGAACCATCCCCATAATTTTTGGGGTGTTTGCAGTTGCTTAGTTCTTTATCCCTGTGGCTGTGAGTTTTGGGTTTATGAAGTACTTTAATGTTCTGCAGTTTTCACAAGGATGTTCTGCCCTTACCTGGGCTAAAAACAGGCCTCCTTCAGGCATCATGAACATGCATCCTCCTGGCATTTGGGCAGCGAGAGTCACTCTTGAAGGTCCTGGCTTGGAGTTCTCACTCCATTCCTGTGTCTTAGCCAAGAGTGGTGCTGCTTCAAAGTTCTGTTGACTGACAGCTCTTGCCACGGCTAATTGTTCACACAGCAGCAGGGCTGCCAACAGGTAAACACACAGGGTGGGAAGTTTGTACAACCAACCATTAATGGACTTCATACCTCATTTTATTTAGGGGAGGGCGTGATTGTTGTCATTGCTGTCCAAATTCAACCTGCTGATGGTCACCACCTTCCCCAAGGCTCCTCTTTGTCCCCCAGCATGTGATGCCCAGCTAGGGACAGGAAAATGTACTGAGGAAAGCTGAAGGCAGGGCTGGAGGGCTGCTCCTCTGCTCACTCTTGGGAGGAGGACCTGGAAAATGACAAAAAGCCCTCAAGACTCCGTGAATTGTGCTGGTGATTTACATCCCCCCCTCAGTAGATCAGCAGTATTCCATGGTTTAACAGGAGACCGTGCCTGGGTTTCTGTGTGTGCAGGCTGAGGACTGGTCACAAATGGCCATGGAATGTAATGTCAGAGGACTGTGGTGTTCAGGAGCTGTTATCACAGAGAACTGCAGTATTTTCTAATGACTTTTGCTTCATCTATATTTGTGTGCACTAATCTACTTCAGACCTGGAGTGTCCATACAATGAGTCTTTTGGTACTTTTATAATTTTTAATTATCCTTAAAAAAGTTACTAGAGAAGGAAAGTACCTATTTTATCTCCCTGTTAATCATCTAAAAAAGCAGAGACATGTATTTTGGTCTGGTATTTACATCCATGTTTGTTGCAAAACTCCTATATCCTGCCTAATAAATCACAGGAATTGGAACAAGATAATATTTTTTTTTTCTCTCCCCCACTTGGTGCTAAAATGTAAAGGGCTTTTCCTGATCCCAGTCAACCTGTACTTCTGTTGGAAGAAAGAGGGGCTGTGTCTTTCTTCCAGTTAATTTCTTTGGAGTTACTCCATAATTTCCAGGGCATGGTGCTGGTGTAGATCAGATGCTCCAGCCTCTGTCCTGGGTCTGCAGATGGTGCTCCCATGTTAGTGATCACAAACAGTAGGAAACTCTCTTCCCTCTCTAGATCTTTGCCATAACTTCTCATTCTATTCTGACTTTTTTTGTTGGTAATACAATCACATTTAGTGTTTCCAGGCTCAAGAGTATGTATGGGTTTGTTTTTTTGTTTTTGTTTTGTTTCTCTTTCCTTTTTTTCACCCTTTCCAACTGCCACCCCATCTGCCTTTTATCTCAGTACTGAAACCTTTTTTTACTTTCACACTACAAAGTTCTTCTCCTTCAAGTCTGTCCTAACACCTCTTCTGTGCCTTCCGCTGAATCGAAACTGATCCAGTCAAAGTTTCTCTTCATCAACTTCACCAAGTCCACCTCCAAGTCAAGCTTCTGTCTGTGTAATGTCTTTCTGATGGAGCCTTCCCAGCATCCACAAAGTCTTATGTCTTGCAGGATGCTCTCAGCATCTCAGATCTGCATTTCTGTAATGCTGTTTTCATAGGCCTGGACAAGCACAGCATAAATGCACTGAAGAAACAGTTGTTCATCTCGTGGGGCAGCATCTTTTTTTTTTAAAAAAATCATGTTTGGAGTGCTTCTCATGTCTGGAGGATTTGATTCCCACTACATGAGTGCCCATCTCCACCAAGCGCTTGCCAGACTTTTAAACCGATTCCTTTGGACATGATCCTGTGCTGACACGATCTCCCCTTCTCCTCTCCTTCAGGCCTGACCTGAAGCCACGGAGTTGTGTAAGCTCCTGGCAGCAGAAGGTGCTGCCACGTGGCTGTGCAGCAGTGGGACTGTCACTCTGGGCTCACGGTGTGACACTGGGTGACCACCCCTGCGGTGCAGCCGCGTGGCCAGACGTGTCTGCCAGCGAGCTGGAGAGCCCTCACACCAGAGTGGGACCTTAGCAGTGCTTGGCACCTGGGCTGAAAGGCTGAACCTGTCTTTACTAACAGCACAGTCACTGTCAGGAATAAGCCATTATGTTTTCTTACTCCCCTAGAAGAGCCCAGGCAAGGTTTTCTGCTTTAATTTGGCAAGTTCAGCCTCAAGTCAGCAATGTGAACTTAAGCGTCTGCTTAAGTCTGAACCTGCACTAAGCCACTGGGCTTTGATGATGTGTTTAAAATTAAGTCCATGCTTAATTGCTCTGCCTTAATAAGACATGGCATGCTGAGCCAGCACCACTGGCTTGACAGTTCGGCTCTTGCTCTCTGCGTGGAGTAAAAGGCTGTGGAGGGAAAAGCTAACTCTGAAACATTGGAGAGAATTTTCTCCTGGTTATCACAGCAGCTGTGCCAGCAGCTCTGCTGCAGTACAAATCACATGGCAAACCCAGATCATCTCTGCTTACTGAACACCCTGCCCTCCTGGTGGCTTGTCACTTCCAACCAGAGGAACAAAGTCTCCGTCTGTTTACTGGAGGCTCCCGCCTGCTTCTCCAGCTCTTCCCAGAGCCCTCGGCTTCCCTGGGCAGAGCAAACACACTGGAGAGACTGGGAAGGGGGCAGTTGAGGAAAGGTGCTTTGAATCTGTTGGTGGATGAGGCTGGTTCCGTGGAGCTGTGTTTGAGGGGTCTGGGAGGGAGGTAGTGGTGTCTGAATCAGTCTCTGTGTGAGCCAAAGTCTGTTTTAGCTGTACCAGTTGTGGCAGCTGCCCCTGTGCCACCTGGTGCTGTTTGAGTTGCAAGGACACCAGATGCAGGGCTAACCCAAAATAAGCTTTATTTTAAAGCCCTTCCTTTCCCAGCTGGACAGGGATTGTCCGTAGGGGGGTTATTCCCTAGGAGGGTGTGCCACAGTGGGGGCTGAACTGCAAACTGCCAGTTCAACAATATTTTCCTCCCCCACTCTGGGGCACAAATGGGTGCCATGGCACAGGGTGTTGTGGTTTCTTCTCCTCACAGGGTTGTCTCTCTCTCCAGGTAACATAAATTGTGGCTGTGTATCAGCATTGCTGGCAATACCTTATGAAGTAATTTCTTTCAGCAAAACAGATTTTGTAAATACTCCTTTGCTGACTAGTTTTGGCAAGGCCAAGTATGTGTTCTTTAATGGAATGGGGCCAGGCTTTGTGTGGATTTCTGTTTGTGCTGGAAGGGACAGCCTGGCAGCCTTAAACTTGTGGCTGGAATGTAGGACCTCCCCTCACCTGGGGACTCCAAGTGTTTTGGAAGATGAGAGGTCCCACTGGCTGGGAGGAGAGGGAACTAGTTCAGTCCTTGGCCTTTCCTCAGGGACTGATTCAGCCTCTTTGGGGTGAAATCTCCAGGGAGTTGAGCTGTGAAACCGCAGTCCTGTTCCAAGGTGGGAACAGGGCTGCTGCTCCAAATACATCTTGGGAGGACGAACAAGGGAATGTAGGAAAGAAGAGTTATTTAAACTGAAATTGCCTGTTGGCACGCAGACAAATGGGTATGAACAGGCCATGAATAAATTAAGGCTGGAAATTAGCAGAAGGCTGAAATTGATGGCCAAAAATCTCACGCAGTCTTATGTATTTAAATAAGAATTATTTCCCAAGCTTTAAAGGTGCCTCATAAAGAAGTTTGCCAAGATTTTGAGAAAAATTACCCCCATTTGGCAGGCAAAATCGAGGCAGTAAGGTGGGGGGAGCAATGCTAATTTGCCAGAGGTTGTTCAGAACAAGCCATAAAGTTTGATGGAGCGATCTCTGCCTCCACTGCTGACTGCACAGCAGGTCTGGTGCTGTACCTGGGCTGGTGCTGAGGGTGGGAGAGGTGCTTGCAGTACCTTGGGAGCTCTCTACATGTGCTCTCTGCCTGCTTTTCAGTTCCCCTGCCCTCCTGGGCTCATTTGCTCCAGCCCTTCTCCCATCACCAGTGGTGTTCCCTGGGGCTCAGAGTTGGGCCCAGTCCTGTTCAATATCTCGACTGGTGATCTGGATGAGGGGATTGAGTGCACCCTCAGTCATGGAGGACACCCAGCTGGGTGGGAGTGCTGATCTGCTGGGGGGTAGGAAGGACCTGCAGAGGCATCTGGACAGGCTGGACTGGTGGGCTGAGGCCAGTTGTATGAGTTTCAACAAGGTAAAATGCTGGGTCCTGCACTTGGGCCACAACAACCCCATGGAGCACTCCAGGCTGGGGGAAGAGTGTCTGGAAAGCTAAGAATGAAAAGGACCAGGGGTGCTGCTCAACAGGGGTTGAATATAAGCCAGAGTATGCCCAGGGAGGCAAGAAGGACAATGGTATCCTGTACCAGCCATAGTGTGGCCAGCAGGACTGGGGAAGTGATTGCCAGATGCTTGGCACTGGTGAGGCCCCTCAGTTCAAGAAAGACATTGAAGGGCTGGAGAATGTCCAGGGAAGGGCAACGGAGCTGGGAAAGGGTCTTGAGGGTAAACCCTGTAAGGAGCAGCTGAGGGAGCTGGGGAGGCTCAGCCTGGAGAAAAGGAGGCTCAGGGGGGATCTTCTCCCTCTCTCCAACTCCCTGACAGGATGGTGGAGCCAGATGGGGGTCATGCTCTTCTCCCAGACAACCAGCAGCAGTATGAGAGGACAGAGCCTCAAGCTGCACCAGGGGAGGTTCAGGCTGGACATCAGGAGGAATTTCTTCATGGGAAGGGTAGTGAAGGATTGAAATGGACTGCCCAGGATGCTGATGGAATCACCACCTTGTAGGTGTTCAAGAAATGACTGGCCATGGCTCTGAGTGTCTAGTTGTCAAGGTGATGATCAAAGGTTGCACTCAACGGTCTCAGAGGTCTTTTCCAACCTAAATGATTCCGTGATTCTTGCAGAAAGGCTTCCTGGCTGCCCAGCCCTCTGGGTGACGGATGGGCTGTGCCTCGTGCTCCCAGGTGGCACAGCTCCTGTTTCCTGCTGCTTTGCCTCACTTGGCTCCATTCACCTGAGGTGGCTTTAACCTCACTCAGCTTGACATCACCATGGCTGTGTGGAGCTGCACACTTCCTTCTTTCCTTGTTTTACCTAAAAGTGTGGCTGCTGCTTTAGGAAATGACCTGGCTATGCCATGAGGTCCTGCTCGTTCTCCTGGGGTGCACAGGAGGGATATCCCTCATTTTGACTGTCCTTCCAGCGCTCTTTCCCTGGCATTGCCTTCCCCATCCACTCAGGCAGGCAGCTGCATATTTGGTCTTGCTTAAATATTGTAAAATAATATTCCAAGGTGACAGATGGTTCTGGCAGACTTTTATCCTTCCAGTGCTCACATTCCTGTTTTTTTTTAATAGTGGTTTTAAAGGTTTGCAATTATTTCTTCTGCACATTTGGAAATTGATGGGCTTTTGCTCAACTGCCTGCATGGGAACTCACCCATGAAAGTGAACTTGCAGCTTTACTGTTTGTTGAAGGATTGGTGGCAGGAATTTTTTCACATAAACCTGCTGCTGGATGATCACATAATAATGAATAATGAAAATGCCTGCAAGAAAAGGTCAGTGTTGCTCTGTGGCAAACGTGCAAATAGGGTGGGGGGGGGGGGGAAAAGTGAAGTGCTTAAGTGACCCGTTAAATTATTCACCAAGTGGACCAGCTATACTTAGTGAGACTGGAAGCCTTTTTTTTTTTAGCTTTGGTTGTGGTGAGGTGAAGTGAGACTCCCTGGTGGCCTTCACTTTGGGCTGGCCCCTCTGCAGAGTGGCAGATTTCAGGGCACAGAGACAGAAGCTGTGAGGTTTTGTGAGCTAATACCCAGGGTATGGCTTTCACAGCCAGGGCAGAGCTGTAAGTGAGAGCATCCCGGGCACTTTGAGTGGCAAGAGTGAATTTATTCAGGATGTGTTCAACTGACAGGCTTTCAGTGTGTCTGCCACAGAAAGACTTTTCTGTTATTACTTTAAAAACACATTGAGTTCTTCCTAGGCCTCCCTTGCAAATACTCTTGATAAAGTGGGCTCGTCCTTTCCTGCCTTCAGCTGGGCTGGAGCAGGGGGAGTGGAGTGGGGGAGTGAGAAAGGTGCCTCTGCTGTTCTTTTGTAGGAAGTAGAAGGTGATTTGCTCCTCTTCTGGTTTCTATAGGAGCTAAAGCAAGGGACCAGGATTCAGATCTAGAGGTAGAAGATGATGTTTCCTGCTGTTTCTGGCAATCTTAAAGCTGTTCTTTGTCTCAGAGCTGTTTTTAACTGGTACAAAAAGAGCTCCCATGCCTGTTTTTTTCATTTAATTTTCCAATTACATATTGGAGAGGGAAGAAGGGAGAGACAAGTACCAGCATGGCAGCTCATGGGTCAGTACAACTTCACCAAAACAAGTCTACCAGGCACACTCCTAGAGCAGTCACAGTCCTGGCAGTGATCCCTCCATCCAGAGTGAGAAAGACATTGTAGCTTGAAGCCAACCTGGCAACTCTTTCAGTTTTATTCCTTCTTGCTTGTGTTGTGCCTGAGAAGTGGCTGTTTATGGCACTGAAAAAGCACTGCTTGAACGATTGCCTGCTTTTATAGACGATATACAGTAGTGCAGCTCTCTCTCCCTGTGCAGGCTGGGTCTTCTGGGGGACATTTTTGATGAGGGCTAACACCCCCCTCTATTATTAACGGGGTAGTTGGAGATGCTGTGCACTTCACTGAAAAAAAAAAAAAACCTTCTCCGTTGGGGACTGATTTTTCACAGGATTCGTGGAAACAAAACTGTGCAGGCCCATTCCAGCTAATGGGCATCATATACCTGGGTGTCTGAGGACAGCACTGAAATCATCTGCTGCTGTGCCTGAGTAAGATAAGCATGAAGCAGGGCTGGAACACGTGTTCTCTGTCGGGGAGAGAAAAGCGATCACATTAGTCTTCACAGTGGGATTTATATTTGGCATCTTAAGTAAGATGGCACAGTTATAGAGCAGTTGATAGTGCAGTCATTATGACCCTTTTCTTTTACATATCTAAGCCCTGGAACTTTTAACTCCTTTCTTAGACAAAGCTTGCCATGTGGAGTGTGCAGCCCTGGAATTGTGTGGGTGCAGATTGGGGTTTTTCTCTGCACGGTGCCAGAAATAACCTGTTGTGTGATACGTTACAGGGGCTAGGATTTGTAGCAGCTTGAGTGCGAGTGGGATGCTTCAAAGTGCCTCACCAGAGGAAATTCTTCAATGCTGACAGCCTGGATGGCAGGAAGGTGAACTCTTTGTGGTGCTTCTGCACCATGGTTTGGAATTCTACCTGAGGAGGATTGGTTCTACGTGTGAGAAAGCATTTGCTCAACGCTCTGCACTCAGTGAGCCTGCTGACACAAAGAGCAGGTGGAGAAGGATTGAACTTAGCATTTACCAGGAAAAGAAAAACATGCTTGACGAATTTTCCTAATTTTCTATCAGTTCTTGCTTCTTTCCAGGGTGGGATGGAATTGGGGGGCGGGGGGAAGTGAGGAATTAGATAAAAAGAAAATTTTAAGCATTTTGAGAACATTTCTTCAGAGGAAAAGGAACCTGGGGCTGGAATGTCACTGAAGAAGTGCCACTTTTCACATGCCTTGCGAAACAAACGTTGGAGGAAGGGACAAAAGGCATTTTTCAGCAGAAGGACTTAGCTGAGCTGCTGTGGGTGTGCTGAGCCATGTGTGTCCTGTCGAGGTGATTCATCCATACAAGGCCTGCCTTCTGCCCCTGCCCTTGGGGGTCCTTTGGCGGCAGGCACAGATTTGTCTGCGGTTGGGTGGCACAAAGGGGAGTGTTAGACTGACTTCAGCGTGCAGTCAGGTGCACAGTTGTCCTCTGGCCTGGTGTCTTCATGGAGCTGTGTGTCCAAGAATATTCCTTCTGAAGGCCACCTGCTCTGGGATGCAAACCTCACCGAGTCAACTTAAAGGGCTGGGGTTTTCCTTCACCTGTATGTGCACTGCAGCATCTAAAAGCAGCAAAGCTTAGCTGGGTTTTCCAAGGCATCCTTTTTGTCTCAGTGCTGGAAAGGAGGTTAATTAGACCACAAATTAGGGCAACTCTATTTCTAGCAGGGGTCTGTGCAGTGTTTTTGTGCTCGTCTGCTTTGAAGTGAATTCAGAGCGACTGTTTTGAGCGTCCCTGTGAAGACAGGCATCCCCGGCTGTGGGCTTGGAGAAGTCAGCCAGAAGAAAAGATGCCTGCATGTGGGCAGACTCCAGAGAACTGCCTTCAACTCAGGTATTCACACCGCTGCAGCAGCGGCCCTTCTGAGAGCCAAAGTCTTTTAGGCAGAGCTGGAAGTGCCACTGGTGAGCGTGTGCGTGGCTGCAGCGCCCTCAGATCTGGTGTGCCTGACTCTTAGAGGCACTTCCTTGAAAATGTGGCCCCTAATTATTATTGGTGTAAAATATTTATACGGTACAGTGAAGTTTCAGAGCACTTTGTGGAGTTTACTGCTTCAAGGAGTCAAAGGAAACGGGAGGTGCAACTCTCAGATTTGCGCTATGTAGGGGAATGGAGGGTAGAGGAAATCTGTCACTATCACTGTGCACATCATTAACAGATGTCTCTTACTAAAAAGGTCTCTTATTTTAGCTGAGATCTCAGATTTACTTTAGTAGTAGCAGTAAGGGACAGAACTCAGCTGGTTGGGTTCAGATTTACTTTAGTTCCAAAGCTGTGCCCAGGTGTGGGATATTTGCAGCGGAGGATGTTCTTGGCTTGGTCGTGGACAAAAATTAAGCCCTTTTTAAAATGATTTTCTGATAAGCACAGCTTTGGAGAACAATGTCAAGGTTCTGATAATTTTCTATGTTTTTGTTTTCTCCCCATGGTGAAGCATTTCTAATGCTGTGTTACCTGGCAAAAGATCACCAAAGTGGGTGAATCTTCTGGTGTCTTAATGACCATTGCCATTCACCCCCTCCCTGTGACTGCCTAAAGCAAGTAATCTTATTTTATTTGTGATCCCCAAGTTTTTCTGTTTCCCTACTTGGAACTGTGGACAGAAACTGCAGTTTAGAGCAGCCTGAATTGCCAAGTATCCTCCTTGCACACAAAGACAAGAATCATAGGACTTAATTTGTGGGTTACAGTCCTCTGCTATCATATTGAGGTGTTCAGAAGCAGGTGCCTCTGAAATCCAGCTGGAATTGCACAGTGCACTTTGAACTGACTGTGTAGATACTGGTTCTGCTGCTGCATTTCTGCTTTCCCCATCTCAGCGTCTTAAGCCACTGTCCTTGGTCCTGACTTCCCCATCTCATCCCAACCTCCCTTCTCTCCCTGTGTCCGTGACGTCGGCCCGGGCTGGTTGAAGGGACGATCTGAAAGGAAACGTATTTAGTGCTTTTGATGTGCAGAACCCTATTTTTTTTTTTTTAATATAAGTTATGGACAAAAATTGTGTCTGTGTATTCCCAAACCGAAGAATACATGATTGCTCTTCCCAGCCTTCCTCTGAGAACAGGCTTTGACATCATTCATCCTCTATAATTTATGGCATTTTTGTAGCACTCTGTTAAGGTCTGCAAGAAAGCAAAAGGGATGATTTAGAAGGCAAAGAATAGTCCTGTGCCTTCTGGTAGGTCTGTGACTGAGCAGGTTCCTGCTCTTTGGAGTTGCTGCCGGCTTTCTCTTTTATCATGGGATCATTTTTCCTGCTCTTTGTAGGTGCTACCGGGTCTCTCTTTTACCGTGGAATCATTTTTTAAGGATGATGTTGTTTTCCTTAATGTAAGCACTTGCTCCTTGTCAAACACATCCTCGTATGCCCTGTTAGGACTTTGCGCCTCATTCCGGGGTGTTTTAAAAGCAAATTACAGAACGTCTTGTAACTCGTCAGCTGTTGATTTTTTTAACCTGGTTTCTTAAGGAAACCAGGCTTATGTTGAGCATCATATCCCTCTCCCTACTCCCTCTCCCTGTAAAATCCAAGAAAACCTACCAGGAGTCAGAGAGAGTGAAAGGCATGAAGCCCCGGCGGGCCTTACAAAAACACGTGGCCAGCTGGGAAAAGGGGGCCTTTGGTTCTCCCCTGGTGGGAAAGCTGTAGGATTAGCTCACTCCTGAAGATGAGGTGGACTGCACACAATTTCTGGGATCTCATCCAAGCCACATCTAGGGAACATCCAGCTTCAGACCGTGGTGATGTGCCGGGAAGGGTATAATGGAGGCTCCTGGTGCTTTTCCACCCGTCACTGATCTGTGCCTTGGGAAATTCTTGGTGTACCTATATTTTAGTTGCTCTTAGTGGATATTCATTCCATGAATTCATAGGGAAGTGACTTTGTCCATTTTGCCATTTTAGGATTTCTTTTCTCTGTTGCTCCTGGCTCTTTGGAGATGGCTCTTCATCTGAGGAATGAGGATAACTCCCATGAAGCCTTGGAGTCAGGTCCTCCCCACCCTCCAATATGTGTGGAGAGAGAGGAGGAGAAAGGGAACAAAACACTGGCCTGTTCAAGCGTGAATTAAACATCCTGTGGAGCTAACACATGTTTTATTCCATAATTCCTTCCAGCACGGAGATCAGATACAGCCTGGGAGGAGAGGACTTGGCTGCATCTTCAGGGGCTGCAGTGGGATGCCAGGAGCCTCACAGGGTACACCTGCCTTTGTTTGGGGCTCTGAGATGATGCAGTAAAATCCACAAAACGGTTCCACAGGACAGTTTCAGGTTCTGGTCTGGAATTCAATGAAGACAAAATCGCTTTGCAGAACCACAGCTGTTGGTAAAGGTCTGCAGAGCAGCACAGACAACTGGTTGTGAACCCTTTGCAGTTTTAAAAAAAATGGAGAGAATGGGCTTGTTTTATTAAGGCTACAGAAAATGTTATCAAATATTCATGATGATCATCTCCTCTTATTTGAAATAATAAATCCAATGTTAATTTTGTGCTTGCAGAAAACTGGTAGTGATTATCGGCCCCCTATTTCTTTGCTGGTGTAATTTACTGATAATATTTAATATTTCATCTACTTTGCAAGGATGTTATAAGGCTTACAAGTATGTCATGGTGCCCAGAGAAGGAAAAGTTTCCTGCAGGTTAGGGAGACAGAGGCTCCTGCAGTAATTTCAGACTCCCTAAGAGCCCAGGGAAAGAAAACATTGTGCACAAGAGGGCTCACATAAAGCACAAAAGTTTGTTAGCAAATTTAAAACCCCAGTATAACTCTTAGCTTTAAAACAGGCAATAAAGAAATGCAACCAGTTCTGTTTATTTTAAAGGCTAAGTTCTTAGAAATTGTTTTTGTCACTCATGCCATCCATTGTGTTGCCAGTTATGACATTTCTGACCCGTGTTGAAAATTAGAATTTGACACTGTACTGACTGCACCGAACAAGGAAATGTGCTGCAGGGCTTTATAAATAGGATTTAAAGCACCCATCCCATAGTGGCATTTTATTATTCTGCTGTATGTGTTTTTGTTCGTTATTTATCTTCCCCAAAATGAATGCTAATTTTTAATATCACCATGTGGCAACAACATGAGGCCTTTTTAGTCACTGCTGCTGTGCAAAGTATTGTAAAGTCTGACATCCCTTTGAAGAACTGTTCTTAGCCACTGCTGCTATTTTTATTTTTGAGTTGTTCTCTGTTAGAATATTTTTTATTTTGTCCTTGCCTGCCCTGAATGTTTGAAACACTTTCAGATCAACTTAAGACAAATCAATCGAGGTCTTTCCTCCTCCTGTGTTTTTCCCACTCTTATTAACTTTTACTGGACTGTGCCTTCGAAAATCTGGTTGAAAGGTTTTTTTCCTTGAACTCCAGAGAGTCTTCAGAGAAATATCTGCCAGAAGCACTGACCTACAAAATCTATTAGGCTCTCCTCACTGGTGTAAACTCATTTATGTAATGCTGCTGGATGGGAGGGCAAAATACAAAATTCAGTCTTGCTTTCATAAGCATAAGTGCAACTAAGTGGCTGATAATGAGATAATGTTTGCAAACCTACAGAAAGTGGTTTATGAAGTTTTCTCCTGTTTTTACCTTATGGATTTGCAGAGTTTCCTTGAGGGCAGAGACCTTAAGGAAGGTTTAACACCCAAGTGCTGGCAGCCAGGTACTCTGGGCTGGTTCTTGACCTCTGGGAGCATGGCAGGAAAACCAACCTGACATCCCCAAAGAGAGAGCTCTGAGAAGAGAGGTGCTGGAATTGATCAGTGAAACTACTTCAGTTGTCTGTGCTGTTCAAACATAAACTGCACAACAAGGTCAGTTGGGGGCTACATGAGTGGAGTTGGGTCAAGTATTGGCAGCGCTGTTCTGCTGTGTTGTTCGTGCTCCTTGCAGTGCCAGGAGAGGGCTGGACGGGGTCCTGTGCTGAAGTGAACTGGGAAATCCCAGAATCCAAATCAGAATCACAGATTATTCAGAGTTGGAAAGGACCCACAGGGGTCATCGAGTCCAACTCTTAAGGGAATGACATTTTCCACTTTGGCAGAGGCTGCAGAGGATCTTTGTGCCATGAATGTTTGGTCTTTGGGTGGAGGTGGCTTTGCTCTGCTCGTGCTGTGAGCCATGGGCATGGATGTCAGGCAACTCCCAGTTTGAAATGGTGGTGCCATGGCAGCTCTGGGCTGTGCTAGCCTTGAGAAACCCTTCTGTGTGTGGTGGGCTCTGAATGGGGCCACAGCTTGCTGTCTCTACCTGTAAAAGACTATGAGGATGTAGCTGTAATTTCCCTACTGCTCTGGGAGAGTAGGATACAGAAAGAAGAGTTTAAGGAGAAGGTATGTCAGGATTTAGCATGTTTCTTTATCGAATTTTGCAAATGTTTCCTGATTAATAGCCATAAGAAAAAAGGCTGCATGTTAACTGCAGTCCTATGTAGCTTGTCAGTGGAAATATGGCAGAGAAGGGTGTCAGCAACAGGGGAATTAATTTCCAGGGCATGTCCGAGAGAGAAATGTTTCTTCCCTCCTTTTCTGAACAGGGCAATAATTTAATATCAGGACAGTCAGGATGATTAGTCTTACTATAAAGACAGAAATATAAACAGGCGATTGGGAGCACATCACTAGATGACTATGGATTGCATAAATTACCTGGTGATCTTTTGATTCTGATCCTTGCAGATATAATTAGCAACTTGTTCACGCTCCATGTGTTCTTTAGAAATGTGCCCATAATGTGAAGTGTGATGTGGTACCAGAAGTTTCTCTCTTTGCCCTCTGAAAAGGTCTTTCAGGGGTGGGGATGCAAAGTTGTCTGTGTCTGCTCCACCACAGCATCAAAGTGCAAGCAGCAGAGAAAGTAAAATGTCATGTGCACCAAGTGGTTCAGAGGGAAAGGGCAACCAGCCCATGAATTTGAACTTGCACTTTTCCTGGCTTTGACTTGTGAGAGGGATGAGCAGAGAAGAAAGTTCTGAGTTTTCCTTCTCAAGCAGTTTGGGGGATTTTGGCCATGGTGAAAGTTCACGCACGCTTTGTCCCCTTTGGATGAGTGGAGTTGAAGTATAGCAGTGCTTCTAATCTTCACTACATAAGGGCATGAAGAGGCTAATATTGTATCCAGCAGCTTGGATCTGCATGAGCAGGATTAATTTGGAATGCAGCCTTTGGAATGCAGGCTGACCTTTGCCTCTCAGGGCTGGTGAAAGGATGCCTTAATCCTTCTCCCCCAGAACCTATTCTTAATCATATGCATTACCCCCTTTGATTTTTTGGGGAAAAGTTTTCTTATTTCCTTTGACTCCTTGGAAAATCATAATATTCATCTTTTTGAAGAGACATCTGAAAGCTGTGCATCCCTTCAGTGCCATTCCCCAGGGAGCCTTGGCATTTCTGAAGTGGGCTGGGGGATGTGTCCCAGACACATTAATAAAGCTCCACGTCATGAAGTAGCAGAAGGAGCTCACAGAATATATTATTCCTGCTCGTTCCCTGACCTTCCATAATTGCCTCTCATTATTCTATTACAGCAGAACATTTTAAAGTAATTGTGGAGATCGGATGCAAGTGTAAAGCCACAAAGGTAGTCCTAAAACTTTGCAAAATCATGGACAGGCATGCAAATTGTGAGTCAGAAGATCTGCCTTGATCTTCTTTCTCAAGTGGGATGTTGCCCAGGCTGAATAGTGATTTGTTCCTAAAATGAAGTTACATAGTGAGAAGTGGCAGAACCTGACACGGTCTTTGACATTTTTGCCGTCAGTGCAGATTCCAGAGTCAGGAGAAGTTTTGGCCAACTACAACATTCAGGATTTGGGCACTTTGACAGAAATGTCACTGGTGAGCTCCGTGGTTTGAGCAGTGATCATCTAATAAGAGGATTGCAGAGCTGGCACAGGTATGGAGAAATAACTAATGTCTTAAGGATCAGGGTCACCTGGATCCTTCCGAATGGATACATGTCTAATCCATTTTGAAAACACCAGTGCTAAAGATTGCCCATCCTTCCAGGCAGTCTGCTCCAGTTCTTCATTTGCTGTTATTTCCTCATGGCTAAATCTTTCTTGGTGTAGTTCAGACCCAGTACTTGTCCTTGTCACCTTGTGACTGGTCTCCTCCTCTGCAGAAATGTCTTATAGATCTCACGGCCTTTTTTTCCTCATTTTCTTTCATCTTTACTGAGTAAACAAAATTCTTCCACTCACTCTGTGTACCCATATTTTCTGGAAACTTTTCTGTCTTCTTTATCTTATGAACTCAATCCAATAGCTATCACCTTTCTTAAAATGTAGTTGCAGCCTTCCTATTTATTATAATTTTAGGCACAATGATTAAGCTCCCTATTACAAGAATGACAAATCTTAAAAGGACCTTCACTTAAAATCCTTCTGCATGACAGGGACTGATAACAACCAGGTTTGGCTCTTGGGCACTTCTCCTCCCTACTGAAATTGTTTCCCTGTTGTGTTATGCTGGGCAGCATCAGCAGCTGTACTGGCATCAACATCTGTAATGTCTCCTGTCCTTCCACCGTTCACAAACCCCTTATTCAGTCATAGAAAGAAATGAAATTAGTCTGATGGGATTTAGTCTCAAGGAATTTTCCTGGTTTTCTTGCATGTAGCCTTGTTTGATTATTTGGTGTAGTATTTTGATGGGAATGGGGGACACAGGCTGCCTTTGGTATCTAGCAGCTCCTGTTCTGTTTTATTCAAGATTGTGCTTTTCCAATCTCTTCCAATTTCTTTTGTCTACCTAGGGTTGTCCAAGATGCTGGGAGCAACCTGGTCTAGTGGAAGGTGTCCCTGCCCATGGCAGGGGGCTGGAACGAGATGGTCTTTAAGATCCCTTCCAACCCAAGCCATCCTGTGTTTCTATGAAGATCCCTACAACATTTTTAAACTAAGTTTAAAAGTTCCACTAAGTTCCCAGAACTTATACTGGTGCTTTTTTGTCCTGGATATACCAGACCAAATTGTTGATGTGAAATCCATCCCAGAAGCTCCAGGCAGACCTTGGTTTGGTGCCACCTCATTACTCTTCAGAATTTACTGCTTCACAGAACAGTGACTGCAGAGGCATGTTTAAGATACAGCATTTCATTGCTCTATTAAGAATTTAAAACATTTATGTTAAGATAGATAAAATTCTGCTTTTCCCTTATGTTTAGGAAGTGGCCAAGGCAAAAGCCAGGCAGATAATAAGACAAATATTTTGGCAAAATTATCAGTGACTTTGAAATGATCTTTGTAACTTACTTTGTGATCCCTCTCTCCAGCATTTTGCCAGTGTTTTGGAAGTGAAGTCGTCTCAGCATATTGCTCACAGATGGTGACATTGTTAGATGTGGTGTACGACAAGCAAAGGTTCAGGTACCATTTGGAGTTGTAGACATCACCCTGACCTTGGCACACGTGGAAAAATTCACCTACATAACAAAGCATGGGAGACCAAAGGGATAGTGAAGCAGAAACTGCTTAAATACCAGAAGAAACATGTTTAATGGTCCTGATAAACTGGTGAATTGTGTGAGTGTTCAGGAGATTGAGATTGTCCAATTCAGGCCATTTTACCTGCTTGCCTTTTGGCCTGTGGCCTTGGGAAGTGAAGAATATCCCTAAAACAGCAGATTGGCCAACGAGCCAAACATCTCCCACTTCATCACTGTATGAAAGTGCTGTTGAGTTGGACCAGGAGTTGCAGGTGTATCCATGGGAGGTCTGAGTGGGGAAGGGGTTGGAATTCAAAACCAACATTGAGTGAGCCCTTGGCTGAAAAGTCTGAATAATCTGTGACTGTACAGGACATTTCCTGACCAGGGAGCAGTGACTCTTGGAGTCAGGTTAGAGCAGGCTGCTGGCAGATCTGCCACAGTGTGTATTATTTCCCACCTTGAGTGGGAGAATCTCCTTCCCAGCCCCAGCTCCTGGAAATGGGACGTGGAATGGGACCTGTGGCCACCCAGGGAAAGGGCCCAGCAATCTGAACTCCTCCATCACTTGGTCACAACCAGATTGGTTTCTGAAAACTCATGAAAATATTTTTTTTGAGCTCATAAATATCAGAGTGTCTCTCGTTACTGTGACTAATTAATATTTTAAAGATTTATTTCCCCCCTTAGTGCTCTGTATGCGAAGTGTTGTACTCCTCGTGGCCTAACTGTGGGTCAAGCATCAAAATCCTCACGCAGCTCAAAGGGGGATGACGATTCACCTGTCCCCAGTCTCATTCTGCATTGTGTGGAGAAGCTGCCTAGATAAGCTGCCTGATGACTGTCTTTTCAGAACCATCTGTTTGTTTTTTTTTTCCATTGGCTTGAGCCCCAAAGCTTTAGTTTCCCATGTCAGTGACAAACCCTTTGTGACTTCGGTGTCATGGGAAATGGAGAAGAAGCTGATGAAAAGCAGAGTCTTGCTGTCTGTTACATGGTTTAGAGAGAGGCACTGATTTGCTGGCAGAGGTGCCTGTGGGTGGGTTATTCAGCAGTAAATAGGGTACTAGAGCTAGAACCCTGACCCAGGCAAAACCACTGAGTGGAAATGTTGCCTGGACTCAGGGCTGCACAAGTCAGCCCATGGTCCTTTTTTCCCCCTCCTGCTGCATTTTGTCTTGTTTGCATCTGCTTGTGAATCAGCTGTACTTACTGGTGCATAAAGTGAGTTAATTTTGGTCTTGGCCTGTGCTTATCTGCAGGTACTCATCCATCAGCCCATAGTTGTTTATTTTGCCCTCTTCCAGGATCATCTCTGCAGATCCTGACTCGCAGGCTAGAAAGAGTCAAGCTGGGAGAGCAGATTGCTTGGAGTGTGCTCAGGTTTTGTTGTCTGCTCTGTGGAGTATGTTTGTTTGAGTCCTTTGCAGGAAAGCAAACAGCTGACTAATAACTTTAAATGCTATATACTATGTCAAAGCAATAGCAGCACTGCTAATTCAGTGATCACAGGAAGACAGGATTGTTGTGTGAAATTAGAGAAGATTGTGTCTTTGTTATTTTCTTTTATCTGAGAAGGCAAAGAAAGCCGTCTCTATTAGTTTTTTCTAGAGCAGCAATATGTTCTTATCTTAAACATGCCATGTAACATAAATAATTAACCACAAGGATTAAAAATAGAAATAAATATAGGTTAGTAATTTTGTGTGTAGATGAATTTTATCTCCATTTGAGAAAAAATACAGGATTACACCAGCGTATACCTTGTGTGAGTGAGATCAAAATTAGATCACTGAATGTTTAGGTGCTCTGTCTGTGTTTGGCAGTTCTTCTGTCTCGGTGATTTTCAGAAGACTGCTGGAGTCTATTTATAGCACAGATTTTGAGCATCTGACACATAAGCTCCTGTGGACGGTCGGGTTAGTTTTTAAATGCAAAATACCCGGAGTTTGCTCAAGTTGAAAATGCTTTTTTAATATTTCCTTGTTAAGCTGTCACCTTCCACCCCCCAAGCTGGAAATGGGGGCCTTTGTGAGCCTGGGATCAGTCTGAAGTAACGACTTATGAATAACTCCTTTCCAGCATGGGAATTTATTTCAGGTTCATGGGGATGTAACCAGGATCAGAGCGTTGCCCAGCCCTTGGACACACAAATACTGCAGAAACAGAGATCACCTTTAGAGTGCTTTGTGGTAACTTTGAATTTAAATTGCCTTTGAACAAAAGTATAGTTTGCTATTTGTAATCTGACTTTTTGTTGTGGTTGACTTGGAAGGGGGGGTTTTTTGACAAGTAAAGGAGACATAAAAAGGAGAGAGAGTGACTTTTTACATGGATAATGAGTGACAGGACAAGGAGGAATGGTTTTAAACTAAAAGAGGAGAGATTGAGATTAGATGTTGGAAGAAATTTGTTACTCAGAGGGTGCTGAGGCCCTGGCACAGGCTGCCCAGAGAAGCTGTAGCTGCCCCATCCCTGGAAGGGTTCAAGGACAGGGTGGATGGGCTTGGAGCAACCTGGAATAGTGGAAGGTGTCCCTGCCTGTGGCAGGGGGTGGGAACAAAATGATCTTTACAGTCCCTTCCAACCCAAATCATTCTAGGATTCTATGAATTCTTGTGGACCTGCAGATGAACCTCCTAGGATGGCTACTAAGGGGAAATGGAATGTATTCTGCACTCTTCCAGCTGTGTGGATGGCTGTTAATGATTTTACTCCTCATTAACCTGACACGCATCAAAGAAAACATGATAAATAAATAAATTAAAGCTCTATGTTTTCTCCTCCAAGGGATTTCCTTGCTGGTCTGTCCAGATCTAACTCATGCAGATCTAATGCATCTGAATTTCCAGCTGTGTCTGGTTGGAAAGCATGTGGGAGAAGTTCTTTTGATAACTCCTGAAATGAGCCTCCTGGATATCACTGATCTTCTGGGATGCTTTTGAATTTTCATAAGGACAGCTGTACTTTGGAACGACTTGTCAAAGAATTCTCTTCTCTAGAATTTTGGCTCCAGAGGTCTCCTTCGTATCTGTGCTTTGTGGTCTGCTGAGAGGAAATAGGAAAGTAGAAGTTTAAAGTGCCTTTGGTGTCAACTCAGCTCAACCTTTGCTGCTTTTGGTGCTTACCTGCTGCAGGTGTCCGTGGTACCATCAGGGAAGAACAATCCTACCAGGGCTGGAATTTTCCTGCCAAGCTGAGAAGGACCTCCAAAGTTTCTGGGTGAAACTCAGCATTATCACAGACAGCCATGTTGATGTAATTCTTCCTCTGGAGCCAGTCTTCTTGCTGGGAATCGTGAGCTTTGGCTGTCTGCTACTCCTTGGATTTCAGTAACATTTGAGCCAGAGAGCTCTTATCTGGTCAGGCTGCCTTGACTGAGTTTTCCTGGCAGCTGGATCAGCTGGTTCTGTCTTCCTAAAGCCTTGTGACTGATAGATGTTTTTAAGGCCAGAAGGGACAGTTGAGGTTAACCTGACCTCTTTTATTTCTGTGTTTTCCTTACATACAAATGCACGTTATTCTATAGCCCAACATTTAATATGTAAGACATACATGTAATATAATTTTAATGTTTTATGTTTTAAAACCACAGTACAGCAGTCAGTTAATTTTCCTTGAAGCTTTGAGAAATCCTTGGAGAGTCAGGGTGGTCTCTGGCTGTAGTTGGACTCAGGGCCTCTGGATCTCAGCAAGGGAATGTGAAGTTTTAACGCCTGGAGCTTGCTGTGAACTCAGAAGCGGTGCCTTGCTCCTGGCCTCCCATCTTTGGACACAAATTGGCAGTTCCTGCTTAGGGGAAGGTCACTGCAAGCTCAAAGTGAATATTTATAGATACTAATCAATGGAAAAGGGAGAACAATTATTTACAGTCATGTTAGCAAATGCAAACTGTTTTGGAGTTCCAGGCTTGTTTTTAGCACCTTCTCCTTGGTGTGCCCCCGAGGTCAGGCTCACATCAGTGGAGCTTGCCCATAAGTCACCTCCTTTCAACACTTACTTTTGACCATAGTTGTGTGCTCTAGCTGACAGACTGGATTTCTGGATGAAGTTTTGATTTCACATTCTAAATATAAAACGGGACCGGCCTTGATGAGAAATTCCAGTTATTTTTGCCAGTGTACTTCATGAATAACAGTGGCAGTCAGGGGAGATCTTTTACCCTGGTGAAAACCCGCAGATTTTCCTGAAATTGTTGGAGATTTTTCCCCCTGGAGTTGGGAAAACCTGGCCCATGTGTTGTCTGTCTTTTCCTAACTGCATCTTGTGCTTCAGTCAGTGCATCTCATCCCAGAGCATGAAATAAAACAGAAACCTAAAATCCTAAAAGACAGTGCAGGTTGGCCAATTTTCATTTGTAATTTCACTGACCTTGACCAATACATGCTTTTCTGTCATCCCTGCTTACTTCAGCTTTTCTTGCCCTTAATCCTCTCCAGTGTTTGGAGGAGGGATGTTTGTGGATGTTTAGCAAGTGTGGACCTCCTGCTAAAGTTGGAATGGTGATGGATGTCTGGCCATGGGAATGAAAAGTCTGTCCACTGGGGTTTTATTCTAATGTTTGATCTCAGTGAATAAAAAAACCCCTCAATAAAACCACACCAAAACTAAGAAGTTCTGAAGTTTTCCTTTGGCTGTTCTGCCTTTGATCAGCATAAATCCAGCCTCGTAAGAGTATTCCATCATGTATTTTTTGCCTATTTTGCGTTGCACATCCATCCAGGATAAGAATAATGCAAGGATAACTGCGAGTATCCAGCTGTTTGTTTGTTGTAGAAATTATTGTTTGATCCTGAATTAATTAGTTCTTAATGCGGATCAGACTGATTTTATATAAACACTTGGAAAGAAAGGACAGAGAGATGACAAAAAAAATTAACTGGTTATGATAGAATTAAAAAACAAGACTGAAAATGCTTTATGGTTTTGCAGCACAGCAAGCTTTTTCCCCAGCTAATATGAATTGTTTAGGAGTTTTATAAAGAGGGCTGCATTTACTTCCTGCTGTCTGATTAGGAGGTTTGGGCCTTTTATACATTTCAGCCTGGTATGTTTGCCAAGCACTCTTATTACTTCAATCAATTTAAATTTGCAAGACTGATGATCCTGACAGAAGCCATTGGCACATCATGTGATCCTGGAAGCTAAAAATACCATTCTCTATGGGGCTTACTTATTTCATGCTTCAAAGCCTAAGAAATGTTCGTTTTAGGAGAGGGGGAAAAAAAAAGAAGTTTGCACTTCGAGCGATACCAATAATTAACTGAAGGAAAAATACCTGGGGCTTTTCATGGAATCTTTGGGATGTTCTATTGTTGCAATGAGGAATTATAAGTTGCTTTGTGGAAGTGCCTGAAGATTCCAATTGGAGAGTGAGACACAATGTTGGGATACAGAAGAGCATCTCCTCTACTGGGGCATGACAGGGTGAGAAAGGAAGGAGGATGGGGCATTGTCCTGTCTCGGCAGGCATAGGAATAGGACCAGCTCTAACATGTTTTCCTTGATCCAGGCTGCCAAGCTTCATATCTTCATTACCTAAATGATGTTTTCCTGCCCCAGATGTGACAGCTGAAAGAGAGATACAAGAATTGCATCGTGTCTGCTCTGGACTGTGATTTTTCATTTTAGAGAGTGTGTTTTAGGGCCTCTGTGTGGCCATACAGACATAAGCTTTGGCCTATTTTGGGGTCATTTGGCTCCACCATTCACTGTGTGCAAGTGCAATAAATACTAGTGGGATGCTTGAATTTAGTCTGTTGAAGTCTCTGTGCTTGCCTTCCTGAGCATGATATGAAATGCTACTGAGAGCTTTAAAACCTGCTTTCTGTTGCTCAACACTTATTCAGAGCTAAGGAACCTGAAAAAATTCAGTGCTCCATGGGCTTGTTCTGTCTGACTGCCTCTGCGTTGGAATTAACCTTTGCAGCAGCTACAAGCTACAATCTCATCTTCTGAGAAGCTCTGAAGTTGTTCCTTGCATTTTGCTGCCTCAGCTGGAGGCAAAAATAGCAGCAAACTCCTAAGCCTATTTGGAAGGGTGATAAGGGTCAACGTCCTTGTCCTCCAAGTTGCAGCTTGGGAGGTTCATTTGGGGAATTTTTGGCACAGGCAGTGCTGCACTAGAGCAGGCTGTCCCAGGGAGTGGCAGAAACTCCACCTTGGGCTCTCAGGATTCAGCTGGATAAAGCCATGGCTGACCTGATCTGATGCCGGCCTTGGTACCACTTGGAGTAAGAAGTGTCATGGGAAGGGACCTTGGAATGCCTCCAACGTTTCTCTCCGCTGCAGAGCAGCTGCTTTTTATAAATGACTGATTAACGAGGTGTATTTAATTAGTGCCCAGCCCTGTGGGTTTCCAGCAATGTCCCTGCTGGTGCTCAGAGACAATGTTGGGATGTGTTGTTTTTTTTTTCTTTTTTTTTTTCCTAATTTTCATCTTTTTCTCTCGGTGCAGGGATTTGGGCAGCAGGGCAGAAGAGATCCCACTGTACCCAAAATATACTCCATAGGCTTAACTTTGGCACCTGGCTCTGTGTGAGTACATAGTTGCCTGCAGAGCACTGGGATACAGCATGAGGCCCTTTTTCCTCTCTTTGTCCTTCACGTCTGAGCTGAGCTGATTCTTCACCCTTGAAATATTTTCCATCACTTGTGTTATTCCACAAGTATTTGTGCCTTGTCCTGGGATGAGAAGTCTGAGCTCTGGTGAGCTGTCATCTTTCAGCTCCACAGATCACACCTGGAAAACTCCTGGGCTCTCCTTGCTCTCCAGAAGCAACCACGACAAACTTCTTGTAGCTTCTGATTGGCGTCTCCCTTTTGTCATTCCAGGCTGTTTTTTGACACCCAAGTGTTAACTTAGTTCTGAGAGAGCCAGGAGAACTTAAGCCTGATGTGATGAAGCTGAAAAGGTTGGAGGTAAAGTCTGATGTAAGTAGCTGGAGGGTTACTTAGAGAATTACCTTGTACAGAGAAGCATTTGACTCAGCATTGTCCTGACAGGGACTTAAATTATTTGCAAGTGGTAAGAGTTCTCTAATGGGATGAACAAACACACCAAGGAAGAGCTAAACAGCAGTTTGCACTTTGGGCACAAGCAGGTTCTCAGTTCTTCTCTCTTTTGGTTTAGAGGATTTTCTGTGCAAACAGCACCTCAGAGTTGCTGGAAAATCTGGAGATAGTTTGTTTTTTATATGTAAATGTGTTCTCTTCCTCCAAACTGCATGAGAATGAAGAAGAAAAAGGGAATTTTTCTTAGATGGCCCGGGGAAAATCTTCCTTGAAAAGTCTAATAAGGATCAAATTAGTGCAAATAAGATTTGATTAGCTCCAGAAAGGGCAGTTTCATAGAACTAATCCTTAGCTTTTTTTTTCCCCCTTGAACTACTTAGTTATCAGGCAAGGATTGCTTTCATCTGCTGGAGGCAGGAGACAAATGAAGTGATGTACTGAGCAACATGCTGTCATCCTTCCTGCCACATCCATCCCTTTGGTGTGGAGCAAAGGAATTTAAAACCTTGCACCATTTGTTTGGGTCTGGCCCTCGGTGATAAAGGATGCCACTACAACAGATGTGCAAACGGTGCCAATTAAATGTCCATCCTCCAGAGGAGCTTATTCACTCTCCATTTAACTACAAACATTTGTTAAGTCTGTGCTTTTGAGCTAAATATAAGCCTGAGCTTGCTCAAGAGACCGTGTCCTCTGCTCCTGTTGGTGACCTGCAAGCTGGGCTGAGGAGAAGGATCTCGTGAGATCCCCAGTGGTGGAACACAAGTGTCCCATGGCTGGGTGCATCGCTCAAGGCTGGCATTCCTAAGTTGTCCAGCTCCAGGAAGGCTGGGATAACCTAGAAAGGGTTTTAGGTCAGCTGAATAAAGAACTCCGAGTGCTCGAGTTAGAGGTGTGTGAGGTGTTGTGTGGGTTTTTTTTTTCCTTTGTTTCTTGTTTTAAAATGGGTAGGGAACCTTTGGCAATGATCTGTCTCTTGAAATTCTGCTAGGGTGAAATCGGACAAAGACAAGTTCTTGGATTTTTAGTTTCCCTCTCAGCTCTTTTGCAGAGCTTTGCAGAACTTTCTGTCGGTGCAAGAAGCTTTTCTTGTCTTTTTGGAGTCATTATTGCTTTGTTTCAGGGAGTATTTGGTGGTGAAAGGAAGTATCCAGTGAAAGTAAACCATTCCTAATCCCAGCAGCAGAGCCTTTCCTTCCTTTGTAACTGAGACACAAGAGCTAAGAGAACTGGATAGAAATACATGGGCTCATTTAACATTCTGGCAATCTGAAGCAGACAAAGTTCATCTTAAATTTACTTTGTCCCCTAAAATATCAGCTTGGTGAGACGTGCCCTTCAGGGATAAGTTCCTCTAATCATAAATAAAACATGTGCTTTCCAAGGAAGGCAAAGGAAGGAAAGAGAACTGAAAGATTCAGCAGTAAATTAAGACTATTGCTTTGCTTTACTGGGGTGCTTTTCTCCTTAACAGTGTTGATGTCAGTTTTGGTTGATGCGGGCAAAGGTTCTGTTTTGATCTCTTCCCAATTTCTTGAATTTTGCTTTATGCTAGCACAAAATGATTTGGGGTGTTTTAAATAGATTTTTTTATTATTATTATTTATTTCACCTCCCAGTACTTAATTACGCATCTGAAAGAAAGAAAATTCAAAATTGGGATCAGATTGCTGGTTATAGGAACTTCTCTGGCATTGTATTTACTGCAGCTGCTGAATTTCTGGCTCTCAACCATCTTTATTATGGAGTAAAAAAATATGTGAGGCAGGAATCAATGCCTTACATAATCAATCCACCTTCTGCAGTGAACTTCTGCTTTGCCTGGAATGCTAAAAGAATGTTTGTTTTCCAAAGATGATTTTTGTTTTTTTTCTGTCTTTAGGAAGATTCTTTAGCTGCTGGAGCAGATAATCTCCTGTAGGCTGTAAAAGAGATACTCAGGTCAGCACAAACCTTTGTGTTTTGCCCAGCTGGGCTGGTGAAAAACAGACACATTTGCTGGGAAAAAAAAAAAAAGGCATTTGGAGGAGCTGTTGTTGAAACAAAAGAAATAAAAGGAAATAAAAGGGGGCATAAAAGCATTGTTGTGCCTGACCCTTTAGTGGGGACTTTATGGTTCCCTTCAGAAGGAGCTGACTCGGATGTGCAGGGATGTACACGCGTCCAAGAAGGACCTCTCTCAATGAGTTGGAGTGTTTGAAAAGTGGCAGGAAGATCTGGGCAGCAGTGAACAGTGGTTGCAAACACTCCCTGGTGGCCTGGGATTTATTTCAGGGGCTGCTTCCCTCGGACCTTTTGTGCTGTTCTGGCTGACTGGAGATGACCAAGCTGCTCCCTCTGATGTGGCCAAGTGTCCGCGCAGCGGATGATGTTTTCCATGAGGATCTGCACTGATTTTGGGATGGCAGGAAGGCTGATTGTGGCCTGAAGTGAAGGCAGAAGGCTTTAGTGTTCACCTTTCCGTGGCTCATACAAATCTGAGCTGCTTCTTGCCGTGGTGGATGGTGCAACATCTGGAATTCACACGTGGGTGACAGGAACATGCTTCTGTTGGATGGTGACTGCATAGGTTAAAAGCAAATTCCCCCTTACTCAGTTCCATGGAGCTGGGCAGAATTTGCCAGTCAGTGGCAGCAGAGAACTTGCTCCCAGGATCTCAATCCTCAGGCTGGGTAGGAATTCGAGTTGATGGGAACTTCCCAGTCTCTGCTTTCCGTTCTTCAGGCCTCGTATTTCCAGCACCCAGCAGCATCAGGCCCTTTGCAGAACTGCATGCCTAAATCAGAGCTGCCTTGTGAATTGGATTGCTTAATGGAATGAGCACTGCTATAATCCTAAGTAATCACCAATATGCCGGCGTCTCAGGGGAGGGGAAAAGAAAAAGAGAATCCGTGAAATCATTTTTTATTGAAACAGTAATGAGGTAGATTGCCTGGTGTGTGCATTGCTGGATTAGTCACATTGGGTTGGAGCACAAGCCATCATTTTGTGCTGAACTGCTTCACTTTAACCATCAGCAAAATTATATCCATGTTTGATCACTTGGAGGTGTAGTAATGGGGCAGGTGGGAGCATAATCCTCATTTTTCTCTAAGAAGAGTGTTTTTTTCTGATACTTTATATCTCCATCTTGTTGACACAACACAACAGCACAGTAATGCAAGGTCTTCATGGAACAGTTAGTAGTTTTGATCCTTAGGCAATTCCACTAAATGTTTTTGCCGAAGCATGGCTGGTTTTGCAGAGAGTGACAGTGATGGATTCAGCAGGCTTTGCTCTGCTCCTGCCACTCTAAGTGTGACTTGTAGTTTTCTGCTTCTAATTGATAGTAAACCAGATGCATGTCCCATTTTCGTACCATGATGGAGGGCACGGTGCTGCTGCCTGTGGAGTGGGAGGTGTGCTGGTTTCAAAGGATTGAAGGACTCTGGTGCACCCTGAAATGTCTCAGGTGACTTGAGGACCTTTTCTGTGCTCATGAGCATAACTGAGTCATTTGTACCTTGTATCCTGCAGACCTGAAGCTCTTCTGGGCCAGCTCAGTCTCTGATAAACTCTCCTGCAGTGGTTACTCCAGTCCAGGTCTACCCTTGGGGTTTTTCTAGAACAAACCAGAGCATTTCAGCCTGAGGCTGATACCAACTTTCTAGCCCTTACCTACCTCTACTTCTTAGTTATCTAAATACTTGGAGTCAGCACAAGGGGATTTAAAAGCAGTTGTGCTCTTGGTAGGTTTCTTGTTCCTAAACCACCTAAATGCTTTAGATTTCTTCAGCTGATCTTGTGAATGAAATGTTATAGTTCCAGGTTTTGGGTGTATCGTGGTGTTTGGAAAATTTACCTTGTCAGCCAGAGGATTACAGCTCCTGTTGTTGCTGTGCAGGGTAAGTATATAGAGTAAATTGTATGGAGCTAGGGCAGGTAGAAATTGTGGGAAAGGAGTCAGAGAACTAAGGCAGTCTAGCCCCAGTATCCCAATTTATTTTAATCTGCTGTCACATTGCTGAAGTGTTGCCTCATTCTGCTCTGTATGGTTTTTGCTCAGTACTATTTGCAGGGCAGGGTTAAGGTCATGCCAGTGCACCAAAGGCATATCCAAATGCACCAAGTGCACCAAATGCATATCCCTCACAGGTTTGGGTTGCCCATCTTAACTCACAGTTCTCTGTGTTTGCCTTGTATCTGATCCTGTAATGAGTGTGAGGGTATAGTGAATATTTCTCTGAAACTCAGCAACATGCTTTAGATTAGCTTGCTCACAGTGGTCCCATCCTACTCTTAGGTGGCAAAAATGTTAAACCTTGATTGTTCTCCTCTTTCAGCCTTAACTTATTGACATGCACTCTCAACTTACCTTGATGTATTTTCTTTTTTCTGTTTGAGTCTTTGCACAAGGCAGACCACACAGCCTAAGCCAAGTTTAAATTATTACCTCTTTTTTTGTGTGTGTGCTTTTATTGGTACTGTTTTCCTTAGTGCAAGAGCAATCAGAAGCTGGCTCTCTACCTGGGTGTGATCCATCACTATTTGAAGGCATTGGTTTTGCCCCTGGAAGGTGTCCATACACTGACTGAGTGTTTCCATGTTCCCTGCTTTTCCAGCCCGTATCAGACACGCATTTTTATCAGTGTGTTCTGGGCAACAAGCAGTGCAGTGTGAAGGGCAGCCAACTGAGGCAGGACACATCTCAGATGTGAGCAGTGGCTTTATCACTCAGCACCCGGCTGGGAATTTTCCAGCTGACAGATGCCAGAAGATGGCATTTTGTTGGAGGGGTGGAATTCTTGTGGGAATGTTTCCTCTGAACTGACAAATGAGGAATACCTGTCAGGTCAGAGAAGAAATTCTGATCAAAGGGAATAACCAGTTTCCTGGTGCTAGGGCTGTGCTGTGGGAGCATGGGGCCCAAAACTTGTCACTTGTAGGCATTTTCAGCAAGGCCAGCTGTAAAATGCAGTGAAGGCCGTCAGGGTGGGCAGGGGGCCAGGGCACAGCCTGTAGTTTTGGTCCCCAGATAGTTAAAGCTGTGTTTTATAGAGGGTGGAGTCATACCCCTTTCAGACGTGAGACAATGAGTGTATGTTGCAGCAAGAAAAATCCACTTGGCTCTCAGAGTGAGTGGGTGAAACTCAACTGGGCAAGCTGACCTCACTGATGTGGGGTCCTGGCCTGAGCAGAAGGTTGGACAAGCCCATGGAGGACTCCTCCAGCTTCAGTTACTCTGTGACTGTCACAGTTATTGACTTGGACAGCTTGGAAGGCCTGGAGGGGAAGGGAGGAGCCTCATCATAAAGCTGAGATGCTCTGAGACATTCTGCGAGTTAATAGAAATAAAATTGGTGCTCCAAAAGTGGGCCTGAAATTGCGAGAAATCTTTCCAAGTGTTTTGTTGTGGAAAAGTATAGTGACCTGGAGGAGATGGAGTGTCCCTCCCAGCTTGGCAGCCCTTGGCAAGGCTTGTCTTCAGCAAAAGCTGCAATCTGTTTCTTGTTCAGCAAATGAGAATCACATCCCAGCTGCTGGAGAGTAAAATTTAAACTGTCTGGGCCAGTCATCTAGATCCAGCATCACAATTCCTGTGTCCTGTCAAGGTCACTCCAATGCCTTGCTGGAAGGACATGGGTGTGTGTGTGGCTGAGTGTGAGGTGTTGAAAGGCTTGTCCAGTACAGGACAGGCAGGACTGAGATCAGGTACAGTGTCTGCCCTCAAGACATTAAAAAGAAGGGAATAAGCTGTTCTCCATGTTCCCCAAAGGCAAGGGCAAGAAGTATTTGTTTGATATGGGAACTGCAACAGGAGATGTTTAGTGCTCCCTTCAGGAAGGAGGGGTCAGCGCTCGGATCTGCAGGGATGGATCTCACAGAATGGAAACACAGAGTCACGGAATATCCTGGGTTGGAAGGGACCCATGAGGATCTCCCAAGTCCAACTCTTGGCCTTACATGGGACAACCCCAAGAATCCCACCATGTGCCTGAGAGCCTTGTCAAACACTTCTTGAACTCTGTCACCACTCTGTCTTGGGGCTGTCACCCCCTCCCTGGTGAGCCTGTTCCCCAAGCTCTCTCTGAGGGTGGTTTTCCACATCAGTCTGGAGAAACCTCTGTTTGGTTCTGTTTGGTTGTGCCTTGGACCAAAAGAGGGTAAACTGAGACCATCCACATTTCTGTGCCAGTTTTGGTTGGTTTATATTTGCAGAAGAAGGATACACTGAGAGCAGTGATTACCAATACTGCTGCTTCACATTGGTAGATGTCCCCAAAATCCAAGGAGCTGATTCACCAACTTGAAAGACTCCTTGTTTCGGAGGCATAAAGACTCAGAAGGGATGCCTGAGTGCTCCTGCCTTTAGGGCACGAAGCACAAGGTGGGAGTGGGCAGGAGGCAGGGCCACAGCCACCCCTTCTCTGTGTCATCCCCAGGTTTGCAGGTGTCCTGGTGAAAACAGCGTGGCTCCTGCTGTCCTCCAGAAGGCCTGTGTTGGACACAAGGCCATCCATCACAGCACAGCCTGACAGCTCCCGAGGCTGCACAGTTGTGAAAAACATGGATGGGAGAACAAGCTGTTCCACTTCAGGTCTCTGAAGTGGATTTGTGATGTCTGCACAAAAGCCAGCTCTGGTCCTGAAATCAATCTGCTGCTTCACAGCACGGGAAGGTGCCAGGGCTGCTTTCTGCCATGGGGATGTTCGGGACAGCTGTGTCC
This sequence comes from Lophotriccus pileatus, assembly GCA_035583135.1. Taxonomy (NCBI): domain Eukaryota; kingdom Metazoa; phylum Chordata; class Aves; order Passeriformes; family Tyrannidae; genus Lophotriccus; species Lophotriccus pileatus. The sequence goes on from JAWWES010000168.1 coordinate 59,251,112, forward strand.
TTTATCTGCCCCGGGCAGCGGTTGATCCAGGTGACCTTTCCAGCTGGAAGGTCTTGTCCCTTTTCCTGCTGATGGGCTCCAGTTGCAGTGTTCCTTCAGTAATTTCAGTTCCCTTTCTGAGGACTTTCCTCTCTCATATTTTTTCCCTACAGGATTGTTTCCCTTTACATCACTTCCCCTCCCTGCCACGTTTGGGGTAAAGTCAGGAGAAGCTTTTTTCCTGTTGCTGCTGCAGTTGATGCTGGTGCTGCGAGGAGCCCAAGGGATGCTGAGAAAAACGAGACAGGATATAAAAAAACCCGCACCTTTATGTAACGTATCTTACTTTCCCGTTCTGAGTGGAGATCACTGGCGTGTCTGATCTGAGGGGGAGAGGTTATCCCTGTTCTGCTCTCTCCTCCTTTCCTTTGCTCTGTGTTTTCAGCACATTCCCAATGGGGGTGATGCCAACTTGTCTCGTGTCGCTCAAGCACCGTTTTAGTGCATCCCATAACATGTAAATCCCACAGATGAAATATGTCAGCAGGAAGCAAAACCAGCTGATACTTCTGTTTGGAAACTGCTGTTTTCATCCTTTAACCCGCAAGTCTTTGAATTATGAAATACTGGCCCTCACCTAGGAGCTGTAAACAAGGCAGCTCTGGGTTTTCTAGGCTGCACCTCTTTGAGTGTGTTCGTGCAAAAAAAGGTATCTCACCTCTGTTTTGCTGTGCCTGATTTATGGCAGACTTTGCAAGCCAAGTTCTACTTGGGTTAGAAAGGTATGCGGTAAAAATTCCCGGAGAAAGCAGCCTTTTGGAGCAAGTTAGAAATAAATGTCTCAGAAATGGTAATGTTAATTCCTGCCTTAGATGTGTAATCAGTGTGGTTGTGCCATAATTTAAAGGTAATAAAACTAAACAGGGCTATAAAGATGCATCTGTGTAGCACAGACCTTGCTTACAGCTGCAGCAGGCAATGGAGGGTCTTTTGTGGGGGCTTTGGCTCTGGCCTGGAGCTGAATTCCCTGTGCACACAGGAAGGAATGGACACATCTCTCACATTGTCCTCAGCTGAAATTTGTGCCGTGACAGGCAGGAAAGGGGCTGTCCCTTTAGAATGAAAACGTGCTCTTTGTGAGCTGTTTGCTGATGAGGGCACAGACTAACAGGCTGGAGAAGAACCTGTAGTAGTAGCAGACCTGACAAATCAGTTTGCTGGGATGTGGAGTGGCTTTGTGGCTCAGAGTAGGCAAAGGCAGCTCTGAGTCGGCTGTCAGGTTGCTGGAATAAAGTATCTACTTACATGGGCAAAATAGCTCATTGTAATGCTTGAATAGACTGTTATTTAAAGGCCCGTGAGTCTCATTCTATATACAGCAACATTTCAAGGGGTAAAGAGACTACATTTATATTGGTATTTTATTAAAATTTATGCTGGTGCAGCAGTACTGGAGCTCCAGTGGAAGCTGAGTTGGCTCTTTCATTCAAAGTCACGGTTCTGCCTGCTCATAACTTAGTGAAAAATTACCTGTGGAGATGGAGGTTTCTCATCCTGATCTCAGCCTGCTGGGGTGTTTGGTCTTTTAAATGCTTCATAACCACTCTCTGCTGCCGGGGGTTTTTAAGTGATGGGGCTGGAGAAGGTGTTTTCCTGGTGAGGCTTTCTTTATACTGAGGGTTTGATGCTCTGTTTTCTTACTTAACTAATTCTTTGCTGTTGCAGAGATTGGGGATATGGCTTTAATGCTTCCTGTAGGAAAACAGGGAAGCTCCTCAGCCTCTGTACCCAGAGGGAAAGGGTGGGGAGGCACAAGGATGTGAAAGGCTTTGCCACCCTTGCACAAGCTGGCCAGCATTAGAACCCAAGGGCAGCTGACTCCTCTGTGCCCTGGCCCACACTCCCTCCTCAGTTAATGGTCTCCAGCACGTAGATCTAACGGGAAGGGCTGAAGTCATCTCCGGTAGCTCTTGGCCCCGTGGCTGTCACTTGGCCTCTTGCCTTGGTGCTGGCGTCCCCTGCAACGTGCACAGCTCAGGAACAGGAGTCTGTTCTGCACTTGTCCCACCCTGCTAATAAAAAGGAAAAATAGTAGTATAACCCCCTTTGTAGCTGGAAATAAAAATGACCTCCTTTTACTTAAGCACAGCGCAGTCTGGGTTGAATTGCACCTATGGTGCACCCTCTCCATTAACGATCCGTGTTCCTGTAGCCTCTCTGCCCAAGGGATTTTGTGTTTTGAAATCATTGTCTCAAATGCCTCACTGAGGAACTATTGCAGCATTTTTGACAGACTGTTTTGGTAGCTGAGAGGAAATTTTGGAGGATTGTTTTTGTTGTTTTTTTATTTTTTTTAAGGGGATGGTGTATTCCCCTTTAAAATTTTATTCCCCTTTTTCCTTGTTCTTCTCTGTTCAGACAAACTAAGCCCTGTGTTCTTCCACTGAGGTGTTTTCTTTGTGCATGCTGGGGTAGTTTGTCCACGGCAGCCCTGGCCCAGGTGATGTCAGAGCTTGGCTCAGTGAGGTGTCCTCAGAGACAGGAGCCACCTGTCTTCACTGTTATTTTGATGTTTGAGCCTGGCAAAACCCTGCTAGGGATGGCTGGCTGTGAATCCCTATTGAAATTCTGGCCCAGTGCTACTTTAAAAACCCTGCAGGAGGCATTCAGGTCTGGAAATGCTGCAGCCTTAAAACCCCACCTGACTTCTGGTTCCAGAGTGAAGTCATTCCACCAGAGTATTTGGTAGAGATGTCCTGCACCGGTGCTGATGCTTCAGCAGAATTTATTTTCCTGTCCCATGACTTCCCCATGTGATTTTGTCTCAGTGGGTGCCAAAGTCACCTCTGAAAGTCACCTCTGAAGTCCTTGTCCCATGTAATATTCCTTGCTAAATAGTTCCAGCCTGCCTGCTTGAAGGCCCTGTTGTAGTTTAATCCATGTATAAACCCTCCTCTGCTTTGAGTCTTCAAGTCACCTTTTCCATGGCTGGTCACATTTGCCCAATTGGCTTCACCTCAGAAATGTGAGATGTGGATGAGCAATCCTGAAACCTAAAGTGTCTCGGGACTCTCAGGGCTGATGTGCTTTGGGTTGGAGGGGTGGGCCTGGTCAGTGGTGGATGGGAAGCAGGACTTGTGTGAGGTGAAAATACCATGGAAGCTCTTGCAAGATGAAGGCAGGAAAAGCGATGCTTCAGTTCTGCCTCCCTTTGAGAGCTAAAATGTAGGTGTCCTCATTTTTTTAACTTGTGACTTTGTCATCCAGGATATGGTCAAAAAGAGAAACTAAAATGAGCAACTTGTTCTCTCTTTCCCCCCCCGCCCCTCCACAGTTGATAAACAAATCAGCAAGGATTGTGACCCGAGACTAGAAAACGTCTGGCTTCTTTCACTTGTTCTGTTCTTCCTTCTCAATAAGCAGGGAGAGGGTCTCTTGGTCTCTTGCTGGTGCTCTTATGATGCTGACACTCAGGTGAAGCCCTCTGGGAGGGTTTGGTGTGCTCCCAGATCCCGTGCTCTTGCCTGTACTGCTGCAGCATTGCCGTGTTCTCTGGTGGTTTTTATGATTTGATTAAGAACGTGTCAGGGTGGTTATGTTTGGATTCTCTGCCTCTTCTCGGTTGTTCATGCAAAGTCGATCTTAGCTTTCCATGGTGCTGTAGGAGCTGTGGACTCTGTTCCCTTCCCACCTCCATTATTTAGGGCTTGGTACAGCAAAGCTCTTAAGCCCATAGTTTATTCTGAGCCTGCAGAGGATTTCTCTGAGAGCAGAGATTGGGTCTCTGTTCCATGTTTTGTTGTGATTATTTCAGTGACAATCAGAGAGCCAAGATAAGACAAGTAGAACCACAGACATGAGCTTGAGGTTTTTTAATTGCTTGCATCTCTGCAGCGAAGAAGCCAGTGGAAAGATCCTGTGAAGTGATGCAAATACAGAGCAGATGCTCCAGCTGGTCTGGACTGGTTCCAGATCTGTGTCTTTATGAGAAATGTGCTCCTTGGATCTCACTGGCATCTGGAGAGGAGGGGGGGGAATGCTGGTGGCTCCACAGAGGGACAGTGTCTCTGCTGGTGACAGGCCCAAAAGTGGCACTGCCAATGAGCAGCTCCTTCTGCCAGTCCCCAGCTGGTTCTGAGATGCTGATGAACTACATGGCTTTACCCAAGGCCTGTCTGTTTTGATGACTAAGCCATTATAAGTATGTGGAAGAGAAACGCTGAGGAATTTTCTGCTTTGGAAGGGAACAGTGTTGCTTGGTTGATTTGAAAGCCAATTTATGACATCAGGTCAAAGGCTTCTGCTGCTTCCCAATTAGAAGACTTATTTATTGATGGATGGCTGAGGTGAGGAAGTAAAAAATCTGGATTTATCTTTCCTCCTAGAAGAGTCAACTTGCTATTGCAGTGGCCATTTCTCTTCTCCTCTGATTAGGGCCTTGTTTATCTCGGGAGTGTGATGATACCAGTAATCATTGTGGCTCCTTTGATGCTGTGGAGATACCATCTATCAAAACTGGCCTGTGCTGCTTCAGTGACTCATTGTCCTTCTGGGATGTTCTGAGGATATGCCATGGAGCAACTTCTGATTTTCTGGCATTACAGATAAGGAACTGCACCGAACTTTTCTTCTTCCTTTTCCATGTCTCCTCCTTGCAGACACCTCCCATTGGGTTAATCAGACAAATCTATGAAGCTTTCTGATGTCACATGCCATGGGAATGCTGTGGAGGTTTTAGGGAGCACCAGGCTCACTTTCTGGCACCACTGTCCAGGAGTGTCAGGGGGTTCTCTGGCAAACACGACCCACAGGGTTTTTAAGTCCAGGTGAGTCAGCACTGAGGAACAACTATGAGCTTTTAGATGCGTGAAAGAAAGACAGGACAAACTGTTCCCCAGGACTGGGGTGGATAGGCCAAGAGGTAATTTAGTTTAAGATGATGAAAGGGAGTTTGGCTTCACATCAGGAGGGATTTTCCCAAGACTCAGTAGGGAAAAACATACGAAACAGGGGGGCTGACTGAGAAGGAGACTGGAGTACCCACTGCTGGTGAGGGTGTGAAATGAATCCTGCTCTAGTGGAAGGTGGAGAGGGATAGGGAATGTTGTGCTGCATATGGTACCAGCCAGGCAGGGCTTTGAGGAAGAGGGCTGAGGGCGTTTGGAATGACAGAGGATGGAATGGGCAGTTCGGTTCCCCAGGCAAGTTTTAATGGATTTGCTTAAAGAGTCCACAGGGCACAACAACCTGGGCTTAAAGAGACAGTTCAGTTCCCATCCTCAGAAGGCACTTTTGGTAAAAACCAAAGTTAAAAGTGCTGGGATGACTTTTGCTGCAGTATCAGCCTGGAACACTGTGAGTCAGGCTGCAGGGACTGTGCTTTGTGCTCCCTCTTTGCTCTGCACATTCTCTGGGTGCCTCTGACTCGGTGCTGTGCTGGTTCAACTCCCTCCTCTTTGCTGCCCTCAGCTTGGGGCAGTGCCATCATCATCTCTTCTACAGCTAAGATTTGATGTAAAAAAATTATAAAATAATGTTTGAATAAAAACCCTAAAGAAACCCCTTGAGTGTCTGGGGGTGGGCTGAGCTTTTCATTTATAGAAATGTGGAAGTAGCTGTTCTGTGCTCACTCTCCCTTTCCTCTTATTCAAATAAGATCGCACTGCCCTATCTCAGCTGCACATTTTGGGTCGTTGCACCCTGCCAGGAGAAGGATTTCTGTGGTTAACAAACAAGATAAAGCTGCCCAGGCTCAGTGTTCAGCAAATGACCTCAGTTCTTAATCTTCTTCTCCGAAAATACCAGGTTACTGTATGAAATGTTTCAGAGAAAATACACCTGAGGAACTGCACTGTGTTTTCCATGGATCCTGGCTTCAGGTGGAGGAAAAATGTTGTAAAAATTTCTCTCCTTGCTGCATTTTACCATGATTTCTTGGAAGGCAGTTGAGATTGGGCTGGTGAGGTTCTCTTTGTTCTTAGTAACTTTTGAACCCGTTGCTCCATTTGAAGCAAATTATACAGATCTTGGCATTATTTGATTTTACAAATTATTCTAATTGCAATAACAATTGATGATCAGTATTAAGATCCTAAAAATTCCGTGAGTAATTAGTTAGAATTGGAAGTTGGAGAACTGATGCAAAAGGCCAGTGTGGAGTGGGGAATCCTTAAGAGCCAGATTTTCCTGGCTCTGCTGTGCTGGCTTTTCTTATTTCCATGTGAGACAGAGCCAAGGGGACTCCAGCATGGCAAAACAGAAACATAACAAGGGAGCTTTTCAAGTGCATTTTAGTTTTGTGTTACTGGTTGGGTCTTTTTACTCCAGATTTTTTTTTCTTCCCCTACATCCAAATGAGGCCACATCCTCTTATTTTTTTAAGCTCTGCCAAAACAGAAAGAGAAGTGACTTTTTTTCAATTCCACCTTGCATCTGTGACTGGGACATGCTGCATGTCGCTTCACATGAATTTTCTGAGCAGTTGTTGACGAGGCTGAACTGGTTTGATTAACAAATAAACAATGAAAACTTGGCCAGACTTCCCAAACCTGGCTTAGCCAGAAGCTACATTACCTGAATCCCTTTGATTTTTGTACAGATTTCAATCACCTTTCCCTTGCAATAGGACGATTCTGTGAGGGTGGTGAGGCCCTGGCACAGCTTTCACAGAGAAACTGTGGCTGCCCCATCCCTGGAAGTGTCCAAGGCCAGGCTGGACAAGGCTTGGAACAACCTGGGAGATTGGAAGGTGTCTCTGCCCATGGCAGGGGGTTGGAACTTGATGATCTTTAAGGTCCCTGCAAACCCAAAATATTCTCTAATTCCACAGCCAGAGGCAAATTGCAGACATGACATTTTGTCTCTCATGCCCTCACTCACACCCATTAGGTGTCAG
>JAWWES010000168.1:59261904-59272558 GCA_035583135.1 Lophotriccus pileatus
CTTCCACCTTGTTCTTTATATTGCTGGCTGTGCATTCAGAGATTTCAAACACTAGTTGCTGTAATTCTTCTTTCAACCTCATTTTCTCAGGATATGAGGCAGTAATGTTGCTGTCACTGTATGTGTGTGTCGCTCATCTCATCCCCTCCACAGTTTTGAATCTCTTGGGCTATCCAAAAGGTTCAAGAGATCCAAACTCTTTCAATCTCAGCTGAATTAAAATTTAAAGATACTGTCTTTTTTTCTAGTTCTGGGCATGCAGCAGGCAGAGTAAGAAAAGAATTCCACAGCAACTGGCTCTGGAAAAGTCTGCAGTATGAGCTCAACCCTTAGAGGCATCAGAAGAAGAAGCAGGAGGTCCTTGTCTACTGCTGAAATCATCTTGGGTACCAGAGCTAAGGGACTGCAGGAGACAAAACTGAGGGAACCAAAATTTCTGCTGGAATCACTTCTGGTTTTCCCAAATTGTTTGTTTTACTCTGTCACAGTTATTTCGCGGTCAGTTACGCCCTTAAGCATTTTGTGGGTTATACGCACTTGAACTCAGGGTTCAAGAAGCAAATGGACTCAAAATAGGCCTATTCCCAGCTGGGAAGCAAGAGGTGGTCCTTCTGCAGTGGCTGGAGAGTAGACAGTATCCATATTGTGTGGACATTGCCTTCTGTCAAAGCCCAACACCTTGTCAAACTGTCCCCAGGCGTGAGTCAGAGCTCTGCAGCCTGGCTGGGCTGGATGTGGAAAACAGATCCGTGAGCTGCCATGGCTCAGCCTGACTGTGTCCCAGTGCATCACTCCTGTGACAGGCCAAGAGCTCAGCTGAGCTGAGCACCCCAGCAGTGACTGTGGCAGCAGCAGCCACCACAGCTCTCCACATGTGCCCAGCAGGTAGTGTGGTTATGTAAAATTAATTTTCTTTCCAGGCAGGGAGCTTGCTGCCCTGTCAGCTGCAGCAGGGAACAGCTCTGTGATGGGAGTTCCACTCTGGACTTCCAGTATGGAGTTTGGAGGCTGTGAGTGCTCCTCTTCTGCCTCGAATGCAAACTAGTTTCTTGAGCCTTCGGTTGTGATTGTTGCTTGTGGTTCACAAAACTCGTGAACATCCGAACAAAGGAGGGTTTAAATGTGGAGAATCTAATTTGTGATAAAAGTGCAGCGTTGGTTTTTGAGGGTCTGGGTGACCATGGCAAATCCAAAGCACTGGAGAGGTGAGCTGTCAGTGTTTTTTAGGTGATGAGCACACAGGTGTGATATGAGGAGTGGGTTCTGCACATGTGCTTAGATTTGTCTGCATGCAAAGGTGCATTTTGCTGTCCTGTGTTTTGCTGCTCTGCTGAGTCTGGGACTGGTGTGCTCTGAAGTGCTTTGCCCATCACCTCAGCAATGCAGGACCCATTGCCCTCTTGCTGTGGGAATGTGCTCCAATTTCATGCCCAGTGCACGAGCTGTGGCAGCTCTAAAAGAGTAATGCAGCTCCCCTGATGCTAAACATTTGTGGTTTGTGCAGAGATATTGGATAAAGTGAAAATAATGTGTATTTAGAGTAGTTTGACCTTATATTGCTGCCTGCCTTCCTTCTAGGAAGTCCAGCTGTGAATGCTCAAATGGTCTCTAGTGGTGCTTGCCAGCCAAGTATTTTTTGAGTGTAGCAGTGAGCATCTATTTAATCCTGACTCCCCAGATAAAACTAGTACAGACCAGTGAAAAACATGGAGTCTCCAGTAGGCCTTACACTTTTTTAATTACTGCTTGCAGAAGCTTTCCACTTGCTAGAAATATTCTGGTCATGTGGGCTAAAGGAACGTGAGACTACAAGGGCACAGGGGTGTGACTGCAGCCTTTCAGCATCTCTCTGCTCCGGGGAGATGGCTGTGCTGATGCCAGCCAGCTCCTACGGGGTGTCTCTACTGATCACAGGCTGTTCCACGGGGCAGAGCCTCAGCTTAATCAAATAATCTTTGGTGTATCCAGTATGACTGTGCCTATCTGACTATTTATAGCCTGATACCATGTGTGCCAGCCACGTGTCCCGGATTGTGTCTGAAGGTGTATTTGATAATAGATTTACAATTGCTGGAAAGAAGTGTGGCGATGGGCACGGAATTTTGATGGCTCTCCCTCTGCTGCTGCTGCTGTGGTTCAGATTTGTGGTTTCAAGGAGGCTGTAGAAATGCAGAGGTGCTGCAGCAATGGGTGTCTCTGGGGGCTTAATGTATTTACTTCCAGAGTGAACCTGGCTGTATTTTTACCCTTGATTGGAAGGGAGAAATGGTCTAGCAGTCATTTCAAGAGATTTTGGGGAGGGTTATTGTAGAGAGTCAATGATTAGGGCTGGTAGATAAGGCTATATAGGATATGGGGGATACCAGGTGGATGTGTATGTTGCAGTCACACAGACATAGCTGCCCATTTCGTAATTCTCTATCACTTGCAATCATGGTATCAAGACTATATGGCCTCAGTTTGGCAGCACAAACCCAAAGCTGAACTAAAGCAGAAAGCCACGGATGAGGTTCTGCTTTGTGTGAGCAGGCAGAACGGATTTTCCCATGGGATGCCTTTAAAAGCAAAGGATTGTAAAGATTGTAAAAATCCCCAAAGTTTATTTCTGGCTTCAGCTGCAAGGCTTGGACTGAGGCCCTTGTGACCCTCCTGCCTGCAGACTCTGGAGCTTGGTGCTTAATGAAAACCTGGCAAAAAAAATCTTGGCAGTTCGTGAATTACCATCTTCTTTTTCATCTCAATCAAGAAGGCTCATCTTCACAGCAGATGTGGACAACTACAGGAGAGTGCTCTGTGCTCACTGCATCTGAGTTAAGAGAGGGAAGATTTACCTATAGGGGAGGAAAAAATGATACACAGACTAAGTATTCCCTCACTGCTTTCTGGTTTTCTCAGTCACATGTGGAAAACTTCAGCTATAGCTTGTGTGCGACCACTTGAGCTCCTTCAGCTTGAAATGACAGGGAAGGAGTTTTACAAGGGGACTCATGGAAAAAAAACATAGGACCACAGAATATCATACCATAGAATCACAGAATATCCTGAGCTGGAAGGGAGCCACAAGAATCCTCGAGTCCAGCTCCTGGCTCTGCACAGGACAACCCCAACAATCCCACCCTGTGCCTGAGAGCATTGTCCAAACACTTCTTGAACTCTGGCAGCCTCGTTGTTGTGATCACTTCCCTGGGGAGCTGTTCCAGTGCCCAACCACCCTGCAGATCTCTCTTTCCTGGAGAGGTGGAACTGTGGCAGAAGTGGAAGGAGGAGGGTTTCTGTGTGTGTGTAGAAAAGGGATAAATCTGTAGGAGAACAAGGCATCATCTGTTCTCTTGCTCTGAGAACAGCTTGTTTTTACAGAGATCTGTCCCTTCACATGGGAGAGCTTTGTCAACAACAACAAAAAAAAAAGGGGGAAGGAAAGTTAAAACTTCCTGCATAACCTACAATTCCCACTGGTCCCAAACAAAATGAGATGTGAGCACCTCTCTGACTTTAAATAGCACATGGGTAATCAGTCCTCAGAATCTGGTGATAGCATCAGTAACACTGATTGGATTCAGGGGATTAAACAAAAGAACCAAATCCTTGCTGCTTTCATCTGCATCGGGGTGGCTGAGGAAAAAATCAATACTTGTTAACTAAATAGGGACAATATTGTCAGCCCTGGAAGTTATTTTCCATTCTCTGTACTCTATTTAGGGCTTGTGAATGATGTGAGTCCATCCATTGCACAGGAGACAAAGGGTGATACAGGGGTTAACACTGAAAACGGTTCTGAGGTTTGGTTTAGATTCTCTGCTGTTCCACAGGCTCCTCATGTGACCTTGGGGATGTTCTTAAGCTTCCTGCAAATTTTAGGCAACGTCTCCTCATTCATTTGGAGGGGGAGCGACTGTGGGCTGGCTGGCAGCTCAGTTTATGGCCAAGATCAGCCAAGCCTCTCTCCTTTTGTTCCCTGTGGGCTTGGATCTTTCTCAGTTTTGGTTTGATGATGGTGTATCATCCTTCAGTGTCTGGAGCTTCCCACTGTCCACTCCCCCTAGTTAAGCTGGGAAGTCAGAGGAGCTGCTAAACCCCTTTGTTACTCTGGCTGGTCATGGCCATGGTGTTCCAGCTTGTCCCTTTCTGTAACCTTTCTATAGAAACTCCAGCAACTCAGCCAGGAAAGGTCTCTGCTGTTTCTCTGTGCCAGCTCTAGTCTGTGCCACCTTAACTGGCTGAGCACTTTTCAGTGATTTATGATTAACAGAGAAACTTTCAAAGGTTTGTGCTTTTTTTTTTTCCCTGGTCCTGTCTATGTTGACAGTGACCTTATCTGCATTTAACTTTGCCTTCTGGATTCTTGAAGACAAGCATAGATTTAAGCAGTCCGAAGAGAAAGATTAAGCCATCCTTTTAGCTAATCTTCATGCAGAGGAGACTGTCTGCTCTTCCTATCTTGGGCTCAAGAAATTCTATTATACTACAACATATCTCCCAGGAAGGATTTGAGTGATGATGTTAGCAACCCACCTTACACTAATTTTTACACTTAATAGCACGTGATAACCCTCCCGTTGTCTGCAGAGTAGGATTTTCTTCTTGAAAAATGACTCCTGTCATTTGTTGTGCTGCAGCATGAAAACATTTCTCACTGTTCTCTCTGAGGAGTTCTAACTATCCAGTGTTTGCTGCCTGGTGATTATTCCCACTTTGAACCCAACATACACCTGAGCCAGCGCTGTTGCTGGGAGGTTTGTAGGGACTGGATTATGGTCACAGAATTCTCCATGGACTTCTTGCAGTGCACCTGATAGAGCTGTGAGGTCTGTGATCACCTGTCAGTTCTGTGGGACATTCCTTTGGGTCTTCAATTTGTCCCGTCTTACAAAGCTCCCTGCCAAAACAACTCCCTTCAAAGACACTGCCCCCCTTAGTTCAAAGCCAGTTGAGGTCTTAGAGCTCTCAAAAGCCTTCAAACTGTGGCATTTCAGCCCTTCTGTACCTGCAGAATAATCTCACACTTTTCCCAAAAGGCAGCCACTGATAATTTCCTCTGAGACCTCATTAGAGAATGTAAAGATTTTCCTCAGTGGACTTAGGGCTTGGTCCTCTATCCTGGCAGCTGGAACGTCCCTGTTTGCTGTCATTCATCCTTCTGTCCTGCCCTTCTTAAAGTCACAGAATCGTAGAATTGTTTAGGTTAGAAAAGACTTGTAAAATCAGTGAGTCCAACTGTTCCTCCAGCACTGCCAAACCTACCACTAACCCATGTCCCCAGGTGCCACATCCACATACCTTTTGGTGGCTCCACCACTTCCACGGGCAGCCTATTCTGGTGCCTGACCACCCTTTCTGGCATTTTTGCTCCTTTACAATTTCCCTCTTTTATTCTCTATTCTTCTTCCATGCCAATTTCCACCGTTTCTTACCTGCCCTTTAGTGACCTCTTTGTGGTATCTCTTCCCTCTTTTAAATCTCTGGTATCTTCTTCCTTCCTCCCCAGGTACTGAGTCTTTTTTTCCTGGCTTTTTCAACTCTTTCCTGACTACATCCTCAGTCGCTGAGGTGGGCTTTGTAAAGCTGTCTTTTCCTTAAAGTGATTCCTGGGCCTGAACTCTGCCATGTGATAAGTTTAAAACTTCTGCTTTTAAAAGCCATTACAAGAAAGCTTAGGACCATCTGCTTCCCTTTTACAGACAGAATGTAAGCAAACTGCTGTGTTGGCCAAAATGATGTGGTCATTAAATCACTGTGATGTTTCTCGTTGTCAGGTTGAAGTTCTACCACCCCAGTCTAAAACCAAAGTGCTTTCAATTCTGCATGTGCAGCCAAACCATCACTTGGTGTTAAATGCATTGATTAAATGTTCTACTCAAGTGTGCTCAGTGAAGCAAATGCTACCCAGACTGGATCATGTTCTCTGCTGGAACATCTTTTTCATGTCTAAGACTTGTTAAGAAATCAGAGAGCTTCCAGAGAAGAGAAGGCTTCAAGGTGACCTTATTGCAGCCTTTCAGCACCTGACAGGAGCCTACAAGAGAGATGGAGAGAAACTTTTTGCAAGGGCATGGAGAGATAGGAAAAGGGGGAATGGCTTAAAACTGAGAGAGAATAGTTTTAGGTCAGATATTAGGATGAAATTTACTGTGAGGGTGGTGAGGCCTTGGCACAGAGGGGCTGTGGCTGCCCCATCCCTGAAAGTGTTCAAGGCCAGGTTGGAGGGGGCTCTGAGCAACCTGGGATAGTGGAAAGCATCCTTGCCCATGGGAGGGGATTGGAACTGGATGATCTTTGAGGTCTCTTCCAACCCACACACCGTTCTGGAATTCTATGATATGATATTTCAGCTCAGTCTTGAGCATTCAAAACTGGCTGAATTGTGCCAAATCTGAGCCTTTTCATGAATGTGCCCCTTGCCTTCCAGTGTGCCTAAATGTAGTAGTGGCTAAACCAAAGTGGCATCAGGTACCTGGTGGAGTCTGTGCAGCAAGTTTACGCTCTGCCCTTGAAAGTTTGTGATTCCTGCTGACACCAGAGAGTCCTATTTGTGGGCAAAGCAAGAACTGGGCGGTTGTTTCCACATTGGCGAAGACAGCCTGGCAGTCGGAGGGAGCGCTTGTGCTTGGGTGTCATGAGGGCTGACAGCTCCCCTGGCAGCTTGAGCTGCTGCAGAGCCTCCATGTAATTGTTTTTTTACAGAAATTCCACTCTTGAATAGCAGCCTTTCTTCAGGGGAAGGTGGCTCCAGGCACAGGCAGTTGCTCCCATCCTGCTGCTGCTGCTGGGAGTGGGTGCTGCGCTGCTGGTTCAAGGTGGGCGCTTACACTGCTGCCATGGAGTAACTCCAGTAACCTGGTGATCAAAACCCTGGTCAGAAAAATATGTTTTAAAGCCACAGCTCAGGTTTTCACTTCTTTCAGCCTTGTCTTGGAGCTTTGACTGGTATCTTAACACTCTAACAGAACCGGTTTCTAGGAAGTGTGTTATTGCCTTCCTCGTTTTTTGCTGCTTTCGGTGAAACAGATGGATTTCAGTGTCTCTTTGCTCTAGATTCCCCCTCCCCACAGACACTTTCACAAGTTCTTCTCCCCAGAGAAGATAGATGAGTGATCAGAAGATCTCAGGCAATTTGCACAGCCCCTGCCAAAAGCCCCTTGGCCCTTGACTGCTCCTCAAAGCAGCATTCAGAGGTTTCAGAGGTGCACTCCTTCTTATGAGGCAGCCCAGCAACTGCACATACACAAGTGTTTTACAGCTAAATAAGCTGAGATGGGTTTTATAAGCTGTGCTTTTTTTGAAGATGGATCACTCATCTACTGTTTAAGGGCACGTTTTCAAACAGACTTGATTGACATTCTGAGTGAAAGTAGCCTGTTTCAAAACTGAAGGGCTTTGGAGAAGTTTCTACTCTAATATTTACGGCTATATCCAGACAACTTGGGCTGCATTGAGGCTGCTGGGATAGTTTTTCTTATTGACTGAATAGGTCTTGTGGTCTTTATCAATTCAGATGGAACTTGGGCCCATCTTTGGCTTTACTTGGGCTGTTTAGTGACAGAATAGAAACACTCAGGTGCATCTTTGCTGTGCCAGCTGAAGGACTGTCTGGTCCCATTGGATTTTCCTGCAATCCTTGTCGCAACTAGAATGTAGAAGCTGGTAAATCCCTGTCTTTGCCATGTAAGTTATAGCTCTGGGCATCCTTAGCTGCCCACAACTCCCACAAGTATTCCTGGCAAAGCACCTGAGTGCTGGAGCACTGGGAGTCACCAGAATCTCCTTCCCTGTTCTTTACTGATGCTCAGGGAGGTCAGCAGCTTGCCTTCTCCTTTCACAGTTTGCTCCTGCCACGTGTAGGGAATTAGATCCCAGGCTGTGTTTCCAGGTGGACAGGCCCAAGTGTGCTATACTGTTTCTCTCTTTCCAGGATTATTCTCTTTTCCTGAAAGAGGAGTTTTCCACACTATTACTGGCTATTTTTGACTATTTGTTTAAAAGCTGGAAGAGATGAGCCCTCAGTGGGCTGCTTGAGTAGGACCTTCAGGGAGTGGGCATCTATGCTGAGCTGGTGGGTTCTCTCAGAAGAGCCAGACCAGGTCACATTAATCAGAGCAGCCATTTAACTGCTATTAATTGCTCTGGCTTAGGTCAGTCTGAGATCAACTGTGATTAGAGAACTGTAGGGCTGAGAACAGCCCTCTGATTTATGCTAAGAAGATTCTTCTGGAAGCAATGTTTGAATTTGTATTTTTAATAGATTCTCGAGACAAAACTGTCTGCGCAAGGGCTCATTTCCTAGCAGTTTGTATTAAATCTGTTGCTGGTGTTTCGGAGCTTAAATGTGTTTACAGCTTCTATAAGTGAAAGAAAGAACAGTCTCTGGCTATTTTACAGATATATTGAATATCAGCTATGATATGACAGCAATAAGCACATCAGACTGTGGGTTAGTGGCATCATTTATATGCTGTGTATGCAGAGGCTTTGTACATCACTGGGCTTTCTGCCTGACAACTGCAAGGATGTTAATTATTATGCCATAATTCATCAGTCGAAGTATCTTGCAGCACTGTTATTAAGCCAAATTCTGAGGCCTTTGCTAGGTCATTAAGCAAAAAGTAAGTAAAGACTAATTTCCTATGCGATTAATCAATAAATTAAATATATTTTGAAGTCCTGTTTTGAAATGCAAGGTACTACTTAGGTGAAGAGTGACGAAATTAAGGAAAAATATGTAAAAAGAAAAATTATTAACTCTTCCTGTCAGCTTAAATAATTTTGGAAAACAATTATCTCTGCAGAGCTGTATGAGCCCAGATCAGTTCCTGATTTGAGGAGCTAATGGGCTCACAAGAAACAACGAAGAATAGGGTGGAATTTTACCCAGCAAAGTAGTTCCCATTCCTAACCTGTGTTCTCTTCCTCCTGTCTTGTGGCTCTGCTGCGGTTTGCGACTGAGGACCCTCTTTACTTCCCCGGTGTAGACAAGGCATCACTTTTTCAGATCTCCACATCCTTTAGCTTGGGCTAAAAACCTTCTTGATCTTCTTGGCCTTGGTTTCAAGGTCCTCAAGTTCACAACCTGCCTTGGGTGAGACCCTGACCCCCAAAAATGAGTTATGCAAGGGGTGGCCTTGGCCATCTGTAGATTTATTTGGTCTCAGGCATATGTGAGTGACCTTGTAGTCAGCGGTCACTGAGTCACTTCTTCTCAAACACCTGGATTTATGTTGTCCTCTCTGGCACACTCAGAACAGTTTCCTCTTCCTTTTCATGGGTCTGACCAGGGACAGGCTGGTTTTCAGGCATGCTTTTCCAGACCACTCCTGTGGCAGCAGCATGGCGTGACCCTTCAGCAGATGCCAGATCTTTCCCACTGGAAGCACTGCTCAGCTGCCAGTTTAGCTCCCCAGAGCTCGTATTCACCTCCTGAACCAAACCCAGCCCTGGCTTCTGGGCTCTCCTGTTCGGCCCATCTCTGCTGCCAGCGATGTTTTCAGCTGCCAGGGCCATCTCTACGTTTGGATGCTTTTTGGAAGTGCCAACTCAACTGCTTCCCACAGGGACACGAGATCAACTTTGGGGGACTATCAGCCCGTGGGGCTTCCAGTTTTTTTGACCTGCTTTTGCATCGGTATCTGACAGGCCCAAACCCCATGGCACTGAAGAATTACAGCAAATATTTACTCTCCTTTCTGTCGTGGCAGCACCTGAGAGGCCGTCTCTGAAACATAAAGCATGTTGTGCCAAAGCACCGTTCCTGTGCTTGACTTTTAGACACAGATCCTGCCCCAGGAGCATCCAAGAGCGGACAAGGAAGTTGCAGAGAGGTGAATAAATTAGGACAGAGTTGTGAGGGCGTCTGTAACAGAGGCAGACACTAAACAAAACCCTCCCGAGCTCCCTTCTGCTGCAGACAGTGGTTTGTGCTGTGAGGAGGCTGCCGGCTCATCGGGCTGGGCTGACAGGGGTGGGATTTGCAGGCAAAGCACGTCTGCCATCGCCCCACCAAATGAGGGGAAGCTGGAGAATGCTTTTCCTGCCTTCTTATTCTTCCAGGTTACCTAAGTGCTTAAGTGCCAGGATCATTAGGGTGAACTTTTCCCCGTATTTCAAAACCAACTGCTTGTTTTGACATTTGCAATCTGGCTCTTCCCTGGCGTTCTCATGGTGGCTGTGTGGAGACGAGCTGCCTGCCTTCCCTGCTTCCCTTTACGTGACTTGAAAGGAGAAGTTCAGGCATCTGTTGAATTCCCATGGAGAGACAAGGGCTGGAACAGGAGCTAGCTAAGATCCGGTGCAGCTTGCCTAATATTTATAGTTCAGCGGTTTAAAGCATATAATCAAGTTTGTTTGGGTGAGAAATGCATTTCACCCCGTTCCTATTGCCATGGGACAGCCAAGGAGGGAAGTACTAGTGGGAAGGCAGAGAACTGCAGGAGAGATGGAGCAGGGGACTGACAGTAGCTGTCTGGTACCGGAGGCAGTTTCTTTCCTCTACTGAAGTGTTTATTTCTGGCTCATGCATATTATGGCACAGATATTTCCCAGAAGATAATGTGGCTTTTATTTGAAGCCAGCTCTTTCTGCTGACTCCAGGTGGAATGCCAGGGTATTTGGGTTATGGCCTATATGTGCAAATCACCTTCAGTGTAGTAAGGAAAAGGGGCTC
>JAWWES010000168.1:59282051-59337600 GCA_035583135.1 Lophotriccus pileatus
CTTCCAGGGATGGGGCAGCCACAGCTTCTCTGGGCAACCTGTGCCAGGGCCTCACCACCCTCACAGCCAAGAATTTCATTCTAGTACCTAATCTGAAACTACTCTCTTCCAGTTTGAAGCCATCCCCCCTTGGCCTGTCCCTCCAGACCCTCCTTGCCTGAAGTTCCCCTCAGCAAGGAAGCTGTTTGTACTTCCACTTGTTGCTGCCTCCACGACATGCCCCGGAGCAGCTCCTGCAGCCAGGACAACCGTCTTCAGAGGGCTGATGGGATCAGTCCCATCCTGCACCTCTGTGTCTTCCACCACTGATTTTGAGGGCACAGCAATCCCAGCAACTCCCAGTTCCTGATTGAAAACCCACTGTTGTCCTGCCGGCTCCAGGCTCTTACGGATGTATTTGGCATGACAATCCCTGCTTGTTCTGCGGTGG
This sequence comes from Lophotriccus pileatus, assembly GCA_035583135.1. Lineage (NCBI taxonomy): Eukaryota > Metazoa > Chordata > Aves > Passeriformes > Tyrannidae > Lophotriccus > Lophotriccus pileatus. The sequence continues at coordinate 59,282,482 of JAWWES010000168.1, forward strand.
GTCACCTTGAGAAGGAGTTCTCCCTGCAGGGTTCATTGCCTGCGTGGCCACGTGATCCACGAGGTTCATTTGAGGGGCACTGATATCTGGTTGATGTCCATCAGGGTCCAGCTGCTCGGAGCAGAACAGCACAGCGTAGAGATCTCCTCTCCTTCTGTCGCTGCCTCTCAACAACAAGCCAATTCCGTTTAGTGCATGGTGGTAACACTTAATTGGTGCTCTGAACTGAGAGGAAATGGGCAAAAATGGATACAAATGGCATCTTGGCTCCGATTCAGCTGGTCCCGCACTTCCTCTGGGTTTGAAGAGGACTATTAGAAAGGGACAGCGTGTGAAAAGCCTCACTGAGAGAGTGCCAGTGAAAATATAGTTTTAATGTATCTGTGGTCAGGCAGTCTGACAGCTCTGTGCTGCAGAAAGCAGGATGCTCAGCACGTTTGCCTTCAAATAAGGGTGTTTTGGGGCATCTTTGATTCCTTTCTCTCCGAATTAGTTCCTAGCTCTTGAAATAATATTCTTTTAAATTGCGCTTTTCTTTGGGATAATGAATAACTTAGGCTCATAAAACGTAAGGAACACTATTCTCCCAGATGATTGACTTCAAATGCACTCCGAAACCTCAAACCCGGTGGCTTCATCAGGTGCAGAATTACTGCAGTTTGTCACTCCAGGCTCTTCCTGCCTTCCCGAAAATACACCCAGATCCAGTGTCTGTCCCGGAGCACACGTGGGAAGCTGACTTCATCCTCTCGCCTGGCTCAGTTTGGCACCTGGAGATACCGATCCATGACCTTGAAGCCTGGAAAGCGCCGTGGGCGAGCAGGAGGCACGAAAAAACAGGAGAGAGCTGCAGCTGGAGCCGGAGGCGCTGCAGGTTTCCAGGGAATTTGTGGTGCCTGGAGGGGAGCTGTCCAGGCGCAAAGGGTGGCCCGGAGGGTTCACGGGTGCAAGTGCCAGCCGTGCTTTAGTGACACAAGAGGGAGCTGTGGACTCTCCTGAGATGCCGCGGGGTTCACCCAGGCGTGGAAACACGTGTGAATGGGCAGGAGAAGGAATCTCGGAGCACAGCCGCCTCTGGAAAGGCAGACCAGGCGTCTGCTGTGGTTGTACTTTCAAGGTTTCTTTGCTGCCGGTTAACCCTAAGTGAATCTGGAGTTCAGCTGAAAGGGAAAACATCTTCTCCACGGAATACAGATCAAAAATAATCGGTGGTTAATGCTTGGACTCGATGATCTGAGAGGTCTTTTCCAAGCTAAATGGCTCTATGACTCTCAGATTCCACGATTTGATGTTCCTGAATCTGGTACCATTGTGGAGATGTGAGTTAGATGTGTGGAATTACACTTGCTTCACTTATTCACACCTGGCTGTAGTTCCATGCCACAGATAGTCAATCCTTTAAAATTTGCAGTATGTGAAGTTTTTTTTCTCTATCTTGCAAAGGGAAGGATGATCCTGGGGACACAAATGTTTGGACACAGGAGTCCCAAGTTTGCCTCTCTGCTCACGTGTGGGCTGTGAGAGGGATGTTGCTCAGGCGTCAACCTGGAAATGAGACTTCAGGGGAATTTAGGATGTGAGACCCATGCAGGGATTCCTCCAAACCCTTGCCTATTTCTGTAAGCATCAGCTTCATCAGCAAAGCTTCCTAGAGGCTTCAGATCAGCTGCTGGGTGAGTTCAGGGCTACCACTAATGTTTGGTACTCTGTAGATACCCAATTTCCACCTTCCCTGGCTCAACCTCACCTTCTGGATAACAGCCTTTCCCAAGTTATCTGTATCTCTGAGAACCCTCAGCATGCCTTGACCACTGGTCCACTCCCTGCACCGTGTATTCGACTCTGCTTCTCAAATATCCGGCGTATTTTTGCTCGAACAAAATTTGCTGCTTTCCCTCCCCCCTCTCTTCTTTAAAGCTTTTTAAACACCTCTTGCATTTTTGTCCTCATTCTTGCCTTTCACCCCAGTTCCTGGGTGGATACTACGTGCTATACTTGATACAGTCTGAGCTATAAATAAGAGGCAGTTTGTTGGAAAGTAAAATTAGCAGGCCAGATTTTCAATCGCGCTTCTAAATCTGTGCCCAGCCACCTCGGAGTGTGCATGTCCTCGTTTTCCAAGGTGCTGGATCTTGTTGTTATCCTTGATTTCAATGGGGATTTGTGATGCTCAGGGTTCCTGAAAATCAGGTCACTTTTTTTATTTGGGTCCTGGGTATGGATGGAAGAGCCTGATCTTCACCACTGTGTTATCGGTGGAGAGACTAAATTGTGGAGAGTCTGGAAGCTTGTTCCAGGTCAAGCAGCAGAAGGATTTTGGGCCCCTTCCATGTGTAAAAGGTAATATGAGATTCTCAATGAGTGTCCACAGACTCACATACCTGCAGTGAAAGATTGCAAGTTCTTGAATCATCAGCCCTTTCTCTTTGGCTTCTGTGGAATGTGGTTGTAGGCATTTGTCAAAAGCTGGAACTGTTTCCCCGAGCTGAACGTTGCTGAAAGGGGATTGTCTGCAGATCTGCTGCTGGTGGCTTTTGGCTGGAGGTAACCACACAACTTTGTCTCCTGTAATTATCCTAATGTGGTGCCAGCTCTGTTCTCTTTCAGTCATTGGAAGTGTTGCTGTCTGTGGGAATAAAAGAGAGGTGCAGTCAGGAGACTGAGAATTTTTTTTTAATAGGAAGATAAATTCTGGAATTTAGGCACATGAAAAATTGCAGGGCAACCCTCAGGGTTAGTGTTCAGATGGAATCAGATTGCCCAGCTGAGTTTGTAGCACCGAGTTACCACACTAATGACCACAATTAGAAATTCCCACGGAGAGATTTCCTGGTCTTTGGTTTTTTTTACAAGCAAAGAACTGATGAAAATCAGAGCAGGGACAGCTTGGTTGTGCTCCTGAAAGTCCACTCAGCTGGGGTGCTGCTTGCTCTTTGTGCTTTGGATGAGGCTTGGAGCAGCCTGGTCTAGTGGATGGCATCCCTGCCTATGGCAGGGTGTTGAAACTAGATGATCTTTAAGTTCCCTTTCAATCCAGACCGTTCTGTGATTCTATGGGCATTACCCCAGTGATAAGGATAGCTGAAAGCACAGTTTCCAGTCAGAATTCTACCAGTGCAAAATGAAACACTCTAGAGGTGCAGATTATCACATGAATTGCCTCCTGTATCGAGGAGCTGGTCCCCTGCTGTAAAACAACGAAAATACAGCTTTTAATGCTGGGGGAAACAGCGTTACATATACAGCTTATATACAGCTCTCTATTTTTCCTTCCTGGAAAAATAGACTCCAAGGCTGCTGAGCCAGGCAGGCATTGGGAAACGGGCAGGGAAACAATTAGTCTTTTCTAGATTGGCAAGTTCCATAAACACAGTAGGAAGATCATGAAGGAGTGGACCCCGGGACTGCTTTACCTGCGCCACAGTGGCTCGTGATGGATTTGTTCTCCTGAAGTCTCCTTATGGGTTCTCCTTGCTCGGGGATAAGTTGGAAAAACACGGGCTCTGCGAGTGGGAGAAATGGCCACATCTCACCAGAGTGCTGACATAATTTTTTGTCTTTCAATTTGCTTTGTGCTTTATCAAAAGACCCCAAGTGCTGATTGCCTGCGGAGCGGAGTTAAGAGGGAGCTGCAGCTGGAGCCACGAAGGAAAGGAATGACAAAAGAGGGGCTGGTTTGATAGATGCTTGTTGACACTGCAAAGGGAAATAGTTGCTTTACCTGCCACCATGAAAAATAGTTTTGGGCTGTTGACTGTGTTTCTGGCAGCTTTTCCTTGCACAGCTTTTGTAATTAAATTGTGCCCCCGGTTAGGAAGGCACAGGTAGGGGATGATTAAAAGCCTCAGAGGACGTGGCTGCTGGATTTCTCCTTTGTGCAGCTGTGTAACCCAGGGCTCTGCTCTACAAAACCCAAACATACAGCCAGTATCAAGCAGAAAGATGTTTGCTTGCAGAGCATCCAAAACAGGTTTTCTTTGGTAGCTCAAGAGCCTTCCACTTCTCCCTCCAAAGCCTCCCGTGTGCTCCTACGCCAAGAGGAGGACTTGGCACTCTCCTCCACTGCTCAGAGCCCTGCTGGAGGAAGAGCAGCTGCTTCACTCTACATTTCCCATGCCCTCTCCCAGCACAGCTTTTCCCTCTTTGGGAGGAGTGTTTACACAGCTACTTGAAGCAAGCAGGGATTACAGGAAGAGGAGGTTAAAGATGAATTTGACTTCTGGGATTTCTGAAAGCTTTATCCTGCATCCTCGGTTGCCAGCCCTCTCCTGCTGCATCCTCCTGGGGTCCTGCATGGTGGATCTGATCTGGTGGGGACTGGGAGTTCCTGAGCCTGGAACTCAGTAACTTGTGCTCACTAGACAGACCCTGCAAGGGAATATATCTAAAAGAGAAAGAAAAGATAGAAGAACAAGTGGAATGAAACCCTCTGTAACCTCCTTTTGAAGTAATTAGGCAGGTTAATGCTGAGTCACTTCTGATACAAACCCCAGGAGATGATAGCTGGAGAAGCTCTCCTGGAATAGGGTCCCTCTGAGCAGGGAAAGCCACCCTGGGTGGCAAATTGCAGAGTAAAACCAGCTGTGGGACAATCCCTGAGGGAAAACTGCTGTTCTAATGAGAGCATGGTGTGAGAGAGGTCAGCCAGTTCCACTTGGAACAGAGCTCGAGCAGCACAGGGAGGGTTTCCCCAGAGTGAGTTCACTGGATATTTGCATCATCAGCGCAGTTTTTGTGCCCAGTAAACACAGATTTGGATTGCTGGGTAAACCACAGCAGTGCAAGCCTGCAAGCTGAAGTTTGGGTGAGCAGGATACATGGAGATCTGTTTTCCCTTTTTTTTCTTTTTCTTTTTCTTCACTAGACTCTTGAAGTTTTCGTGGAGAGAGTAAAAAAAGGTTCTCAGTCTGACTGAGCCCTCCCAGGAATCTCCATTTGTACCAAATTCTTGCAGAGAGAGGCCTACAGGCGTTTTACGTGCATGAGAAACTAATGCAAAGATTCCTTGCTGTCAAGACACATCTGTAAGAGGCAGGAGAGTTTCTGTGCTCTGCCAGGGCCTCTACTGCATTCCCATCGTCCCTGGAGTGCTGTTCCCAAAAAGACCCTTTCTTCCAGGTGTTCCCATGGAGCACCCAGCAGTGCTGGTGCTGCATCTCCCTTCTCCAATCCCCAGCACACCTGAGGGAGAACACCACACCTGGAAGCAGGATTTCTTGTTCTTTCCTTGCCCTTATCTGGGTATTTTCATTCCCTGCCTGAGGCTTTGGAAACTTGCCACCAGGTTTGCAGCCTTTTTAATTTCTTGCTGAGGAAGGTGGTGTCTTTCATGGAATCATAGAATGGCTTGGATTGGATGGGACTTTAAAGTGTCCCACGGGCAGGGACACTTTCCACTAGACCAGGTTGCCCAGAGGCCACATTTCTTCAGTGTTGCACTGCTGCCTGCTTTTGGACTCCTGCATTTTTAATCCCCCAAAAGCAACCAGTTTAATCACAGGCCAGCCTTGTTCTATAGTGCCAATTCCCAGAGCTCCAAGTTTCTGGCTATGCTGGAGGCCAAGCCCAGGAGAGCTGGTGGGATGTGCCAGGGAGGTGAGCCCACAGCAGCAAATGTACCCACCTTCTGAGATGCTGAACACACCCAGCTGGGTGTTAAGGCCTCAGGGTGACCAGTCCTTGCTGTATGAGGTCTACATGGGACTTGGCACTGTATAAAATTAAGAACCAGGATTTATAACTCCCTGGCGGAATTTTGGAGCCAGGTGGGGGGCGGTCTCTCCTCCCAAGTAACAAGAGGAGATGGCCTTAACTTGAACCAGGGGAGGTTTAGATTAGGTATTGGGGAAATCTCTTCACAGAAAGAGTGGTCAGGGATTGGAACAGACTCTCCAGGGCAATGGTGGAATCACCACCCCTGAATGTGTTCAAAAAAGCACGTGGATGTGGCAGCTGGGGACAGGGTTTAGTGGTGAACGTGGTGGTTCTGGGTTAATGGATGGACTCAATGACCTCAGAGGTCTTTTCCAGCCTTCTATCATTCTGTGATTCTGTGATTAATCATGGTCCCTCTGTTCCCCAACCAGCACTTACTGCAAGAGACCTTTTGTGCACTGGTGCAGTGGGCAGGACGTGGTGCCTGTTCAGAAACGCTGGAAATCAGCTCTTGTGCCCTGATTTGTTGCATGGCTGGGGCAAAACATTGCCAGGGGGCAAAACATTGCCAAGGAGTCATCAGGGGATTGAAACAAACAAAAAAAAAAGGTCTTTAAAACTCCCTGTCTTTTCACTGTCGTGGATTCCAGGCACTTAAAGATTCTGGAAAAGTGGGCAACACCTCCTCCTGCATTTAACAGGAGTGTCGAGGTGTTAGAAACGAGCCTTTGACTGTGTGTTCCACAGGCTGTGGAAAGCTGTGCTTCCCCCTGCTGGGTCTCTCAGGGAAGGTGTCCTTGACCTGCTCTGCCCAGACCTGCCCGTTCCTGCCCGCTGATGGATCCGTGCTGTCACACAGGGATTGTGACCAGAGGGTCACCCCGAGCCTGGGGATGCCAATAGTTAGCAGGGGATGTGAGGGAACGCTTGGGTGCCAGAATAATTGTTGGGAACAGAGCACTGATAGCACAGTGTGTTCCCTAATGAGAAGGGCTCTTCAATAACTTAACAGAGTCCTGCTGCGGGCTCTGATTTACCTCTGACGAGTTAAACCAGTGCCAGATCAATACTGGGCTCTGTGACAGTAAATAGGCTTGATTTTAAGTATTGAATAAGAATTTATTTCAGATTAAGGGTGGATTTTTTAAAGGATGGAGCACACTGGCCTTTCAAATCTGAGGAAGGCTGCTAGACTTCACTGCTCCAGATTTCAGCTCCTGCAAAGCCTTGCTTGGGAAGCCAGTGAAAGCAGGGGTACATCCCTTCCCTGGGAACTGGAAGGCAGCAGAGATCTCAGGGGTACCCTCGATGGGAGCAATTTCACCTTGAACCACCTTGTTTTGAACCACCAGTCAGTTGCCTAAGCGGTGTAAGGACCTGAGGAGCATCCTTGTAAAAATAGCTCCCATTTTCCATCAGGTAAAGCAGGTTTGAACAGGGCTGTGCCCAGAACACGTTGCTGTGATTGTGCCTGGTTCTCTAGCCCAGCACGGGGATGTCCCCAGTCATGAGGTGACAGTCCAGGGACATGAGTAAACTGGCCCAGGGAGGGTATGAGGAACCAGACTAATTATGGTGAATGCTCAGCTTCGACATTTTCATTGTGTCACGACTGTTTAATCCTCCCTTAATCCCCTAATGCTGCTCAGTCTACTTTTCTTGTGTTATCTTCATTGTCTTGCTAATAAGATGTTGCACGTAACAGAGATTTGGACTGAAAGGTATTAGGGGGGGATTATGTGAAGATTAGACAAGAAATGCTCACAATAGCTCGTAGATTTCTTAGTGCCAAAATTTTTAATTTCTATAGTGCAAGGATTTTACTGTTTTTCCAAAGAATTTGTGGAGAATTTATCCTAGAAAACTCAAAAAGTTGCTGTTGTTCAAAGGAACTCTCTTGAACGTCAGCATTGGTTATTTTTCAGACTAGTAGTAGCTGGATTTGTCATCTGGTTGTACTTGGGGTTTTTTAAAAAGTGAACCCAAATTATGAGGCAAAAAAAGAGAGGAAGTTGAACTTACATGGGATCTGTTTTCTGCTGGACCAGGGATACATGAGCATCCTCTGTGGTACCCCTGCTGGTGAGTGCAGATGGACTTGGGCACTCACATCACTGATTTCAGGGGGCTCTGCAGGTGCTGGAAGATGTTTTGTGCCGAGCCTTTATAACCACAGTTATTTACCTGCTAACTCCAAGGCCTGGCAGCAGTGGGGTGGAGGTGGTATCTTGCAGCTGAGACTTTGGGCTGTTATTTCACCATCAGTTAATAAATATTGCTGGATTTTGCAGAAGCAAAGCTACCCTGGCATTAGATCAGCACTTAAAATGGAAAACAAAAGTATTCTTAAATAAAATAACAGAAACCAAGGAGGGGTGGTGGTGGTGTAGATTTTAGAGTTAACTCTCAGAGCTGCTGGAAATTAATCTTATCGTAGGGCCTTAGCCCAAAATCTCCCACTGGGTTAGGACTTGGCACCTTGTTCTCCTTCAAAAGCTACAACACTGTGTGTCCAGTGTCAGCTCCTGAGGCAACTGGGACACAGTGGATGGCTCATGTTCCTTCCATTTGAAGCTCTGATGCTCTGCCATAGGAGCCTTTCCCAAGACTTCACATCTGCCTCGGGAATCTTCTGTAACCAAGTGTCTGATGCTAGTGAGTATCAAGCTGTTTTGGCACTTAGATATCTAAATTCCTTCCAAAGAAGCCACAGAAAAAACTGAATAATAAACAGCCCTTGCTGACAGCTTTTCTCACATTTCATGCCTGTCCTTAGCAGTGGTCTTGTGCTGCCTGTTGTTCACGGGTTGGAAAACACCACTTGCAATGATGTGGATGCTTATTTAGGAATTCTACAGAACACCCTACTTCTGACACCCATTCTGAGCTCTCAGTATGTTTCCTTCACCCCAGTTTTTATTGTCAGCTCAGCTATTATTAAATACCTGGTGTTTATTATTAGCACCTTTCTATTATTAGCTCAGTTAATATAGGTTGAGTGAATCATGGAGTCACAGAATGATTTAGGTTGGAAAATACCTCTGAGATCATCGAGTCCAACCATTCCCTCAGCACTTCCAAGGGCGCCACTAACCCTTCTCCCCAAGTGCCACATCTACGTGGCTCTGAAATCCCTCCAGGGATGGTGATTCCTACACCACTCTGTGCAGCCTGTTCCAGTGCCTGACCACTCTTTGGAAAACTCTGTCACCGTGCTCTGAAATGCTGAAATCTCCACTTCATGTATCCCAGACAGCCTGAAAACCTTCAGCAATGGGAATTTTCTGCCTGGCATCATCCCACTTAGTGGTTCACTGTTCTCCTTGTCTAACAGTTGGCCTCCTGTCCCACTGAACTTCCCATGAATCCAATCAAAGCCTCTCAGTCCTGGCTTTGCCTATATGGATGTGCCTAATGAATCCTTTCTTTTGTGCAGGAAAATTCACATGAGGATGAGTGGAACAAGGTGATCTTTAAGGTCCCTTCCAACCCAAACCATTCTATGATTTTCTGTCTCTCCTCTGTCCTGTTGAAGTTGTTTGACCTCAGTTCTTTCCATCCTCATACACAAGATGTGGGGGTTTTTAAGACTTGTGATTACTCTGGTCATTATTCACACCTTTTCTGAAGCTTCAGATCTTGCTTCAAAAGCTCTGGGAGTTCTGCACCCAACCCTCAAAATCAGAGAGGCTGGGAGATGTGATGCATCACCACTAACATGACAACAAACTACATCTCATGCTGTGATCTGTCCTAAAAATTGGTTACATTTCTTCATCCAGTGAGCTTTCTGATGCCATCTGGGGTGGTGGGGATTGCAGCATTGGATGGTGCAAGTTCCTACCTCTGCCACAGAACCTGCTTAGAAAGGAACACACAGGTGGCTCAATTTTGGGACTAGCCAGCCCTGGATCTCTAGCCTGCCATGCAATTCTGATTTATGCCACTGAAAAAAAGCCCTAAGCCATCTAATTACAGCTGCTGGCTACCCAAAATATAGCAAATATGAGAAGTGATTTACTGTCACACTGACATGCTCTGCAGCCACGATGACAGGCACAAAATGGGAGTTTTCTCCACTCAAATGCTCTCTTGTGGTAAAGAAGAGGCGCTTCATAACCGCAGAAGCAGAAAATGGAAACAGCCTATTTCACTCCTGGCAGCTTTGTTAATAAAACATTGGGAAGGCAAATAATTATCTGACATGCAATTACATCTAAGCTGTTTTCCCTGGGATAAAAAACCCAACAATGTAAGTGTGGGGCGTCTGATTTTATTATCCTGTCTGGAAAGGCTGTATTGGATATTTGACATGGATCCTCGATTTACGCTTTGTTATTGAGCAGACCGAGCGTTGGTTGTCTACTTTTGCTGTGTTTTACTGCCACAGGGAGTTTCAGAGTGGCCAGGGTGAAGTAGGCTCTTAAACCTGGAAAGGGTTTGACATTCAGGTGACTTTTGATGAGGAATTTTGGTGCCCAGGCTCTGGTAGTTTTTCAGAAGCTCATGGCATGACCTCGTGGCCTTGCAGTTTTGCCAGCACTGCTTCTCAGATGAGCAGATCACAGAATCATGGAGTGCCTTGGGTTGGGAGGGACCTTCAAGACCATCTTATTCCAACCCATGCCATGGGTAGGGGCACATTCCACTAGACCAGGTTGCTCAGAGCCCCATCCCTGTATTGTTTCTTATAATGTCAAAATATTGAAGATGCATCAAAGCTGATACATTTGTTGTTTCCATGAAACTCGGAGTGACTTTTATTAAAACTGAAGAACAGCTCTGCATGCCCTCAATTCATGTTTTTTCTTTGCATCTTTAATTGCATTAGAAGTTTAATATTTCTTGCTGTATGATATTTCCCTATTCCAGCAGAATAAAAAGCTTAAGAAGCTGCTTTGCCAGCTGTGGAGGCATCAGTGTGTCCTGATCATTGCCTGGTGGATGGTTTATGTTTCAAAGTTTGCATGATTAAGGAAAATCTGAGGTGTTCATTTTAATTGAAAATTTAATCCTTGTGCTTCCCAGGGATGCACGAGTTGTCAGGTCTGTAAAATCACATAGCAAATAAGAAGCTTTCCAAAAGCACTGTGGCAGAAGATGCTGCTACTTGCAAGTCAGTTGAGTACTTGTGGAGGGAGGGGGTGCTGATATTGGGGTGGGGGAATCATCAGAGACTTCAGGTTTGCTTTCTGGTTCATATTCTCAGTCCCAGAGGCAGAGGTGAAGGAGCTGGACAAAGAAGGGTCAAGGTAGGACTTCCACTACATTATAGCACTAGCATGTGATGTAGCTGATGTGGTTGAAGATGTGTCTGCTCAGGGCAGGGCATTGGATTAGATGATCTTTAAAGGTCCCTTCCCACCCAAACCATCCTGTGGTGGAGGATCTGGCCTCTGGTAGCAAAGACACGAGTGGCTGTCAGTGATCTGAGTGTTTTGAACAGGTTTCACTTGCTGTGTGTGGGAGCTCAGCAGCAGAGCTGAGCTGTCGGCTGGTCAGCAGCAGCTCCTTGAGGATGAAGGAGCTCCCTGCAGCACCACTGCACACCTTCATATTATCATCTTTGGGTGTATGTTTAGCTGGTGCTGTTTATCTTATTTTTGGGACTTGCCTGCTTGGGATGCCTAAAAATAGATCATGGTGTGTTTTTCCCTCTTACAAAAACAGGGTGAGTATTAAAGAGTGAATTCCTGGGCTGATTTACTGAAAATAGCAACCCATGCTAACGTGAACTAGAGATCAGTATATAAACATGCAACCCCCAAGGGCATTAAAATGTCTTCAAATTTAGTAGCTATTTCTTGCAGTTATTAGGTGAGAATTTAGCAGGCAGTGAGTACTCTACTTCTTGGCATTTGCAGAGCATCAGAAAATCTGGATAAAGTTCAGTTTGTGCCTCAGTGAGCAAAATGTATGAGACTGTAGTGTGTCTTCAGTGTGAACATTCTCAAACAAATCATACCTGCCTGTTAGGGGTCTGCTCTGGATCTGATGCTGTTTAACATCTTCTTCAGTGATATGGACAGTGGGACTGAGGGTACCATCAGCCCTCAGCAAGTTTGGCAATGATACCAAGCTGCGTGGAGCTGCTGACAGGCTGGAGGGAAGGGGTGGCATCCAGAAGGACATGAACTGGCTTGAGAGGTGGGGCTGTGCAAAGCTCATGGAGTTCAACAAGGCCAAGGCTCTGAACTGGGTCAGGGCAACCCCAGGCACAAACACAGCCTGGGGGGAGAATGGATTCAAAGCATCTCCGAGGAGAAGGGCTTGAGGATGGTGATGGATGAGAAGCTCAGCATGGCCCAGCCATGTGCACTCAGAGCCCAGAAAGCCAAATGTGTCCTGGGCTGCACCAAAAGCAGTGTGGGCAGCAGGTCATGTAAGTGATTCTCCCTACAGTGCTGGGACCAGCTTTGGGACCCCAGCATAGGAAGGGCATGGACCTGATGGAGGGAGTCCAGAGGAGGCCACAAAAATGCTCTGAGGGCTGGAGTGCCTCTGCTATGGAGACAGACTGAGAGAGCTGAGGGTGTTCAGGCTGGAGAAGAGAAGGCTGCAGGAAGACCTTAAAGCACCTTCCAGCACCTAAAGGGGCTTCAAGAGAGCTGGGGTGGTACTTTTGATGAGGGCGGGTAGTGACAGAACAAGGGGGAGTGGCTTCAAAGTGCCAGAGGGCAGGGATAGGTTGGATATTGGGAAGAAATTCTTGGCTGTGAGGGTGGGGAGGCCCTGGCACAGGTTGCCCAGAGAAGCTGTGGCTGCCCCATCCCTGGGAGTGTTCCAGGTCAGGTTGGATGGGGCTTGGAGCGACCTGGGATAGTGGAAGTTGTTTCTGCCTGTGGCAGGGGGGGATTGGAATGAGATTATCTTTAAGATCCCTTCCAACCCAAATGTTCTGGGATTCTATGATTCTGTGACCCTCTGTGTGCAGTTCTGTCCACTCCATATATGGGGTACACAACTGGTGGGACTGAAGGACCATCTCCTGCCTGGTAAGTGTTACTGGAGTGCTTTGCAGACCAGAGCTGATATTTCTTGGTTGTTGGTTAGGGGTGTACAACAGTTTTTAAGCCTGTGAGAGTTGAGACAGAGTAAGGAATTCAGAATTTGATTCTTTAAAACCCATATGACATGGCTGGGCATGGCAGTGACATGTACAGTTCTTTTCCCTGCAAGCCTTGGAAGTTGTTCTGGATTGAGTTTGTTGTTTGGATCGAGTAACATTTGCTGTATGTGTCTGATTCTGCTGGAAGCAAGGCAAAAGTTCAAACTGAAGTCTTGACTTCGCTACACATAAAAATTCCTTTTGTAGGATGTCTGCTTTGATCTCAGTTTGACTGTTTGTCTCTTCTGCATCTTGCATCTCATTTATATTCCAACAGGATAAAACGAACTTGATAATGGCCTTTTAGCTTGTCATCTTAAAACACATGCTCAGCCTGGGAGAGCCAATAAAAGCCATGCTTATGAGAAACTTACGGTCCAGTGAGTGGGAATGGACTGACCTGTGGGCTGCAGGGACACATGCAAAGTGGATTTCATATGGATCAAAACTGATTAAAGCCAAAGAAAGCCCTTTCTTGTCTTTACCAGGCATTCATGGTGTGTTCTGTTTCCCACTGGGAGCATCTCCCTTACCCAGGGTGTCTAAAAGCCAGATGACCACATGTGATCGAGTCACCTCACTTGCCATGATAGGCTGGGGCAAGAAGTGGGTGCCTTCAGAGATTTACTGCTGTCAGGTGTGTACACCTGTAAGAAAGATGGTTGTGAGTTGTCATCTCAAGTTGTCAGTTTCCCACCACTCACCCTAAAAAGACATTGATACAGCTGGGTCAGACTCAGGTCAAAGTCAAGTGAGATGAATCCCATTATCACTGCAGAAATTCAGTGTTCCATGGAGCTGAGCAGCTGTTTTCCTTTGGCTGGGATGATTTGGTCTCCCTGGGGCTACAGCACACTTGCCACCTTCTCTGCATCAGAGAAACCTGTGCTTACCTGGGGTTCAGCTGCAGCTCTGATGTAGGTTGCAGCTTCAGTGGAGAAGAGTAAATAGCCTTCAGTTTTGCAGCAGGTCCCTTAAATATGCATGAACAACTCCTGCCAGCAGAGATGGTGCAAGCCAAGAGAGCAGAGGATGTTTTGACGGCGTCAGCCCCTCTCAGCTGAGCGTGGAGGACTTGTTAGAGGCTGTGATTCAGCACTCTCCAGCTCTGACTCTGCTGCCAGCACTGGTTTGCTGCCTGGTTAGTGAGTCAGCACACTTGCAGCTTCCCCATGCCCTCGTCTGGATGAATATTTACTGAGCCAGGGAACAGGGACTGCTGCAGGCAGTGTCTGCAAGGAGGATAAAGTTCAGTTTGGAAGGTGATGGGAAGTAAGCAAGATGTGCTTCAGAGACCTCCAGCTGTTGGGACTCTTGGCTGGGATGAGAAATCTCTGCTGGGCCACACCTATTCAGTGATTTTCTTTTACAATACAGCTGGTGCAAGGGCGTGGATATGTCTGTCCTGAGAGCTTTGGTGAATTCCTTAACTAGGAGCAGATGTGGAGCTGTGAGCCCACAGCCTGTGTTATCATTTGCACTCTGTAGCTGCCCTGTAGTTTATAGTTTATATTTATACTGCTATAATTCAGGGTGCAGACTTCCTTGACAAATAGGGACTCCAGAGTGAAAATAATTGGATATGTAGGTTGATTATGGAGTCATTTAGGGTTCTTGAAAATGACCTCTAAGGTCATTGAGTCCAGCCCTTCCCCCAGCACTGCCAAGGCCATCACTAATCCATGTCCCCAAGTGCCACATCCACGTCTTTTGAATCCCTTCAGGGATGGGGACTCAATCATGGTCCTGGGCAGCCTGTGCCAGGGCTTGACCACCCTTTCACTGAAAACATTTTCTCTAATATCCAGTCCAAACCTCCACTGGCCTAACTTAAGGTCATTTGCTGTTGTCCTATTCCTTGTTACTTGGGAGAAGAGACCAACTCCCACCTGTCTACAAGCTCCTTTCAGGGAGTTGCAGCGAGTGAGAAGGTCCCCCCTGAGCCTCCTTTTCCCCAGGCTGAGCCCCTGAAGCTCCCTCAGCTGCCCATCATCAGATTTGTGCTCCAGAACCTCATGTTATGTGGAGCACTGGATTGTGCTGGTGTTTGTTCATTCTAGGCTGTGGCTGACAGTGATCTGGGGCTCACAATCATGAGCCAGAATTCCAGGTATCACACCAGCTTCCACTCCTTGAGAATAAGAAGACTTTAACATGTTATGCCATCCTGGTAAATCAGTCATCACAGTGCACTTAGGGGTGGATTGGTGTCTGATGTACCTCAGGAGAGAGGGACAGAGCTTTCTTCTCTCTCTTCCACTCCATCTGGTTTGGTTGTTTTCTTCAGCATACTTAGAGTGGAGATAAAGAGCGCAGAGGAAGGATCAGAGGGCCCATATGAACAGCATCTTGTACAGAAATGCAATCAGCCATTCATAGTAGGAGCAGAAACAGATGGCCAAAGCTTGTTTAGCCGGAGAAACCGATGCTTTTCAAGCTGCAAACCCTGATGGGAGTTCTAGGTACCAATCCCACATATTTTAAAACAGCTTTGTGTTTTCTTTGTTTTCCCTCGTAGCCGTGCAAAGCAGAGACTCTGGGGTAGAGATCTGAAAGATGGCTTTGAGGAATTGAATATGGCTTCTGTTGAAACAATGGCTGATTCTCCTTTGAATAAAACAAGGCAGCAGCTCTCAGATGCAGTCACGTTCTGCTGTTAATGCTGAAATTGTCTGGAAGAAATGTCTGGAATTGCTTGACATTGTCTCATGCGTTTCATCCCCGCCATTGTTAAGGTTCGTTAATGATCCCATTATAAGCTCCTATTTGCAGAAATGGCTTTCTAAAAGCAATCTCTGGGTTATATTATTATGTTGTTTATGTTATATAAATGCTCAAGGACTAGACACACGTATTAATAGAGAGCCTTGTGATTGTGGAGCCAGCAATTACTTGCCTGGTGATTACTCCATCACAGACTCTGCTGACTCTCAGCACTTTGGACGGGAGGATGAAATTCCTCCCGCAAATTGGGGAGATAATTTTCTTTGGAATAGCGGGTTGTTACACGGTGCTGGAAATCCTCTGCATGCAGATAAGCCGTAAAAGCCACTTAGCTTTAGGCAATGCAGTGTGGTGCTGTGGAATAGACTGTCATGGTGGAGAGCATTATGAGTCACCAGGGATATAATGAAGATCCTAGAGGAGAGCTCCAAGCCTTCCAGGAGAGGATGTGCTGGGTGGAAAACGAGGCAGCTGTAAACATTTCTCCTCCCTGTGCTTCTTCCATAGTGTGTCCGAGGTATGTGACACCGGGGCAGGGTGACCATGGGAGAAGGGGTGATGAGGTATTTTGTCCTTCCCTTCCATGGGATGACCACTGTCTGCTCCTTATTGTGTCATTGCATCCCAACAGAAGAGGGCAGGACTTGGTCCCCCAAAGAGGAATAAGAGCAACACTAAAGGCATGTGCAGGGCAAGGCTGGGTGTTTAAGACCATACCCTGTGCTGCTGGGTGGTTACCCCAAGGATGCAAGAATCCCTTCCTGCCCCTGTGGGTGCAGTGGATTCACAGGCTGCCTCTTCCATTAGGATGCCACAGGACAGTTCTCCACATATGCCAGCCTCTTCTGTCCAAAGGATGATCCAGCTGGGACTCTGCTTCCTCCCCTCTGCTTCTCCATGTGTCCCGACTCCTTATGGATGAGAAAAGGGATCACTTCATGCACACAAACCCCAAGCACAGCTGGTGTTTCTGTGTAAAACATGGGAGATTCCAGCAGGGTGCTTTAGGAAGCCCATGATGGGACATTCTAGGTCAGTGATTCTCCATCCTTTTCAAACCACTTTGGTCTTCCTCAAGCTGATAGCTTCTCCCTCTTTGATGGGATAGTAGGGGATGCAGGAACAAGCCTCCAGCCAGAAACACCTGGCCAGGAACACCTTCTGATATCAACTCCCAGTTGATATCAGAAGTACAAAGACTATAGATAAAAGGCCTATACTTGTGGCTCTTAAAAATTCAGCGGCTTTGTTGCCAGATTCTGGCAGAGCTAAGCTGCCTTTCTGGCCTTTTCCTTTTTATTTCTTGTAGTTCCTATAGCAGATACCTTGAATATGGATGATAAACCTTTCTCCCTATAAAGTCTTGGATAAGACTACATAGTAGGTCTCTTGGAGAAGAGCTCTGAAGCCAGGGCTCTTCAGAGGTGTTGGTAACACCTGGCAAAGAAAGCTGCCAGCACAGTGCTGGGTCCACGAGGGAATGGCATCTTTTAAGAGCTGCAGAAGTTGTGCCAGGTGCTTTGACACTGGTTTGCTCAGTGAAACTTCTCCATTGCTCCAAGTGAACAACTTCCAGTAATATTAATAACTGTAATAAAAGGGAAGAAGAAGAGAGAGAAGATGTTGGGGAAAGAGGGACAAAACACGTCCTAGGTGACTCAAGGGAAGTGAGGAAGAAATGTAGCCTATATATATTTACCTCTTGGTTGTGACAATTTTTGCAGGGTGTTAGAAGAGCCTGCTCCAATACCACTGCTTTGTTATCAGGCACAGAGCTGGGTGTCACTGGCTCTTTCGCCCAAGGCTTCCCTGAGTTCCGTTATTCAAAGTTCATTTAAAATAATTACTGTAATCACCAGTATAATGGCACAGTGTGAGGAACCAGAAAACTGCGTTGCATAATTCCCTTGCAGTTGTCTGAGAAATCCCTGTGTGCCTTCCCAGCGCAGCACAGAGATTTGATGTGAAACCCCTCTTTTCCTGCAAAGGAGCTTTCAAGTTTCCGAGGCGCGGTCGCTTCCCAGATTTCTGTTTTTTCATCTGCCGCGCTTCACAATCGAACGAGGGGAAAACTGTTAGCAGAGGTCAAGCATTGTTTGAACGTGTTGCAAATGGTTTCCCGGGGAAACAGCAAATCAGTACTCATAGGCTCCCGCAGCATCTCCAGAACAACATCCAGCCAGCAGCCCTCGCCCCGTGTTTGCCGTAGTACTCGGGACCAGAGGCGATGCAGAACAAAGCCGGAGCGTGAGTGGGAGAGCAGTTCCAAAGGATGAAGAAACATTCGGCGAGAGTGGCACCATTACCCTCTTTCAATGTTTCCGAATTAAATTCGCCTGTGCCAGACGGTAAATGCTCTTTTTCCCTCCCTCTCTCCCCCCGTACATCTAATCCTAGGCAAGAATTCTCTCCTCCTGCTCCTCCTGCTCCATGCAGAGTAACAGGAAGGTGTGTGTGTCCGTGTCTGTGTTTGTGTTGTATTTTTAAAGTAATTCTCAGATAGCTTCTTGAGCACTTTAATATCATCTGGGATGAGTGCAGTTAAATTTCTGTTGCCTGTGTTCAGCTGCTGTGTGAGTGGTTTCTGGTGAAGGAACTGATGTTGAAACGTGAACTACGGACAAAGTTGTTGTACTTCAATTCTGTTTTTTTAAAATTATGTGAAATTAGGTCCATGTAATGTCATTGATTTTTCTGGTGTATTTTAGTACTGGGCTCTAGATTTATTGCTTTTGCTGTAAAGACAGAGGCAGCAACTTTTTTGTGCTTACTGTCCCTCAGCTCAAGATAGCAATTGTCCTCTTAAACTACTTCCCCCCACCACCCCTTATTTTCAGAAGTGTCAGCTCTGAAGCAATTCCTTATTACAAAAACCACAACAGAGAAATTGGGAATTCTTTTGTATGGTCTTGATTGGACACAACAGCCTCCTTCCTTTAAGAGAGCCCACCAACTTCACATCACACTTCAGAGTCACTGGAAATGTGGGGATGTTGTCCAGCATGAGATTTGGCTGCACTGACGGTGAAACAGAAATAAAGCTGAAAACTTACAGAGGGTACATGCTCCCTATAAACCAAGGATTGAGAGGAAAGCTTCTTTAAAAATATTCCTAATGTCCAGCTTCAAGTTTTTGTTCTAAAACGCCTGTAGAAATCTCAGGCTTTAACTGCGCCGTTCAAGTTTATGTTATTCACTGCCAGATGTGTTAAAGAGCTGTGTGGTACTTTCTGAAGTTGCTTCTTGTGCCAGAAATGACCTGTTTTCCCCACTGGGTATGTTGGTAAGAACTCTGGAGCCGTAAAATGGCAAGGTGCGTGCTGCCTCTGGTCTCAGCCAGACCGGCAATGGAAATGTGATTCCTTTTTGTGAGTTAAATTCAGGGCTTCATCCAAGAGCAAAACAAAGCAAGGGCCACGGTCCAGTGCTTGTCAGCAGAGCGTGACTTCCAGTTCTTCGATCTACCTGGCTCAGGCTGGCTTAAATTACCAACAGGGCTGGGTTTTGATAGACCAGACAATAGTTTGTGTCATTTTTCTTGTAATTGTATGTGTGATATGAAGAATTCTGCAGGCTTGGTGGTTACCTGGTGCTTCTTTCTTGAAGGGAAAATGCCTTAGGGAAAATTGAAGGAGCTGACTGCTTATTGCTGGCACACCAGGTTTTAGGGTGTGTGATGATGTATTTCATATGCTCACCTGCTTTTTTAGGAGCAGTGCTGTGGGCAGGCGAGCTGGCTCTGCTGGTAAAATGGGGTGGGTGATTTGCTTCTCTTTATTTCCCCAGAGTTCAGACTGGGCTCGTGTCATGCCAGTTGGTGAATGCAGAGCATTAAAGATTGTCCCTGCCCCACACATCTCACCAGCTGTGGTTGCCTTCAGCTTAACCAGTCCAGCTGCTGTCAGGTGCCCCTGTTAGACCAGTCTTAACCCTTTTCTCCCTGCAGGGCTGCAGCAGGAGTGGCAAAACCTGCACTGCCTGGTTCCCCGGGGAGGGAAAATCCAGCTGTCATAGGAAAAAAGGGCAATAGACTGGAAGCAACTACATGACAGCACTTGTCACATCCAGCAGGCTGAAAATGGAGAGGTTCTTGCTAGGGATGGAGCTGGCCAAGCTGAATTAATACTGGACCCATACATTAAATGTGTGTGCAGCCAGGTTGATTTTCTTTTTAGCAGGTATTCCCAGAGAATCCTAATGGGGTAGGGCAGCCAGCTTCCCAGGAGCACTGCATCTGTCTTCCCTTTCCTTAGCAGGCATGAGGAGGGCACATGGAAGGGATTTCAGAGCATCTTGGGGCTCTGGACCTGTGTGCTGGGAGGAGAAGCAGGGGAGCAGTGAGCTCTGTGTTGGCAGCTCTCAGACAGTTGAGCTTTGTGGCTCCCTAGATAACTTCTGGTAGAACCACAGCAACTGCTGACTCCTGGATAGCAGACTGAAATCCAGGCAAGGAGGCTCCCTCAGTAGTGAAGAGACACCCAGATGCTCTCAGAGAAGTGGTCAGAAAGTGCTGCTCAGGTGGAAAGAAATGGAGCAGAGACAGCTGCTGAGAAGGGTTGGTGTGTGGGTGAGTGGCTCTGGAGGATGTGAGGTGTGTGCCAAGCTGACACCACAGCCACCAAATACTTTTGAGAGCGTGCCTTCACCTCAGCCTGGCCATCCCCCACTCCCCAGCAGCAGCTACAGCAAGGGGACTGTGTGTACCCACAGTATGGACACTTATCTCAAACATGCTTTTGTGGAAAGGCAGGGATCAGACCTGTGAGAGCTATTACCTCAAGGGCAGCAGAGAAAACAGATGGAAGCACCTCCTGGGGTTGGAAAATGCACCAATACAGTGATAAATACTTACTTTCGCCCCAGCTGCTTCCTTGCAAAATGTTTCTTTAACCCACCCTTCCTCAAATGCGTTTAATTGGGCTCCAAGTCAGGCAAGGAAATTGAAGCACGTGCTCAGTGTCTGAGACAGTCAGGCTTGGACTCATCCAGATGCATATAAATGTAAGCCTTGATAAGTACTGAGAAAGTTGTTGGAGCTTCCAGGAGCCAGCAGGAGAGCTGGACACCTCTGAGAGGTGATTCACCTCCTAAGATTGGTATGTGAGGGAGCAGGAATGAATCACTCCCTGGAGGCACCTCTCAGCCAGGAGAGGCAATAGTTTGTGGAGGAAATGAATACAAGCAGTGTGTTGCTGAGCTGTCTGTCAGTGTGCTGACTGCTTTTACTCGCGGATCTCAGGAGATCCGTGAACCAGCCTGGATTTACTGCAGTGTTTCTTGAAAGCAGAAGCTGTGTCGTGGTTATTTATTAATGAGATGCGTGTGAGTGACCTCTGGACTGTCCTGGGTCTAAACCCCTTTCACAACAACTTCATGTCAAAGCAGCCTCATGGCTTTCGTTGAAGCTGCTCTCGATTTACAGCAGTGAAAGTAAAAGTGAGAGTTTAGTTCAGAATGTCTGTTTCTTTTTGGAAATGTCACTGAATTCTAGCAGTGACAGGATTAATTTTCGAAGGATTCTTTTATAGACTGATAACCTTTTGTTTTGGAGTAAAATGCATAAATTGTGAAATGACTGGAGTCACATCTGATACAATTTATTACAAAGTTTGTAAGAGAGATTTTCTTTGATGGGATGGTGCGGAGCTTTGAATCAAATGATTTGTGTTTTATTGTGCTCAGTCAGTGCTGAAGTGGTAGGAAGGTGCTCTGATCCCATCCCAGTGAATCCTGCACTTGGCTTGAGTTGGTGTTGGGTCAAGTAGATCTGGAGAAAATAAAGTCCAGTAGGTCCATTGCAGCAAAGAAGATCCCTTAAAATGTGTGTCCAAGGGACTCACTCAGAAGGTTTTTCTGAGGTGGTCTCAGAGGGACTGTTTAAGGAAGCAAAAGCTTAAAATAAAGCCCTGGCTCAGGAGCTGCAGTATGGGGGACAAAGGTCCATAAGTCCTGGGGGTTGTTCCTTGAGACATGGATGTATTGGCTTCACCTGAATAAAAACATCTGTCAGTCCAGCTCCCTCCTCCTCAATAGCAGTCTGGTGTGGAAGTACCCCCGTCATCCTGCCCAGAGGCTGAGCCAAAGCTCACGAAAATCAGTTGCTCTTCCCAAGAACTGGGGGTTGGATCCATCGGGGATTGGATTCGTCTCCGAGATGTGGATTTGTTTGTTGGCATGGGCTTTGCTTGGCAGCTTGGCCTGGCTTCCCCCTAGAAAGCCCTTAGCCAGAAGTTTGCTCCCTGTAACATTCGTGGCGTGGAAGGGTCTTACAGCCCTTTCACGTGACTTTGTGAGTTGCAGAGAGTGTTTGTGTGCCTGGTCCTGCCCATCCCAGGCTTCATTCCGGACACAGTGTCCAGGGTGGGTAAGGAAGAATCATCAATAATCAGAGGTTCTTGCTTGGGCAGAGTTCAGTGCTGAAGGAGGGGGAGGCCACTGTGTTCTGACTCTGGAGTTATGAGATGTTGACACAACATTTATCTTTCAAGGCGGATGGAGACGCCACAACGTTTTCAGTACAAAACAGTCCACTCCAAATGGATGTTCTTAGATCTATTTTTGTAGGTCGGTGTGGATAATTTTGTGTAGGAGTTGTAGAGCTTTTGATTTCAACATGTAAAAATCATTCTTCATTTGCAGCACTTCCTTCTCCATTCCTTCAAACTCTGAATATGTTGCCATGGCCAGTAACTTTAAAATATATGTAGCCACTGTGTTTCAAAATGCACACTCCAGCTGCCAGTTCCACCACAGGTGTTCTCAAATCAGCTTCTTTCCCAGGATCTGTTCTGACACTCCCATGCTGGTGCTGGTGTGTTATTTTTGGTGTCAGATCACTGGAATTCTTTGTCAGTGCTTAAACAGAGGCAGCGACACACTTGTTTGAGTTATGCTGAAATGAGAAAAAAGTATTTCCAATGTTTTTTATCTGTGCTGGAGCAAAGGTTTAAATGGGGATTTGGGTTTTTCTAATAATTGGGTTTGTATGTTTTGAGGAACAGTCTTGATCCAGAGCAATACAATGTGGAGCCATTTACTTCAGAAAGATAGAATTTGAGAGGTCCTCCAGAGTAGCCATTACATTCATGTATCAGGGCTCCCAAAAAGCTGGTCTGCAGGTTGTTCAGAGTCAGTAGAACCTTCACACACTTCCTGCAAAGGTCTTTTTTCTTGTTATTGTTGTTTTCCAATAGTTGCAGCTGTAGAACATAAGGGATGGTTGCAGCCTGGATTCATTTTGTGCTGCTGGCCCCAGTGAGGGGCTTCAGGACACAGCACTGGGTGCAGACCATGCAGATCATAGTCCCTGGTTGGCACAAAGGATCCATCTCAGTGCAGGTTCTTCAGCAGAAGAACACGTAGCTGATGTGCAGAAGGATGCATTTATGGACTTGCATTTATCAGGTTTGCATCAAAATTTACAGCATCAAACAGCATCAAACTTACAGCAGTTAATATGGGAACACCTATCTCAGAGACCAGCACCGAAGCTGTGGGGATCTGGGGAGATGAGGATCAGTCACTGCAGGAATAGGTGCCTTTGTGCAACTTATTTAGCACAACTATTTCCCACCTTCCTTATCTGCAAAAGGGGAATAATCATATATATCTATATACACCCATATGACCTGGTTGTATTGAACAGAAATAGAAGCTCCTTGACTCTTCAACATACGTGTGTCAAATCTCAGTATTATGTCATTAAGTCACAGTATTATGACAGGCTGGGAGAGCTGGGGCTGTTCAGCCTGGAGGAGGCTCCAGGGAGATCTTAGAGAACCTTCCGGTACTTAAAAGGGCTAAAAAAAAGAGAAAAAGCAACTTTTTTACATGGGCAGATAATGATAGGACAAGGGGGAATGGTTTAAACGTGAAAGAGTTTTAGATTAGATGTTAGGAAGAAATTCTTGGCTGTGAGGGTGGTGAGGCCCTGGCACAGGTTGCCCAGAGAAGCTGTGGCTGCCCCATCCCTGGAAGTGTTCCAGGCCAGGTTGGATGTGGCTTGGAGCAACCTGGTCTAGTGGAAGGTGTCCCTGCCCATCAGATCTCACAGAGTGAGATGCAGTTGCACTCAGCTCCTTCTCATTAGTTCTTTGTATTTCTTTTGCTCAGAACTGACTTATTATGGTTTTGCAGTTGGCAGAGTTGAGCACATCTTTTTGATTTAATGGCTCATCCTCAGTCTGTCCAGTTATTGCCTGTTTTTTTTTGCTGTTTAGGTATTGATTTAGATTGTTGTGCTCCTTTTCCAGGTAGTAGTTATAAGGGGAATCAAGGTCCTTATTTTTTTCTGCAGTCTGGACCTTAAATCACAAGTTCCACCTTGGGGTTTGGCCCTAACACTGTTACCGTCACAAAGCCAAGGAGATGCAGGGATGGAAGGTGACTTCAGGACATTGTCTGTGTCATCCCTCCTCTAAGGCAGAGTCAGACACACTCTGGCCATCCCTGATAGGTATCTCTGTCATTTATCTCTGCTGTGAGATCATTTTTCAGGCACTTAGTGGCCACTATGGACAGAGCTTTCCTTCTTCCCATGTTAGAGGTGGGATGTGGGGGTGCTCTCTCCCCAGGTGTTGGATGGTGTAACAGGGAGGTGTTTCTTCCATTCAGGAGCACATTGGACCACAGGCTGTGGTCAGAGGAGTGGGAGGCAGAAAACTGCAAGGGTGAGGTTTGGTATCAAAGCACAAGACTTCACTGGTGCCTTTTTTGCTGGCACTGGGGATTTTTTTTCCCGTCTAACTTGTATTCCTTCCCCTGATAATTAGGCTGGAACTGCTCCTCTGGAAGGGTAATTAAACACATCCCTTGGTCAGGCACTGAGTTACAGGATGTGAAAATTTAATTATTAACTTCCTCTGCTCCTCTTTGTTCACTGTATTGTAAGGATGGGAGGGCACGTGGAAGTCGTTGAGATTGCTAATTGTAAGCAAAGTTGCTGTCTACTGATCGGAAGTGAGGGCTGTGTACAGACATTGAGGGGATAATTGGCAGAAATTGCTGATGGATGTCACCAGTAAACTGCAACAAAAATACCTGCATTTTGCTTTCTGCTCTTGACAACAGTTAATCATAGCACAAGAGAAATGCTGTGCGCCATCACTGAGTCATTTGTTTTTCATTATAATCTGAGAATCTTTTTCCTCCTAGGATGGAAAAAAAAAATTATTGTAACCTTCTCATCCCCTTCAAACGTAAAAACTTCCAGAACAAGCAAATAACAAATGAACAAGGCAGCACTCTGAATGGACATATGGGCATGACTAATACACACAGACCATTTAAAGGGAGAACATCACCTCCAAAGGTCTGAGACGTGGTGAAATGATTTTTCTTCACTGAACAAGAGATGCTTCTTCCTCACACCTGTGTTAACACACTGCCTGCAAAGCGTGTTTGCTTGTTTTCCTGATTTTGCTTGTGTTAAGTAAATGTGGTTATGGCTTCATGTCCTTGGTCAAAGCGATGGTTCCGAACACACTGAAAGCTGGGGAGAGTTTGTCCTTGAGTTTTTTAACTTCCCAGGTCACCTGTTACCTTCAGCTATGGCAGTGTGTGCCCAGGCAGCTGGGCTGGTTGTACTGAGTTGCTGTGGGTTTACACCAACACAGTGAAGGGCAGGATTTGATTTTACAGGCAGGACCTGAGATGAAATAAGCTATGGACCAAACTCGCTGTTGGAGGGACAGTGTTGGATAGCCCTGCTCCCAGCTGTGTGCCAACAGTAGCAGACAATCCAATTAAAGCCATGGCTAATCCAATCTAACGAGGTTTTGTTGTTGTAAAATGGACAGGAGCAGCTCTCTTCACCTCTACCAACAGCAGTGCCGCTCAGTCCCCTTTCCTGTAGGGCCGCGGGCGTCCGATATTTCCCCGGCCGCAAAACCCACACCGTCCTCTCCTCCCTGCGTGCCATTAGGACCAGAATTTCACCACAAAAACCTCCATCCCTCAGGACGGTGAGCTGCCTGTTCAATGTGAGCACGTGTACAGGCTGCTGGAGACCACAGGCTGGTGGTGTGTGAGCAGGTCCGTCATCGCCACGCCGGCGGGTAACGCTGCCGCGCAAAGGGAACGCCGCCAGTTCTTCCGCCGGGGCCCAATTTAGCAGGAACACTCAACTGACGTACTTTCCACACCACACCAGACTGGCTCCTACCTCCATCCATCTGTCAGAGCCCAGCTATTGTTTCCCTGGCAGTGGCAGGGAGGCATAGTTTTGTCAGTGCGGGAACAATGACATATTAGGAGCTGGGATTTTGAGGACACGGCAAAACGAGCCTGTTCTAATGCTGGATGAGTATTCAGACTGTAGGTGCCTTGACTGGCCTCTTGGAAAAGGTGGTGTCTCTCTCTCCTGACTACAGGTGACCACTGCTGTGCAAGGCTTTGGGAATATAATATGAAGAAACTGTCCAGCTTGTTTACATCGCCTATATAACCATCAATTTAGTTCTGTAATCAAAGAAATGGTATGCATTTTGGCACATAGCATCAAGCCACATGTTGCTGTCCCTAAATAAGCCAATACTTCATGTCAGTAATCCAATGTCATGAATGCACAGATGGCTCTCAGAAGGGAATTCAGTTACCTGTTTGAGAGGTTTAAAATTTCCATCAGTGCAGTTGGATAAAAGAGAAAAGAAAATGAAACAATCAGTTCCATGATGATCTGGCCACAAAACTTATGTCCAGGACTGCATT
The DNA here is from genome assembly GCA_035583135.1 of Lophotriccus pileatus. NCBI lineage: Eukaryota > Metazoa > Chordata > Aves > Passeriformes > Tyrannidae > Lophotriccus > Lophotriccus pileatus. Next base: position 59,308,676 of record JAWWES010000168.1, read on the forward strand.
TTTATGTTGCACTGATTATTTAACTGGCAATCCATTTGGTCTAGAACCAGAAGGAATGGCAGGAAGCTGTGGCAGGGGAGGTTTAGGTTGGATATTAGGAAAACATTCTTCACCCAGAGGGTGACTGGGAACTTGAGATAGGACCAAGGCTGCCAGAGCTCAAAGAGCATTTGGACAATGCTCTCAGGCACATGGTGGGATTCTTGGGGTTGTCCTGTGCAAGGTCAGGAGTGTTCATTGTGGGTCTCTTCCAACTCAGGGTATTCTATAATTCTATGATCCATTTTTAGTAGCAACTGTGAAACCAGAAACATTGTCCCAGGGAAACGGTGTGGGTTGGTTTGTTTTTTTTTTTATTCCAAGCACTGGTGTCACATGCTAAAGTTGTCATACACATGAAGATGATTTGAGGAGAGTTGGTTTTGAACCTCAAAGCGTAATCCTTCTCTCCAACCCCCCTGGAAAACAGCAAAGGGATTTTCCTAGTCAAGGTGGGTGAGGATGCATTTTCTTACTGAAAACCTGTGTATGAACCAAGAAGCCACAAGTCATGTACCACATCTTTTAAGAGGGTTAAGGGGCTACTTATGGATGGTGAAAAGGGCTGTCAGGACCAGCTTGTGCTGCTGGTTCCTGGCTGGAAGGGGCACAATGGCAGCAGCACATGGTGGTCACCTCCTCCCACAGCTGGGTCTGAGGGTGGTGTTACAGAACATTAAAAGGCTGGACTTTGGTGATATTAATCCTGTGGTTTAGGCTACTCACAAGCATTATTACCTTGCTAAATCTAAGTACATTGGGGTATGTATATAAAAATTAGTGCAAGACAGGACAGACTTCATTAGAACCATAAGAAAAGCCATGAGTTCCCCTTGCTGGTTTCCCTCTGGTCTCCATGTGCAGAAAATGGACTTGCTTCTTATGTAAAAAAGCATCCACATTTGCAGGGCAAGGAATAAGATTTGCTGAAACAGATTAATAAGCTAGAAGTAATCATTTAAAAATAAAACCATGGGAAAGAGCAGGGATTTGTTGTTATCCAATAATAAAAAGTAATCCAGGTGGATTTGACTCATTAAGATGTGCTTGATACAATCAGATGTGGTACTTTCCAGTTCTCCCTTTTGCCTTCTGTCAATCCCATTGGCACAGTGTTGCTTTGGCACTCAGTTATAACCCCCAAGGAATACCTCCAGCAGCAAGACCTGACAGCCTGGCAAGTTTTTTTGCATTTGTTTTTTCCTAATCTCTTCCAGTGGTGTTCTCTTAAAACATCAAATGATACCAAAAATATGGATTCACTCTCAGCCTGTGGTTCACCTCTGCTAAAGCCACAAGTTGGGTAAAAAGTCCCACCCAGTGTTAACATCTCTGTTCAGGATTGTTGTTCAAGGCCAGGTTGGACAGGGCTTGGAGCAACCTAGTCTTGTGGAAGGAGTCCCTGCCCGTGGTAGGGGGGCTGGAATAAGATGGTCTTTAAGGTCTCTTCCAGCCCAAACCATCCCATGATTCTGTTATTCCCTGTATATTCACAGGGAGATGCAGGTAGTCCCAGGGCACTGCTTTTCTCATCCTAAGGTTAACACCTAAAAGAATTAAAATGAATCCAACCCCATTTGCTGTGGAGGAGGTGTATTATGGTACCATTTTGGGACACAGCTTCTTCTCCATTTGCTTGTGGCAAGTCATGGCAGCATCCTGCTGTTGTCCTCTCTGGGGAAGACACGGCCTGACTGCCTAAAACCACAAGGTCTCCACATGAGTGTGGGATTTATGGAGTTATACGGAACTTCAGTGGAAAATGCTGCTCTTGGTCCCTCTGAATTTGGAGGGTCTTGGGAGATCTCTGCTTGATAGCTCATAGTTACCTGAGTTCTGCCTTCCCTCCTCTAGGGAGGTGGGGTCACATTGCTCACCTGGGAGGTTTCATTGCTCAGATGTGCAACTGGTGATTTGTTGTCCTTGCTGCTGACTCCAGGTTTGGATAACTCAGCCCAGCAGACATCTCTTCACCTCCCCAGTCAAAGGATATCCTTAAAATACGTTCACATTCAGCAGCATTAGATGTCCCAGGCTTTCTAGCTGGAACAGTGACACATTGATAAATGGCTCTGATAAATTGCTTCATGAATTGCTTCAGGTATGAGGGAAGAAGATTTCAGTAAATCAAGCAATGACTTTCCATTGAATGCAATGTCTTGAATTACAGTTTTGATCCCAGCTGCTGAGTCTCTCAGTGCACAGGGGAAGATTCAGGCTGCTCTGCTGTACCAGATGCCTGTAGCTCAGAGCTCTTTCAGAATGTGAGGAAGAACAGTTTTCCTTCCTTTCCTTGTGTCAGGGGTACCTCATACTGGACAGTGGAGAAAGGGTAGAGCATCTTGAGAAAGATCATCTGGAGGGGGTTAGCTGCTGGTTCAGTCACTTATCTACTTGGTGGGTAAAAATTAACTTTGGAGGCTCTAAATAGGCTGAGAGAGGAATTTTTTTCTGTATAATTATGTATTTTATACATCTCTTCCTACTAAAAGATGGATAAATCTTAAATCATCCTTTGAAATCTTTGTAATTAGACCTGGCAAATCCAATATGGCTTCAAATCCATCAAGGGTTATATGAACCCTACCTTCCTCTGGCAAGATTCATGCAGTCTCTTAATCCTGAATACAGTCCTTGCTTTGGAATATACTCCTATGTTGTTGGGCATGGAATTATTTGCAGGAATTTTACTGGAATGACTCATGTTGTAATGATAGAAATTTTCCCTCTGAGATTTCTGCTGCATTTGTTGCATGTGTGGCACCTTACACATGGGGTCTTTTTTCTTCTTTTCAATGTGAAATAGTTGGGATTATCATATTAAATCCTTCCAAGTCATGGCAGGGTCAGTGGCTGCCCTGGGTGTGTGTATATTCCAAAAGTTTAGGTAAGATTGTCACCAGTTGAAGTAGCAGCTGCAAAACCAGCAGTGGATGATCTCACCTGGCCATGAACACACATTTATGCTTAGCAAAATGGTTTGTAATCCTGACTTTCTGCTGGAGAAGAAGAATCTCTTGTGCCATTCATGTGTTGACCTCTTACAGAGACACCTTCAGTAAACTTGGGAATACATCCAAGATATATCCAGCCACGCTGCTGGATTCCAGCACTGCACTCCTTGCTGTTGTTTGCTGACTCTCAATCCAGCCCTTCAAGTTTTTACTCTTCAAAGGTGGTGTCCCACTCACTGGAAAATTTTTCATCTGGTACAACTGGTGATTCTGGGACCTGGCTCTTCTCTGCTGCCTCGTGCCTCTGTAGAGCCTCCATGCAGCACCTTGGGGGTGCAGAAGAAGGAAAAGCAGCTCCTCTGAAGATGTGGAGATTCTGATTTGTTGCATGTAAAGGCTTAAAATTGGCGTTTTCAACGCTGTAGCAGAACTCTTCATCCAGAAGTTCTGTCAGTGACTGTGGCTTCATCCTGTGCAAGAGTCTCAAGGATCATTCTGGAGGATGGAAAGAGGAAGCTCTCCTGTGGAGAGGCTCTCAGCACCCCAGCAGGCAGTGGTTCCTCAGCCCTCCTTTCCACCCTGAGGGGGGAATGGTGACCTCTCCTTTGGCCTGATTCAGTGTCAGTGCTCAGGAAAGGGGCCCACGTGAGTACAAATTCCTTTGACTGTGCAGCCCCCATGGATGGAGCCGTGGGGCTGAGAACATGCAGCGGCATGGGGCTCCCATTTCCTCAGGGGAAAGACTGGTTTTCATACAGCACCTTTCTATCTGTGAGGGGGGAGAGAGTTAAGTGTTTATTTACTCACTGATTTACTTTATTCTGAGCAGAGCTGGAGCCTTGATTTTTGCCGTGCGCTTTTCCTCCTGCCGCGGAACCGTTTGCGTGCGTTTCACTGACAGCCCCGCGTTCCTCCAGGGACTTTACAGCCAAACTGATGCAAACTCTTTCTTCTCAGGTGCCTCACGATCATCTGTCATCCAATGCAAGCCAGGAGGCAACTGCCCCAGCAGACACAGAGGCATGACTAGGCAGCTCTCCCCTCTATCTGTTGCTGAAGATTCTGCTGCTCCCATTCTTGAGCTGCAGAATCGAAGTCCCTCGGGAATCTGTCGGCACAGCAGAGTCGAGAGGCAGAGCAGATCAGGTAGGAACACTCCCAGCATGCCTATGAGGGGCCTCTTTCCTCTGCCTTTTGAAGGATGGGGCAGAGCCCCAGCATGCTGACGTTGCTTTACGGTGCTGAGAACAGCAAAGCCACGTGCGAGTCCTTCCCGTGCCTGGGTGCAAACTGGGGTTAGGAGGGAAGGAAGCAAGGATGGGAGGAAAAGGACTGGGAGTCAGCAGGTACATGTAATGTGTAAGGTGTCTGAGACACCATAAGGCACAGAAGATCTTGAAAGTTGATTAACGTTAGCACACAGTTAGTTTTTACCAAGTGATTGTGTTTCCTCAGCTTCAGCCTGGCCACAGACCAGGACCTTTAAGAGCCAGCCCTGTTCCTTCTCAAAGACAGTGACAACCTCAGCTCATACCATGGATGGTCTGGTGAAGAGGAAGAGAAGGAGCAACAGGTGGAAGGATATCTAGGGAAGACCATCACAGTTCAGCTCATCGGTCAGCTGCACCTCAGGGCTTCCATCGGGGAATGTGTCACCCGCTTTTACTGCAGAAGTTTAGCTCAAATGAGCCTGTAGGTATGGTGAACACTGACTTCTTCACCATGTTGCCCATCCATCCATCAGCAGCAGGGATGGGATGGGAGCAATTATCATGTGCAGCCACAGGACTTTGAGTCTGCTGCTGTTGAGGAGGATGTTACCTGAGTGAAATAACGTAACTGTCCAAGCGCTTGGGAAGGAGTGATTTAATTGTCCAAGTTCTTTGGAAGACTCTGTAGATACTGGGGGGAAAAAGGGGGAGGAAGAACAGGTTGGATCTGCCTTGCACACTGGAATTGGGGAAGATGAACCTTCTTCTTGCCCCTTCACTGCCGATGGCAGCAAGAGTCGTCCTTTTTCCTCTTTTGTGGGAAATGGAGGGATCTCGTGGTCCAGGAGTACTCTCTTCATGGAAAGTCTCAGAAAAGTGTTGGAGGTGATTATTGCTGCAAGGGGAGGATGATGCAGCATCTTGCAGTAAAGATCATAGCAAAGAGACCAGAAAATCAATCTCATCTTTGCAGATATCAGGCTGAAGTAACCGTGCCTGTTGGCACCGGGGTACATCCAAAATCAGGATCCATCTTCTCTAAGAGAGGACTTTAGGCCACTTGTTTAGGCCTTGACACAATACTCTTCTAAACATTTATTTTGCATTTATTAATTTCCCTTTTTATCCTGATCTTCCCTTCCTCATCAGTGAAGTCTAAGTAGGACTGACCCAACAGGCAGGTAAACAAATAAAAAGAATACTATTTTTTTAGGATGTAGTTGCCAAATAGTCAAAAGAGTTCAGATGAAAAGCTGTAGGTTTTGATTTTCCACATCTCACTCTTCTGAAAAACGAAAACAAAAGGCTTTTCTGTGGCCATCTTGTCACAGAGACATCACAAGTAAGAATTATACTAGGGACCAAATGACCACACAGGGGTGTTTCTTCTCCCTGCCTTTCACACAGTTTGCTGTGGGCCATTGTCATCTCCTCATGTCCCCTGCAGTGTGATCTGTATTCTTATCTGCCACTTCATCCTTTCTCAGTGCTCAGCTTGTTTCTGTGCTCTTGCCAGGATAATTCTCTTGGTTTGCTTCAGTCTGATCTAAATGCAGACACTGAGGATTTCTGCTACCTTGCTAATTTCAAAATGCTGCCTGCCAACCACTTGGGCTGATCAGTTTGTTTCCTCCTCATTATCATATCATTTGGTGTCTGAACACAAATTCCAATTCCTTGCTTGCTCCAAGCCCCAGCTTCATGACTTGGAAATCCTCAAAGCTCTGTATTATGAATTGTGTGCTTCCTCACCTTGTGTCTTTGAGTCCAAGCCCTGTAATTACTTTTAAAGATATTTCTTAGCTTTTCCTTTTGATTCTTTGGCCAAGAGTTAGGTGTGCACATCCCACGGATTTTGAAGGCAGCTGTCAAGCTTCCATGGCACTTTGCCCAGGGATCAATCTCAATTTTACTTAAATTAAATGTAAATATCCAGTCTAGAGAGAGATAAGTGTCTTCAGTGGGCTTAGTTATCTATATGTGAGGATGGAATCGGTTACCCTCTCACCATGCCTTTCCATTTTCATAAATATTAAGGGCTCCTAGACAACATGTTTATCCTGAATATACAATTATTTGCCAACTCCATCATGTGGGATGAATCCCACTCCTTAAGCACTTACAGAAGCTTCCCACTGTACATTTAATCAGCCCCAAACTTGCACAGGTCTTTAAATCCAAGGCAGGTCTCCTGCAACAAGTCTGCATTTCTGTGCCTTTCCCTGGCATTCAGACCTGGGACTGGGAAACCCAAACCACATGCTAATGGTGGTGTCATGTGTAGGAACAGCAATTATATCGTTATTTGGTAATTGAAAAATAGAAAGCACAGATAAATTGCTTTATTTTTTTATCATTATGTGATTATTTGAACTGTTAGCTGAAGAAGGACTAATTGCATGGTAGTTTTGCTTAGCAGGAAGTCCTGCAAGTGGATGTTACATAATATATTCTTTCTAAGCCATTCTAACTTGCAAATAAACTGTAATTTACCTTTTAATGGAACATGTCAGTCATTATTAGTACCATAAAAATATCTATTTTCTCTCAGCAGCCAAAGAGAATGCTAAAAGGATGTCTGCCTTTTCAGACCCGTGGCTGGTTATCCTCTGCATGTTTTTAATAAACCTGTAATTTTATTTAAATGCTTGATTCGCCACTAAACAATGGAACCATCAAACAGGGATTATTTTTAGGAAAAAAACACATCACACAATTACAACTACAAAAAAGCTCCATGTCCTGGTTAGGAGAATTCTTGATTACAAATGCACTCCCTGCTATGATGAGTCTTTTTTTAGATGTAGTGTTGGTCTAAAATAATAACTCGGAACCCCAGTTTGACATTTCTCTGTGGCTGTAGCAGAAACATTAATATAAAAGGAAAGTAAACCTGAGCCTGAAAGGATACCTCTGTCACATATAAGTTGAATACAGGAGAGTGTATGCCCTCACATAGCTCTTTTTAAAATCATATTATTTCTTATATTTACCACGTCAGGTGTTGATGTGAGTGACAATTGATAGGGATAGTTAAGAATAGCTTCAGGTCATGGTTTTTAGAAGATTTTTTTCCTGTTTCTTCTGTCAAACCGATGTGATATGGGGTAAATAGTTGGAGCTCAGTGGTGCCTGGTGAGTTCACACGGCAATAGTGTTCGTGCTCCCTGTTGTTTCCTGATGGGATCTGTGAAATCAAAGCAGGGTTCATGTGTTGCACCTCTGGGAGATGTGTCTTGACTTTTGTCCAGTTTCCTTTTTTAACTTCAAGAACTTAAGTACACTAACTTGACTGCAAAAAGCCTTTCTCCACCTGGATATATAAAACCACCAAACTGTTTCCTTTTTTCCCCTCCCCGCTTGCAAATAAAAAAGTGATTCTGGAGTTGAAATCTTGAATAATAAGAATTTGTTCCTGGCTCCAGAAGTGCAGGCTCAGAAGAGCTTTTCTGTTGCACACATGCACAGTAATTGTCTTCATAACACTGTTGGTTTGGAGGTTTGCTGAGAGAGGGAAAGAAGGGCTGATAAAGCAAAGAGTGGCAACAGCTTAACTGTGACACTGTTACCTTGGTGTTGTGTTCATGTTTTGTTCCTGCCTCCTTGAAGTGACAGAGATGGCATTATCAAAGTATTTTGATGCGGGAGTTCAGTATTTATGGGACATAGAGGAATTATAAGGAAAAGGCAAGGGATGATTTGTGACTGGATTAGCCAAGAATTGTTGTGAATGCATTCATTGTATGTACAACTCTTTTCCTATTCTTTTTTTTTCTTTTCTTTTCAGGAGAAGAAGGAACACAAACGCACACAGAGGGCAGCAGCCAGGAAGCTGAAGGACAGACACGATGCCAGTCTTGCACATCCACATTTCTCAAGCTTATCTGGAGATTCCTGATCATCTTGTCCGTCTCCTCCTCCTGGGTCGGGACCACGCAGTTCGTCAAAATCACGTTTGAGACCTTTGACTGTCCCTTTTTCATGACTTGGTTCTCAACAAACTGGAACATTATGATTTTCCCCATTTATTATTCTGGGCACCTTGCAACTGCGCAGGAAAAGCAGTCTCCAATCAGAAAATTCAGGTAGGCTCTGTCGTGGCATTATCCCTTTAAACAGCCCGGTTCCTGAGGACTCAGAGCACTGCTCTCGCTGCTCAGTTCGACCCCTGGTGTCAGAAGGCAGAATAAAGGCCGTGCTGCAGGAAACCTCATTAATTAATAGCTCCCAGAAGGCCGACAGATGAGTGATATATGCTGAATAGATGGTTATTTGATGGCTAAAGGGGTTTTTTAATGAGTTGAGAAGGTCAATAATTTGCTTGTAATACTGCTATTATATTAACTAATGTCTGTATATTTTGTGTTCTTGTCTGGATCAGGCCGTTAATTAATCTGTTCTGGCCCATTTATGATAGAACAGTAGTGTTCAGTGCAAACAAACCAACTCATAGTTGAGCAGAAAGATGCTCAGAGCTGAGGAGATGGTTTCCATGTGGAAGACCATGGCTTGCTCTCTATCCTCAGCAAGTATGGCAGGATAAAAACTGGCCTTTCCTCCTGCTGGATCACAATACGGAGGAAGAGCATCCAAGTAGCCTTCTCTGCTGTCTTTTGTGTGGGGTAAGAGGTAAAGCAGGTTGCAGACCCTTGGTTTCCTCTTCATGTAGCTCTGAGGGATGAGCTGGCATAGCTGAGTGCCTGTCATCCTGAGGAAATGATGTGGAGACTTTATTCCATCTTCTGTCAGGCTCCACATGAAAATACCTCTTCCTCTGTGTTGTGAGTCAGGGGCAGACATCCCTCTGACTCCAGCCTTTCCTTATGCCACATGGATGCCTGCTGTTGAATCTGAACCAGGATTGCCAAGGAGTCCACAGCTCTAACTCCCAACATTAGGCTGCAGGGGTGGAAATTTATAAATCCCTCTTCAGTAGCTCCTGGGAAAGCACAGAAATACAAGGTTAGGGGGGAACCCAAATAAATCATCCAGCCCAACCACCAGTACTGCAGCAGGACAGAGCTGGCTGAGCTTCACCAGTTCTTAAGAAAACCACATCTAATCTGTCTTCGGGGCTTGGAAGTACCATCACATTCTGGGACAATTAATTTCACGCTTCCTCCTCCACTTCCACTGTTCCACTGATCTGACAGTGACGCAGGAGCTGCTGTAAAGAATAGAACAAAACTCAGCTTGCCAGGAGATAACACACCTTGCCCATGGATTTCTCCATGGAGGGAAGAAATCCACAGGGTAATTTTGAGCTGGGACCTGATTCTGTTATTCCAGTGCAGATATTTGCTTTGAAAACAACCTCAGTGACCTGAGAAGAATTGTCTGTCCCACCAGGTATTCACCAGAGTGTGGCTCGTCCCTGGCTCCTGCTGTCACTGAGCACACAGGGAATTCAATTTGTGACTGTCAGGCTGGAGTGTGGCAGGGCCAGATTCTTCCCTCAGCTGCTTTGGCCAGGACCTGGGGTGTAATTTGGCCCTGAATTATCATTTCTGTCAAATCTGAAATTGAGCGGTTGCACTTAATTAAGTGCTTCCCTGCAAACCCCAGTGCTCTGTACATTAACGATGCCTTCATTCAGATTTTTGCTGGAGTGTTTGTGAGAACATTAACAGTGTCAGCTTGGCTTCTGGGCATGGGGTAAAGTAATAACAATTGCACAGAAGATAAGGAAGAAGGTGAGAATAAACATCCCTGCAGAGAGATCCTCTGCAGTTAGCTGGTGGATTACATCTCCATCAGAGCAAAAATTTTGGGCATAATATCTGAGGCAGTGCATAAAAAGGCTGTGCTTAAATAATTGATACATTTCCCCAGCTGTTAGGAATTCAGCTTTTTAAAGGTGAAACACTTACATGCCCAGAGGATTTTCTGCACACACGGAGGTGTTCAGTAGGTCTGTGAATGTGTGGAATCAGGAGACCAGTGTTAGAGATGATGGCACCTTCCCAGGGTATTTCTTATTCCAGATATATCAGGAAATCATATCCCAGGGAGGAATTAACTGCTGGCAAATAATGATTTTATCATGGGGACCAACTACTTGGTCTGTGCTGTGTTACAACTTGACTGTCCAAACTTTTTTCAGTTTGGATATGGGATAAACATCTCTTCAGGATGAACTCTTGATATTTTGATGGCTTAAAATGATTAAAAAGCATCATTTGTAGTTTTTTTAATTCGGAGGCTTATAGGCAGATTTAATTTGGAAAGAATTTTTGGAGGTCATTTAACCCAACCTCCTACCCAGAACAGGGTACTTTCAAAGGTACATCAATTGTTTTATATTTGCTTGGTTTGCATTCTTGGTATTGTTCCTGTTACAAGGCTTTTAGGACTTCTTGTTACTTCATTTGCTTGTTTCATTCCTGTGGAGTAGCTAAATCTTGTCAATAACCCCCTCCTGTAGCCATTCCAGGCTTGCCTCAGCGTCCAGAGGTGATTTATCATTGTGTTTCTGGAGGTCGTAGTTACTCTCTAGGAGCTTCAAAGACATATGACATCTTGTCCAGCAGATATTCCCACTGGATCTGAGCAAACAGTGTCTTTGATATCTTGGCAGACATCAGTGATCATGTGAGTGACTTGCAGAGTGCTGCCCCAGGCAGGCAAAGCTGTAAAGAGCCACTGTTCTTTTTATAAATGCCACTTGGAAGGATGGGAGTCCCAATCTCCAACTTTAGATTGGCTTCCTGAAAAGTTTAGGCCACTCAGGGCCCAAAGGAGCTACAAGATGGATTTTTGAAAAGGGAGTGGAGGGAGAATGGCTTCAGATTGACAGAGGGCAGGCTTAGACTGGATATTGAGAAGCAATTCTTGGCTGTGAGGGTGGGGAGGCCCTGGCACAGGTTGCACAGAGAAGCTGTGGCTGCCCCATCCCTGAGGTGTTCAAGGCAGATTGGATGGGGCCTGGAGCAACCTAGGATGGTGGAAGTTGTCCCTGCCCATGGCAGGGAGTCAGAATGAGATGGCCTTAAAAGTCCTTTCCAACCCAAAGCATTCTGGGATTCTGTTATTATAACATTTGAGATTATAAATTGTGTGTTCCTTGCCTTTCACACTTTACCTTAGAAGTTCAATACTGTGGTCTTAGAAAGTAACTCAGGGTTATGAACTCCCTGCTGCATTTTGGTTGTCTTGAGGCAGAAGACACAGCTTTTGGTATCCCCTCAGTATTCTAAATAAAAGGCAAGTCCAACGTGAAGAGCTTGAAACTTCCACTCCTAGTGGATAAAATGATCCGAAGCTCAGGAAGCACAGCAATAGGACATCTAACCCTGCCATGATTTGCCACCGCAGAAATCACTGCACAGACTTGACTGAAGATCCTATTAGAGTTGTGATTTTAACAAAAAGTGGGTGATATTTTCAATGTCAGTGAATTTTGCCTCCCCATCTTCTGCCTTTCCTTCTCAAGGACAAACACTGTGACCTTCAGCAGCTTCCTGCCAGGATCTATCCATGGTGCCACAGGCACTCCACAGCCTTGAGACACTGGCTGGGGAGAGTGTTGGTAGGTGAAAGGTTTAATGAACACGAAAACATTGGGAAGAGTTGGTTTTCTAGCAAGCAGGATAAGAGGAAGTGAACACCACCTGAAGTAAAAACTGAGCCTTAAGTAGCTGGTATTTGCAGTCATCACCCAGGAATCTCTCCCTTTGTGTTCAGGCCAACTTCCTCAGCCACTTATGGAATAACACTGCAAATCCAGGTCTTCACTGCATCTCCTTCACAGAGGAGAGATGAGGATCTCTGATGCTTGAAACTGCTCCAACCCTGAATGTATCAAAAGGAAGACTTTCAGCACAAAACTAGGCTTCCCATGGACCGTTCCTGCGGGAAACAGCATTCCTGTGGTGCTGCCCCCTGAGCCAGGCACTGCTAATGTGAGAATTCCCTTTCTTTCCTCTTGCTCCAGCTCTTGACCAGACCAGTACAGCTGGTCATGCTCTTTCCTCATGTTCAGATTCCGCCAGTCATGGTAAACAACTGACCCATGTGCTGAACCACACTCTGCTTGCTGCCTGTCTCCTGCAGTGGAGCTGGGAGGTATTTTATTGCTGCAGATGCCATCATTTAGGTAGAAGGACCAAATGACTCGTGCTCACAGAAGGTGCTGCCCTACTGTCACTGGAGGCCTTGCCAGGTTCTAACCCCGGTGATGTAATTCCACTCACCGTATTCCCATCGCCCCAGGTCTCGCCTGTTTGCTCTGTTTTTCCCGTGAGCTGTCTGAAACCAGCTGCTGGGTTTCACTCCAGAGGCTGCTGTGTGGCAGGGGTGAAAAAACCTGTTCTTGTGCAGGGGTTGGCATCAGAATAACTAAGAGGCCACACAAGCTATTTAGGCGGTGCCAGAGGCAAAGCTACACGACTGCCTGAGGGGCTGTAATTCCTGAGAGCATGGCACACTGCCCAGAGCCCGGGGCTCAGAGCTACCTGTGAATAAAAAGAGCTATTTACGTGAGAGGGCAGGTTTTAAATAGACTCCTTGTGCATTTGGAAATAGTTTGAGTCACTGTTACAGGGCCAGCTGTCCTTAGACATGTCTGTGCCTTTAAGTCAACAGCCTGCAGATATCACCAGTGTGTTTGTGGGGGGTGGTCCTGGGAGACCTCTCTCCTCAGCCCAGGGTTTTAATCACTGTCATGTCTGATGACTCCTGCAAGTTCAATTTTAGTTGCATGTCACAGAGGCTGAGTTAACCACTGAGCACCCAGCCCTCACATAGCCCCAGGCAATCTGCTGGAGCCATGGCTGGGAAAATAAAGTATTCTCCCTGTCTCCTCCTTGCCTGAGCATTATTCATGGAGCTCTCCCAGGCACAGAGGTGAATTCATCAAGTCTCTGTCTTGTTTAGCAGGACCCTGTCACAGTCTTTGCTGTATTTTCTTAATTGAGAGTTGAGGAACCACCAGCCCCTGTGTTGTCTGGTCACTGTGTGTGAGGGAGGCTCTTCCATCCACTTAAGCAGCCCATTGCCTGGGGCCTGTGAAGCGTTTGCAGATTTCTTTTCCTGGCTGTGAATCTCTGCTCATCCCTCCCACTGCTCCTGGGAACTCAGAGATAAGTGCCATTACCGGGGCTGCCACAACTGCTTCTCCCAAATCCTTGACCAGCCCAGAGTCCAACCCAAAATAACAACCTCTGAACCTTCCTCCTTCGAGGATTCACGCTGTTGGGGCATTTGAACTCCATCCTCATGACTCTGCTCTGGGTTTGTCTGTGTGCAGGACAACGAAACCTCCCCCATTCTGGCACCTGGGTACCTAACAGGGCCCTGCATCACTGTGGGCAGCCCAGCCACCTTTCCCCTCTTGTTTTAACACAGCACAAGATAGTTTCCTCTAAGATCCTGGCGGCTTCTGAGGCAGGTTGGATTTACAACCGTGTAATGATCCAACTGTGCACCAGAACCAGTGGCAGAATTCCCACTGGGCTGGAGAGAGCAGATTCCACAGTGGTCTGCAAATTCACAACACAGAGCTCTTCTTGCCAGGAAATGGACCATCCTGGCTCTGGTGTCATGCAGTGGTGACACAGCCATGGTCCCTCCACCTGTCCTGAGGTGACATGCAGTTTGAGCCCAAAATCACCCTCTGCAACCACCTAAGTCTCCAAGGGAAGCATCTTTTAAACATAAACTGCTATATCTGCATGTCAAGGAACATTGAAGTGCTGCCAGTGAGTCCATTCCCACGCAGGGGAACTCATCACCTTTAACTTCTGTTGAAATCAGTGATGTAAAAGCCTGCAGTCAAATTAAGCATTAATTTGTTTGCTTCACCAAGTATTTGCTTTGCATCTCAGATAAATGATACACATCACTGGCTGGTTTGGGGTTTTTTTTGTTTGTTTGTTTTTCTATTTCATATGTTTTTATCCTGATCTTTGGGGAACAGATTAACTTCTGAGAGCATCCAGGTCAACTAGATTGAAGGAGATAATTAGCAGATCTGCCTATCTGGGTGTTAACTTGTTGGGCACCCTGGCACAGAGTTTGAGAATGGAATTTATTATTACTAGAAATGACTGCTTTTTACTCCAGATTGTCTTAGTGGCAGCAGGGAATGAATGGTTATTAAGTACAATCATACAATGATTTAAATTGTAGCTGATATCTTTTATTACATAGATGTTATTATTCTACTTCCCTCGAAACAAGAGTGGTGGTTTCCATTCTTAATTGTAAAAAAATTCAATGTTTTTAACAGCAGAATTCCCAAGAATTACTAAAAATGGGTAATGCATCCTGAAAACTGTTTTGTCTTCCAGATCAGGATAATTATCACACACACACACACAAATAACAAGTGTTTCTGACTTCACGTTGCAGTGCGATCTTTGAGTTTGCTGATTAGTTCCACATAATGAGGGTTTTAGCAATCTTCCAAACACAGCCATGATTGGCTGTGAACACTTTGGAGCCCCAAGGCCTCATGGCATGTAGGTCAGTTCCCTCACACTCTGCAGGTTGGTGGTGCCGTGCTTCACTCCCTTGGAGTTTGGGTTGTGTGAAGCGTTCCCTTGTGGGACCTCTCATGTTTTAAACAGGTGTGTCAGACAGCCTCTCATGTCAAGAAAGGGAAACATACTGGGAATATCTTCAGGAATACCTTTAGCCAAGAATTCAGACAGTGGAGCTGCTAAAAAAGTCCTTCCCAGTTTGGGAAAGGTAGAGATGTTTCAGGAGGGGTGCAGTGTTCGGGGCCAGGTTGTGTCTAGCATGGGGGCTTGGAGCAACCTAGTCTAGTGGAAGGTGCCCCTACCCATGGCAGTGGGATTGCAACTAAATGGTCTTTAAGGTCCCTTCCAACCCAAACCATTCCAGGATTCCATGTGCCTTTAATCTATCTGCATGCTGGAGTCCTCAGTGTCCCCTCAGCCCACGAGGTACCACTTTGCAGAGTCCAGCTGTCCCCAAAAGCAGTGTCTGCCGAGCTGACCCTTCTCTTCCTTCAAATCCTAAGAAGCAAACAGCTCACTGGAGCTATGTGTGACACAGTGTCTGGGAAACCAGAGATTTTGTTTGCAGTTTGATCCACAAGGAAATGTCTCTTAGCAAGCACAGCTTTTCACTGTGTGATAAAATAAAGGTATCAAATACCCTTCCCTCCCTTTCCCTTCCCTCTCTCACACTCCTGTTTGCCTGGCTCGGTCCCACTGCCTGGTGTCTCACTTCCCCACCATGGTGATTTGTCTGTCAGTGTTTTTGAGCATCTTCAAGAAATTCTTAAAGCTTACTTGGCCATAGGTGAGAATATATTTCAATAAGAATAAAAACAGGGTTTGGAGCAATGCAAGAAAAAAATCTGGCAAGCTACAGAGAAAAAAAGAAAGAAAGGTGATTTTAATCCCTGTGCTCATGGCCTGGAAGGCAGAGTCTGGGAACTGTCAGAGCATTATAGATAAGCTTCATTTCTGTCTGCGAGTCCCTGGGATTATTGTTGCTCAGAGTGTGATTCTTCCAGGTAAGTTACTTCTTTTCTATTTGCGAAATTGCTGTTTTAAGAAGATTGGGGGTTATTTTCTCTCCGTGAATTGAATAATGGATTCTCGCGGGCGCGCGGAGTAGGCAGGAAAAGCACTTAATTGAATGCGATAAAAAAGTCTAATGAATGTTTGTTGTGCTGGAGTGAACGCTCAGGAAAATCCTGGCTGAGACTGAAACTCTTTTCTTTTCGTAGGGAATGCAGTCGGATTTTTGGTGAAGATGGTCTGACGCTGAAACTCTTTCTTAAAAGGACTGCTCCCTTTTCTATTCTGTGGACTTTGACTAACTACCTGTATTTACTGGCTTTAAAGAAGCTGACAGCCACAGACGTCTCTGCCCTGTTCTGTTGTAACAAAGCTTTTGTCTTCTTGCTTTCTTGGATTGTGCTGAAAGACAGGTTCATGGGAGCAAGGGTAATGACGTGCCTCGTTTTCCACTCTCTCTCGTTGTCATAAAATTGCACTTAAATCCATAAGCCATCGGGGCTGCCATGGCACTGCTGCATTAGGGCATAGATACACCACAAAACCATTTCTCATTTTATTTTATTATGGAGGCCTAAGCCTCAAGATCAGTTAGAGATCTCAGACTCCAGAGGTGGGAAATTTCAAGAAGCTATTACAGCTGAAGTGTGTAAAATGATGAATTAAAATAGAAGGACTTCCAGTTTCACATAAACCCATTCTGTCTTGGCCTACAGTGCTGAAGTTTAGTTAGCTTTATTTTAAGCTTAGTGATGAATGCTTAGGTTTTAACCAAAGCAGTTTTATTCTTTGTTTGGCTAGGCAGCCGTTTTCACCATCTTACCTATTTTTCTTATGCTACCTTATTGCTTTTTACGCACTCATACCCATGTGCATGCGCCAAAATTGGTTTAAAAGGAGCACAACTGCTTTGTGTGAAGTTGTATTTTGCACTGAAGTGTTACAGGACTCACTGGCAGTAATATGGACTCTGCAAAAACTGGAGAAAAAAAGAACTCAACGAAACTCTGTGTGCCTGGACCTGGGGAAAGAACCCTGTTCCCTGTAATTCTGCACACACTGATCTCCTAACATGCAGCAATTTAAACATTGGCTAAGGAGTAATGAGGATTTCTGATGGTTCTGCTGATACAGATTCCCCCTCTGAAATGGCTCAAGGCCTGATGATTCTGAGTGAACTATCAGGAGCCTTGAACTTCGTTAGGGATTGTTTGTGGCCAGGTGTGATGCCTGTGATCAGAAGATGCCACCAGCAGTTGGATTTAAGTTCCATGGAAAGCCTGATAGATCAGGAACTCATCTAAGTAACCTTTTTTTTTTTAAAAAGAAAGAGCACAGCAGCTTTTTTTCTTATGAATAGTGTGACAGAAGGTTTCAGAAGTTAAAGGAAAAGGCATTCTGGTGTACAGGCATCTCATCTGGCTCTTAGAGCAGCCACCACCACACTGAGCAGAGCACTGTGCTTGCCAAATTGAGGAGGTGAACCCATGTTTCACCCTTAAACTACGGTGCCCTTGAAGGTAAGGACATGGACATTTCACCTTGCAGTGCTAAAGCCAGGCACCTGTTTCATACAGAACTTAAAATACAGAAGCATAAGATGAATGTAACCTCCCCTCATGCCACTGATGGCTGACTCAAAGAATAAGCAGGGTTTAAAATCCTCCGTTCTTCTCTACAGAAATAACAGGAACAGTAACTTCCCTCCTCTGCCCCTTGGTCATCTCAGGTCCCAGCTGAAAAAATAGGAGATTTTGTACCCTTTGAGGTAATTTTTGTCTCAAAGCAGCATCTTCCTAGAAGAGCAAGAATAGCTCTTGTGTTTTCTCAGCCTGCCCTCTTAAAGAAACCTAGAAATAAAAGCTATTTTCTGCTATTACTTATTTTTCACTGCCTAAAAAAAGATTGCTATAATTATGCATTAGTATTAATGCTTTAAATCACTGTGGGGTTCACACAAGAAAAACCCGGCAGGAGAAGTGAGCAGCAAATTCTGCACATAAAAGAAACTGGGTTTTGCTGCTGAGTGGCAGATTCTGGGTACCCACTGCTGCAAAGGTAAATCACAGCATTTTTCCAGCAGCTCTCCTGCCAGAGTAACACTTAATGATGTTAATAACCACGCAGGAGAGTGTTTGAGAGCTAAAATACGACAAAGCAGCACAGCCCCAGCCTTTTGTGCTTCGAATGCCTCTTCTGCTCTCACCCGCAGCCTCTCAGAGCAAGGGTAATTGAGTTATTTGGACAGTAAGGAGACAGAAAGAAATAAGGGCTTAATCATATCCTCTGAGCCATTTTTTGTAGAAGCACTCAGCACCCAGGAGCTCAGCCAGCTTTTCAAAGGGACTCAGCTCCTATAACTCTCCCAGAGCTTCGGAGTCGTCAGGCACGTCTGCCTCTCACCTGAGACCACTTTCAGCTGCCTGAAGGAGAACCAGCAGCCTCAGTGGCTCTGCAGCAGATTCCCTGCTCCCTGCCCAGCTGGTGTGGCTGCAGGCAGTCCCCAGACTGCCCACGGATGCCCACGGGCATGTGGATCTCTCCTATCCCATGGCACACCTCTCCTGCTGGAAAGCAGCCCCTGGCCAGGCTGGGGGGCTGGATTTTTAGATGTACTGTCTAAAGACAAACTTGCCTTGATGGCCACCTGCTGGTACAGCTTAATCCCACCCCTGGAAGCGCTGAATAGCTGCAGAAAGGCTGGTCTGGCTGTGTTTGGGTTACCTGGAGAGTGTGTTCTGCAGTGAGAGCCACGTGCCCTCAGTGGTGAAAGTTGTAGCACTCAAACTTTGAGAGAGAAACACCAGCTGGAGAAAGACTGTTCAGCTGGGAAGGACAGATACAGCCATGACTGTAGAGCAAATGGCCTCGAACTGTGCCAGGGAAGGTTTAGAATGCACATTAGGAATAATTTCTTCACAGAAAGGACGTTCAGGCATTTAGCAGGCTGGCTGGGGATTGAGGGAGTCATCACCCATGGAAGTGTTCAAAAAACATGTAGAGTGGTGCTTAGGGACATGGTTTAGTGGGGGGCCATTTTAGGTTAAAGGTTGGACTCAATGAGATCTTTTCCAACCCTGCTAAGTCTCTGATTTTATTTACCTATAAAAGTAGTGCAGGTAGAGCTCAGGTACCTTGAAGTACCTACAGCCCTGGGCAAGGACACACAGCACTGCCTGCACCTAATCTATGCTTGGACACTTCTGAACATCTCTCACAATTAATTGCATCCATGTTACACTGGGATTTTGGGAAGTCCCAGCAGCTTTGGCTCAGAACGAGCACAAATATTTAAAAGACTTTGCATATTTGAGTAGTTCTTGGCCTTTGTTGCTTAGATTTAGCCACATGCTTGTATGTTTGCACGTCTGAGCCCTTGGCTGGGTTTCATCCAGTGTTTATTAGGCAGGTACAGAGAGATCTGGGGACATTTTTCTCCCTTGAAAATGTTGACTTTACCCTGGTGACTGGTTTCTTCCCTGTCACTGAAGGTGTTCAAGGCCAGGTTGGAGGGGGCTTGGAGGAACATGGTCTAGTGGAAGATGTCCCTGCCCGTGACAGGGGAATTGGAATGAGGTGATTTTTAAGGTCCCTTCCAACCCAAACCATTCTGTGATTCTATGATTCTTAACTACACCTCGTTTTCTGCTGAGCTCTACATGGGGAAAAAAATATGTTTCTGAATAAAATGTTGGTCGGCCTTGCTCTCTTCCAGGAAAAAAAAGAGGCAAGCTAATTTCATTCTGTACCTAGGAAGGACTTCAAAAGCAAGTTACTAAGCTCCTCCATTAATTAAAAGCGTTGTTTAATGAGCTGGCAGCTGCAACATCCATCTTTGCTTCCCTGTGACCTCGCTGCTGCTCGTCAGCGTGGAGCAGCACAGGACGTGCTCTCAGGATTCTAAACCAAACACATCTGAGGGTTGCCAGGCAGAGGTCAGCTCTGCTGATGATGTGGTGGGTAACGTGCAGGAGGGGCTCTGAATGTGGAACTTAAACAACGTTTTCAGTGTCAGGTCTTATTTTTGGAATGTCTCATGGGGTGGTTTTACCCCATATGTGTCCATCATTTTAGTTGTTTCAGGAAAAATAAATGGGAGAAAAGGAGTTCTTGGCTTTCTAAATATTTGATTAAATCAGGAAACTGGCTCTCTAAATTTGGTGTAGCTGGACTGGGAAGGAGTTTTTTCCCAATAGGAAGAATCTGCTGTTGGGGATGATGGATCTACTCATTTTCACTAATACAAGGAAAGAACTGAGCGATGAGTGTTCTAAGAATTAGATCTTGATCCTTTCCCTTGGAAGGAAGGGTTAACTGCATTGGACCCTTCTCGTTTGCCTTGTGAGACAAACTGCATGAAATATTCCAGCTGAAATACTCCAGCTGACAGCTGAAAGGCATCTGAATTATGTGCAAGGCAAGACGTTTAGTGCAGGCTGAGATGAATCCAGACAGGCAGTGGAGTGGGGAAAGGGGGGCTTCTGGAAACTGAGAGGAGACATCCAAGGATGTCTGAGGGGTCCTCGGTGTCATTCAGCATTGCTTCAAGGCTGGGACTTCTGTGGAGTCTCCCAGGATGGCCTGACAGCTGGGATATGTTATCCTGGGAAGGAGAGGAGGGAAGTTGTCTCGGTGCCCTCTTGCTAAAGCCCTTCCAGATCTTATCAAACCACTGAGAGACTGTGATCACACAAGTGACTCCAGCCCACATCATTAAATTGGGGTACTTGGATTTCAGGTGCCATTTCTTGGTGAATTTGGAGTTATCAGTGATATCTTCAGGCTTAGGTGGCAGCTTTGTGGGCCTGCATCTTGGAGCTTGGATGTTTTAAATGGAAGTAAGGTGGAACAGAGACATGCAGTGTGGTTTGTCACTGCCTTTGGCAGAGCCACTGCAACGCCAGGGGGGTACCTGTGTGCCTCAGGTACCGGTAAAACAGGGGTAATGATGAGAGGAAAGTAATTACAGCTGCAACCAGGAGATGAGTTCCTCTGTGAAGAGGTTGGCCTGGGTACCTATGAGGTTTAGGAGCACTAACATTTCTACCTGTAGCCTCTACTCTGAGAGTTGATTCTGGGTTTTCCATTGTCCCCCCACGTATGGACACCTTTACCTGGGTCAGGTGTTTGTCCCTGTCCTGCGTGTCCCTTGAATCAAGGGACTGCCTGGCTCTGTTGAAACTGCTCTGTGGGATTTTTGTGTTCGCTGCCTCAGTCTGGCCCACATGTGCTTGGTAGGAGTATAGGGGGGTTTTCTGGGACTCTTGGTCAAACTGTGAGCTCTGAAAGTCAGGCTTCTCTGCAGAAGGGCACATGATTGGATCAGGATGCCTTTAAGGTCTGTGGGCTGAAGCATGTGAAGCTTAGGTTTGTCTAGTACTAAATATATCTTAAATGGCATTCAGTGACATTTTCCAAGAAGCAAGTGCCCATCTCCCTTTGGTTCTGGCTCAGGAAACACCTTTTCCTCTGCACTTCATGGAAGTTGGGTCTTCAATGTCTTTGAAATTCCCACTCCTTATTTACCTGCTGAGAGCAATTAGGTAGAGAGGGGGAGTTTTCCAAAGAATAAAACACGTTGGGCTCCCTATCACTTCCTTAAGGTCCTTGAAGTCAGGACCCAGGATTTCAGATATGGTGTAGTTAATTATTCCTGTTCTTTTTCTCTGAGGCTCCTTAGATGCCCTTTCTGGGATTTCCAAATGAGGCCAGAAACCTAAGCACAGAGGTAAAGGCTTCATGGAGAAACTAGGTCATGTCTGTCCAAGAAAGCTGGCCAGAACATCCTGGAAAAGCTCCCAGTGGTACCCTGGCATTCCACAAGACAGGAGTCATTCCCCTGGACTGCTGTCCAGAAAGCCTGGCCACGCAATGTTTGTGTTTCTAATCAAATTTGGGGTGTTGCTAAATATTTCTCTTGTTGCACAACAGAAACACAATGTCTTAGAATTTCTTGATCTTGGAGCCCTCTCTCCAAAGGGGATGTTTAGCTGATAAAACACGTAATGATGGATGTTCTCTCGTAGTTCCCAGGAGAATTTGCAGTGCCATAGATCCATATCACCACCAGTGCACACACTTTCATCATGCTTTACATCTCTCCCATAACATTCCCTATTCAAGGGAAAACAAGAAAGCTCCAAGTCAGAGAAAGTAGCGAGTGACACTCGTGAGAACCCCACGCAGTGAGGATCTCTTCCCATGGGCTGACGTAGCTCTGAGCTTTACACTGCTTTGCCTTTGTCTGTGCAGATAGTTGCAGCAATCATGGCAATCACAGGAATTGTGATGATGGCATATGCAGACGGTTTCCAGGGAGATTCAATCATTGGGGTGGCATATGCTGTGGGATCAGCCTCCACATCTGCCTTGTATAAGGTAGGTCACAACTGTTTGTTTGGGTTCTTATGCTCACTCCTATCAGCTGTTAAAAATGCACAGGGACGAAGAGAATGGCTGTAAAACAAATGTTTTGTTTCCTGCACCATTCATGTTGTGACCAGGTGATGTCACCGTGTCAGGAAATCCACCCTGAGGGTAATTAGCTGTCACCTGCCAGATATTCAGGATGGCTTTTTTATGAGTCTGGAATGAAATCTTCATTGCTACGCTATAAGGAGTTTAAGATCATGTTTTAATCATACCAATGCAGTTAAAAAATGCTGCTTCAAAGGGACTTTTCCCTGTGCAGAGTGGAGAGCCTGGCTGTGGGATGTGCTGCTTTCCCTGAGTGGGAAAGGAGGGCTCACCCCAGGCCTGCGCTGCTCCTGCTGGGCTTGGAGCCCTGGTGTGAGCTCAGTACCTCTGAGACATGCAGGGCTTTGCCCTCTGCTTGGAAGCAGTGGCTGCTCTGGAAGGTGAGGGATGGGAAAGGCAGAGTCGTGTCTCAGAAACAGGTTGGGCTGAGCGTGGCTGTGTTTCCTGCTTGAGGAGCGTGAAGTGTGTGTAAATTTTGGAGTTCGTTGTATTGGGATCAGAATTTGCCTCCCAGCTTTACAGTTTGCTCATGTCACTAATGAATTCGTGCAGGAGAACTTTGCTCCCATGGCTGTCATGAAGTCTAAACCCCTCCTCTCTCCTCTCCTTTGCAGGTTTTGTTCAAAATGTTCCTTGGAAGTGCAAACTTCGGGGAAGCAGCTCATTTCGTTTCTACCCTGGGCTTCTTCAATTTCATCTTCATCTCTGTCACCCCAATCATACTGTATTTTACAAAAGTGGAGTACTGGTACCCCTTCTCTGCTGTGCCCTGGGGTTACCTGTGTGGAGTAGCTGGCCTCTGGTTAGGTATGTGATAAAAAAACATACTCATATTTCCAGCTCTTGCCTCCCCACCAATACCTCTGGCACAAACAATTCCCCCTTGCCCCCTTAAACATCAGAGCTCTCTCACAGATTAAGTCTGGTCCCAGTGCAAACTGGTACTCCTTGGAAATGATTTATATTTTTCATTATTCTTAATGAAATAATACTAACAATTAATATATCATTAATAATTAAGATAGAAGTGATAATTATAATTAATAATGAATCGTGATAATAATAGCAGGGAGTAAACATAAAGCAGCCATACTAATGGTTCACTTTTTCATCCCTACCCTAGTTCTGTATGAATTCCCCTGTCTCTGGCACAGCTTGGCTGCTCTAAATCCCATTTCAAAGGGCTGTGTGTTCTCAGTGTCTTCCTGGCACACTTTTGGGTGTTTGGGCACTGGTACATGGATCCCCAGTGCTGGGGCACCTTTCTGTGGGTGCTGCAGGCCCTGGGCAGGGCTCACACAGCCCTTCCATCACACTCCCTCTTCCTGAGCCACAGCTGCCATCCTCCAGCCAGGCACAGTATCTGTTGGATTCAGCCCGGGGGTGTTTTAATTTCCAGCTATAACAACGTCCTTTCCTTTAGTAAAGTCTGTTATTTCATAATTGAAGAGGTTTCTGACTCCACTACACGTTTATTAAACGGAAGCAAAGAGAATGCCATTGCCTGGTACAAGCCCATCCTGAGACTGGGTTGGGCTGACAGCTGAGCTATGTGAATGCCCTGAACCAGAATTTCAGCTCCTCTCTGAGCACCTAAGGGACAAAAAGCAGGGATAATTTATCACCCAGCAATCTACTCAAGTGTATAAACCCAGCCAAGAGGGACCAACCTCATGGAGCAGACAAGGAGGAGCAACCCTGTGCTCCTTTTATGTAGGGGACTCAGCAGCAGGACTGAGTGACCAGAAGAAAAATTTTGGAAGTCTTTGCAGCTTGCTTTTGATCTTCCAAGGAAATTGTAGCTGGCTGGGAATGCTGTCAAGTAAAAAAAAAATCAAACCCCAATCCATAAATTTAAGGTGTTGAATGTTTGTATTTCTGTCAGGTTTCATTTTGCCTTGAACATGGCCATGGTCTTGCCCCAGTCTGCTTAGTTTGCAGTTAACTTCATCAGCTAATTGTGTTTAGTGTCCTTTAGAGTTTGAGTTCCTGCTGCTGCCACCTTTGGGGTGTGATCCAGGTGGAGGGTGTGCAGCCTTTTGTCGGGGAAATGTCCCACTGAGACAAGGACAGCACAGCCTCAGCCAAGAGGGCAAGCTGGGATCACCATCCTTCTGGTAGGGGAACAAATGAAGGTTTCTGGCAGCAAAACCAAGTTGTTTGTACCTGATTAAAGCTTGGGAAAAGCCATGAAATATGACTGTGATAACCTCGGTATTACAGTTTGTGAAAGGCCACCCAGCCCTTCCCATTAAACCATTCCCTCTTTCACACTCACATATAAAAACCTGAAATCACTCACTTTGTGACAACAACAGAATTGTGGTGTGGATACTGATACCACACTTGGAGGGTCAAGTGGAAGAGAAATCTCTCACTCCAGTGTTTTTCCCTCTAATCATGCATGATTTTCTCTGTTTTTCCCTAGCTTTCAATATCCTGGTTAACGTTGGTGTCGTGCTCACGTACCCCATCCTGATCTCCATCGGCACCGTGCTCAGCGTCCCTGGAAATGCAGGTACCACAGCTGGTGGTGGAAAAATAAGCCCACGGGCACACAGACAGCACAAGCAGTTTATTGTCCAAATACTCAAAATCTGTTGTCATCAGGGCAAGGTGTACATGTGGAAAACTTTATTCCAGAGTCCTGTCTTGTTGAACAGCCTCTGTCTCTGCTCTTCCACCCTCTCAGCCTTGCCGCTCCAGGGATTTGAGCATGTTTTCAAAGAAACATCTATTTCTAGGGGTCTCTGAACTCAGGGAGATGCTCACTGAGGAGATCTGAGAGCCACATGGCCACTGTCACAGGCAGAGTGCAGCACATGGGTCACAGAGATGTGCCAGGCTGCTCTGATGGCGTTATCTGTCTGTTGGAAATCAGAGGCAATTTAAAAACCAACAAAGACAATTCAGCAATTGTGCTGAAACTCTCTCTGCCTGGGAAAAAGATAATAAAAAGACTGAAAGTGCAGATTAATTAGCATGTGAAGCAAGCAATCAATAACCAATAGAAGATAGAATACTAATTAATGAAGATAATTATGACATTTATAGCCAAAAACATTAATTCCTTTGTTTGCTAAAAATGCAAAAATAGTGAAAAGCTTTGAAAGTGGGTGTGCGTGTCTGGGGGAGTGACCCCACAAGCACCCCAATAACTATAGTAATGGATTATTATTAAAAGGTAATGAAGTAATGCCTGCTTTCCAACACTAAAAAAAATAGCCACAGAGTTTGATTTATCCTGGCTTTGGTGACAGATCCCACTGCTGGTTTGATGTCGCTGTTTTCTCCTCCACAGCCGTGGATCTGGTGAAGCACAAAATGATCTTCAGCGTGGTGAGGTTGGGAGCCACCATCATCATCTGCATCGGGTTCCTGCTCATGCTGCTCCCCGAGGAATGGGATGAGATAACCCTGAGGTTCATCAACAGCCTGAAGGAGAAGAAGAGTGAGGATCACGCCGACGACATCACAGAGTCCAGCGTTCACACGAGGAGCAGGAGCAGAGCTAACGGGACAGTGTCTATACCACTGGCTTAGGGCTGGTGGAGCTCCCCTGCACGCAGATGTATATTCTGTGAATATAGCTTAAATCCCCTCACCACCTGTATGCTTAAAACAAAAAAAAATGACATTTAACCTGAGCAAGGGACGAACTGTAAGATAAGAGAGATACATCTATAATAAATGTTTACATTTATACACTTATCGAGGAACGGGTGTAAATAACTACAATAAAATGTTTTGTAGTAAAAAAGAAAAAAAGAGGCGTTTCTGCTCGTGTCTCAATGAAGTGGTGGGTTTGAAATGTGGATCCAGTTTACATCATTTATCTCCTTTTTGCTGGCAAAAGGAGAGCCATTCTCAAGGACACAAATCTTGGATATTTCCAGCCACGTCTCAGAATTGAACACCTCGACTTGCCTTCAATAAAGTGACCTTTCAGCAAGGTACTAGGTTTGAAAAAGCATTTCCAACCCCTCCTGGCATTTTTGAAAAAAACATTTATGAAAGTCCCTAATGTTCTCGTTTATATTTGGAATTATTATCAGAAAATAGCAAAACATGAAGCCTCCATCCCAGACCACGCTGAGCTGTGCCTCTTTCCAACACCACCTTTCCAGAACTGGTGCTGGGATTTGGATGCCCTTTGGTAAAGCCAAAAATGGCTTCATTTATCTCTTTTTCTCCCAGAAAAGCTGCACTCCCAGCTGCACAACAAGCTTCTCAGGAGAGATGGAACACCCCAGACCGCCAGCATCCCTGGGAAATGTCAGTTCCTATTTTCCAGGGCTTTAGAACAAACTAATATTTTTCTTAACTTCCACTGTGGAAAAGTCTTTCAAAAGCCAAACCAAACCAAGCAATCTCCCAGTCCTTTCCCTAAGCCTGTTGCTGTGTGATTTAGGCTGGCTTACAGCATTCCTAGGACTGACCATGCAAGACTGTCTTTATTTGGGAGCACCTGATATGCAGACAAGCATTTTTTTTCCTTTTTTTTTTTCTTTTAAGAAGAATAGAAGCAACTGGAAAGTATCACAGGTTGCTGAGCTCTGCTGGCTCTGCTGCCCACAGTTCATTTGTGTGATTAGCAGCTACCAAGAGTTTTTTTGCTTGTGGGTGTTTTTTTTTATTGATAATATTTCTGCCAGTAAAAAAATAGTGATGTAAATAGTAACAAAAGCACTTTTATATTTTACTCTTCCTTTTGAGTTTGGGGGTTTTTTTATACTTTAATGTTCATATGCAAACTGTTTCTTGCAAGCAGCAGAGCTGACAAAATACTTGTGTATATTTAAAAACCCCACAGTTGGCCTCATTTATCACATGGTTGAAGAATTAGGGCTGTAGAAACCAACCCAACCAACTGTTCCCCGTGCATTAAACCCAGAAGTGTAAGCTTTGGGTACACTTTTACAGCTCCTTGTCTGCTGCTTTTGAAAGGAGCTAGACAGAGAAAAATATGCTAAAAAAGTGAAGTCTGTGGAACAGGAGATACTGATGGGACAATACGGATGGGCTGAGAGCACACAGCATATGGCAGCTTGGACACCACCTCAAGCTGGTTTTGGAGTTGATATGTTCATTTACATTGCTAGGTTAGGGTATGTGTTTCACTGAAATTTTAGCTCCTGCCAAACTGAACACATGGGAAAACAAAACTTTCATTTAGTATGCATTGATGAGGACTTTTTGGCAAGCAGACTTATGGAAGTGTCTTCAGGCACAGGACTGGATCCTTCAAGGCACCTCATTGAGCAACAGCGGGGACATCATGTGAAGTTCCATAGTTTACTCAGCTTATCCCTAATTGAGACATTTCATGGCCGGGGCACAGCATGTTAAAAAGACTTTAATCCCAGCCAGGAAGGCTTTAGCAAAGCACCCCTGCCCCAGTGTGTTTGCTGTTCACAGAATCATGGGATTCTAGAACGTTTTGGGTTGTAAGGGATCTTAAAGACCATCTTATTCCAACCCCACTGCCATGGTGGGGGGGGACACCTTCCACTAGACCAGGTTGCTCCAAGCCCCAGCCTGGTCTTAAACACTTCCAGGGATAGGCCAGCCACAACTTCTCTGGGTAACCTCCTCCCAGGTGCTTGCCAGGGTCTCATCCCTCTCAGTGATGCCTTAAAACCCCTCGTTCATCCACTGCCCAATCTCCAGTTTAAATTCCTCACTAAACACAGAAGGTAATGGTTTTCCCCAGAGAGCAGTTCAGCCTTTCAGCTGGAGAAAACCCATAAAAACAAAGAACTCAGACAATAAATGGAGGCCCTTTGCCTGATGCTGTTGATGATCCACCAGAGGAGCTTCAAACTGATAACCACACCCATCATGTGATGATCAGATGTAGTTACTCCGCCACCCTGTGTGTCTCCGAAGAGCCCTTCTACCATCTCCAGCAACGTGAGGATTCATTCCTTGAGGAAAATGCCACTTCTGATCTGGCAGCTGCATTATCAGATCCTCCTTCACACCAGGGCCTGACTCTTTGGAAGGAAAACAAAATGTGCTGTGAATACCCCGCCCCAAGCCCTCACCAGCAATGCCTGCCCTCACCATGGTCAGTGTTATCCCAGCACCACGGGTATTCCAACCTGGGCCAGGATAAGACGAACATCCCCTGGTAATACAAGCCACAAGGAGCAGCAGGAGGAACAAGCCATGATTCTTGGCTTTACAGATGTGTAATAACAAGGTCTATCAGCCACAGCAGTTTGTATGCAGTTTGTAGCCAGTGAAATCATGCTGGATTATGGGATCTTTGCTGATCCCATTTGTTCACGCTGTCGCTGCCTAAACGTGCTGCAAGCAGGATAAACAACAGCCTATTGGCATCATTAGGGTTCTTTCTGCTTTACTCACTGGAGATTTGGATAAAGTCCAGGCATTATTTTGGCAAAAATCCATTCCAGCCACTTTCCACCTCCTCCTCTGCTCATGTTTTTTTGTGATTTAAAACTCATGTTTAAGGAGAAGCTTCAAGGCAGAGGCAATTCCCAGTTCGATGTTGGAGTGGTCCCCTGTGCCATATCCTTCCCCTGGTCCACCTTTGCTCTGTGTGTAGGAGAGTAACACCCTCTGCTCCTCCATGTGAAAATGCCCTACCCCAGGTCATGGCACTGCCCTACCCTTCAGCTTTTCCCAGTATCTTCCTTAAAAAAAGAACATCAGAGCACTTAGGGGACAATGATTCCATTTTGACTACAATAAATTGGCCAGAAAACCCAGCTCTGGGAAGACCA
>JAWWES010000168.1:59337700-59366136 GCA_035583135.1 Lophotriccus pileatus
GTGTGGTTTTATTGCAGGCAACCCTGGCACTGTGGCTGATCCTCCAGGAGCCCAAGTGCCAGGATGCAGTCATGGATCATGTCCCCCGCCTGCTCGTGGCTCTGCTGTTCCAACTGTCCATGAGCACAGAGCAGGTGCCAGAGGAGGTGAACAGCTTCTGGAGGGGATGCCAGAAGCAACACCGTCTTCCCACCCACCCCAACAGGTGCTCCATCCCAGTCCTCTCTCCCTCCATGCCCTTGGGGCTGGGGCCAGGGCTCCCAGCATGACCTTGGCTTTGCTGTGCACACAGGTTTCTGGTACAGACCATCAAGACCCTGCTGTGCCAGCTGCAGTGGGTCAACGAGGTGGTGTCAGTGGAGCGCAAGCGTGGCTGGGACACGCTCCTCTCTGCTGACACCCAGCACTATGCAGTGGGGCTGCTGGCCAGGTGAGATACCCTTGTCCCTGCTGCCTCCCTCATCTCTGCCCTGGGCACGGTGCACCCCACACAGCCTGTTGGGAGAGCTTTACCCACCCTGCTGAGGGTCCACGTTTCTTCTTTCCCTCTGACAGGGAGATGCGCCACGTCTTGCTCCCTTTCTATTCCCCACTGGCAATCCACCTGCTGGGGCTGCTCAGCACTGAGGACCCCTGTTGGGAGCTGCCTGCCCTGGCCTTCCTTGTCGAGGTGAGCCTGATGGCAAGTGCTGCCTTGCCTGCCTGCCTCCCCCTCTCTGCCCTCTGGCAGCTGCTGCTGCCTGGGATGGGCCTGGACACAGCCCTGGGCGGCTCCTGCCACACGGGCACCCAGCACTGCTCTCTGCCTTCCAGGTCCTGGACTGTCTGGACGGGAGTAAATGTCGTGATCGTGTTCTGCCTGTCCTGTCAAGGAACCTGCAGAGCAAGTGCCCAGAGAGGCAGCGCCTGGCACTGAGAGGCCTCCTGGTGCTTGCCGTGGATCCCTCGATGGTGAGAAGGGCACACCCGTCTGAATCCACAATGGCGCTGGGGAACGCAATCCTTTGGCCTTGGCTGGGCTTTGGGAGCTGTGGCTGCTGCTCCCAGCTCTGCTGCCTCCCTGTTCAGCTGCCTGGACCCTGTGGGACAGGCCTTTGGCCTCTGGACCTGGGGCAGCAGCCTGTAGGGTTGCATTGCCAGAGAGCTGTTGGTGGGGCAGCTGTTCAGGGCGTGACAGCACAGCACCGTGTTCCACACAGGCCGACAGCATCTGCAGCCTTTCTGAAAGCCTCCTGGAGCTGCTGCACTGTGCAGACGGAGAGCTGATCGGGATGACGCTCTCTGTGTTCCTGAGTGTGCTGCGGGACCAGGACACTGGGGCAATCCTCTCCACTGCCCCGAAGCTGGCTGAGGCACTTCGACCACTCTATGACAACGTAAGGCTCTGTGATCCCCAGCCGCAGGCACGGGGTTCTGCCAGAAAACTGTGCCCTTTGGATTTTCAGTCTTGTGCCTGGTGAGCCTGGAGCAGGCAGTGCTGAGATCTTTTTCCCCTCTTTTGCATCAGGACAACAGCCATGTGCAGCTGCTCTCCATTCGCCTCTTCCAAGAGGTGATGGAGTTGCTGGCAGAGGAGGGAACACAGCCCTTGGAGGCACAGGTGCACCAGAGCCTGGTGCCACTGTTCATCCACGGGCATGACGAGAACCAGCGCGTGGCAGAGGTGAGCACTGGTGGGCTCTGGGGTCCCCGTGGCAGGGGCTGGGCTGTCTCTGGCCCTGGGACCTGGCAGGATCCATCCTCCTGCTGGCCTTGGCCCAGGGATGCAGGTGCTGTGCCCTGGGCTGTGGTGCCATGTCCCGCTCTCTGCTGCTCTGCAGGCCGCTCGGGAAGCGCTGCTTTGCTCTGCAAGGTTCCTCAAGAGAAGAGACCTCGAGAAGCTGCTGAGGAAGGAGCAGCACTTCAAGTTCTGGGATTGCCTGGTAAGGATGAGCTCAAAGGCACAGCCCCAGGCTGGACAAGTCCCCAGCCCTTGATGCCAGTGTGCGGGGCTGGCCCTGTGTCCCTGCCACTGCTGCAGCCACAGACACCCCCTGCTCTCTGCAGATGGACAAGGACGTGAGCCGAAGGGACGAGCACCTGCGCCAGGCTCTGCCCTTCCTGCAGAGCCCTCAGCAGCCCCTGAGAGAGGCGGCCGTGAGGTTCATGGGTGAGCCACAAGCCCACGGTCCTTCCCCACCCCTGCACCTCCTCCCCAGCCCCGGCTGCTGCAGCGGCAGCAGGATGGGCCAGGGCTGTGCTGGGGAGTGCCCTGGCGGTGCTGCCGCCCTGTCCCAGCCCAGCCCTGCGGTGTCCCCATGTGGGACGGCTCCAGGCTCAGCCCTGCCAGGCCAGGAGTCCGTGTGGCTGGGCTGGCAGTGCCACTGGGGGGGAGCTGTGCCGCTGGGGTTCTGACACGCTCTGTGTTCCCAGGGGTCGCCGCCTGGCACATGAAAGACCTGCAGCCCGTCATGAAGGGTGAGTGAGGACAGCGGGCTGTCCCTGGGGGCTGGCAGGGAGGAGCACAGACCCTGGGCAGGGAGCTCCCTGCACGGACGAGGGACACTGAGGGAAGAGCAGGGTCACGGAGAGATTGGGGGCCAGCACCTTCCAGCTCATCCTCTTGGCCCCTTCTCCCTCCCGGCCATGGCAAGAGCTGGCTGGGATGGCCCTGGCAGGAGGGGTTCCTCGGGTCCCCGCAGATCCAGGCTCTCACCGTGGCTTTGTGCCTCTCTCTTCCAGCCCTTGAAGCCATGTGCCAAGATGACTGCCCGTCCTACTGCACCATGCGGACTGAATTCTTGTCTGCTTTTCGACGGGCAGTGACCAAGTAATCTTCTCCAGCGAGACAACCAGTGTCCCTCCTACAGCACCGGACGACAGGGACGCGGAGCTGGAGCTCCGGCTGATGATGCGACCGACTGAGCCAGCCAACAAGGCCAGGCAGCTCCTGGCCTCCCCTTCCCCTTGGACAACTCCCTCCCTTCCATTCCTTTCTCCTGCCCTCAATTCCTCCCTCCACTTCCCCTTAGCTTAATAAATATTTGTTTTCTCCCCCTGAGCTGCATCTTTGTGATACTCAAGCGGCACAAACCCTCAGCCCTGCAGCTCACGGGCACTTGGGAGAGGGGCAGGGGAAGGGGGAACGCTGTGAAAAACAGGCTTGGCTTCTGCCTGTGCCTGCAGAGACCAAGCCAAGGAACTGCCAGCAGGCTCTGTTACCCACCTTTCAGCAGAGGTCTCAGAAGGAGCAGCTCTGTCCAGCTGAGAGCCTCAAAGCTGTCACAGAGAGCTGGGAATTAATTAAAAGGCCTTGATCCACTCCCTCATGCCCTGTGTGGCCTGCTGTAAAGCAAAGTCACAAGTCATCATAGTGCTTTGATGGTGAAAACATGAACTGGCTGGATTGTTCCAGGGATGAATAGTTCCTTCTCGTAGGTGCCACCCTTGGCCAGTGTCATGTTGCAGCTCAAAATCTCCCTATTTCCATTGAGGGGGAGTTGAGAGGTTCACCCATGGATTTATTAGCCACAAGTGCTGGACGCTTGGGTCTGCCATGACCTTACTTCCCCATGCAACCCTTCTCCCAGATCTCCTGTCCCACTGGAAAAGCCATAATAGGCTCCAGTCACTGCAAACCTCTACAGGGTTACTCCAGGAATTCCCGTGGGATAGCCCCCACTAAGTGAACTCTTTCTCTGGTGACATTTTGGGCTCCCTCTCACACTCTTGGTGTTTTCTGGTTCCCAGGTGTTTCACATCTGAGCTCACAGGTGCTCTGACTTCCTCACAGAATCCTACTCCTGTCACAAACCCCACCCTGCACTACCAATCTTCTTGCATTAATGATCCTCTCTACCTGTTTTCCAACCACCACGTCTTGAAAATGAGTTGTTCCTACATCTCTGAGGGGATTCTGCCCTCAGAACCCTCTCATACACCTTGGGTGGATGGAGAAGGGCAGGTAATTCCCTTATGCCCCAATCCTGCTGTCTTTGGCCCAAATCCTGCAGCAATTTCAGAACACCACTCTCAGTATAGGAAGACTTTCCTGAGTATTAGAGTGGTGGGGCCCTGGCACAGGTTGCCCAGAGAAGCTGTGGCTGCCTTATCTCTGGAAGGGCCCAAGGCCAGGTTGGACAGGGCTTGGAATAACCTGGTCTAGTGGAAAGTGTCCCTGCCCATGGCAGGGATTGGAACTAGATGAACTTTAAGGTTCCTTCCAACCCAAGCCATTCTGGGATTCTATGATTCTACGAACTACAGAATATGATTTACTTTTGCCAGCTTTCCCAGGTGGGTTTGTGCTAAAGATGCATTTTTTTTCCAACAGGATCCCCAATCAGCAGGAGCAAGAGTGGAGGATGCTCCTGGGCCAGACTCTGTTCCCATGCAGAGAGGTGACTGCAGGATGGGAGATTCTTTAACCCTTCTGATGCCCCAAGGATTGAATTTCCTTCCAAAACCTGGAGGTTTAGCAAAAGAGCTGCTTGTAGAAATACCTCCAGTCAGACAATGGCCCTGGTTAAAGATCCCTTGTAGGTAAAAACAAAGCTTTCCCAGAGCTTGGTGATGGTTCCCTGGACTGAGTTCCCCTTCTCTAACAGCAGCAGGCTCCTCTCATCCCTGCAGGGGAACGGCTGGGGACAGGTCAATGTTTAACCCAGGTAGGAAGGACGTGTGGAGCCAGCAGGGAGCTCCGCAGTCACTCACAAAGATCCCTCCGTGTTCAGGGAGGACGGTGCATGAAGGAGTTTTCCTTCCCTTTCAAAGCCCCCACTCTGCAAAATGGGCCTGAGCTCTTCCAGGGCGCACCCCAAGGTGACCAAGGTGGCACCAATGCGCTCCACAGAGGACCTGCCTTCTCTCTCTGCCATGCACGGGCTCCCCAGTGTGCCAGGACAGCCCAGCCTGCACCCATCAGACATGGAAAAGTGGGGAAAACCCATCTTCCACCTGCAACTTCCACCTCTCCGGGAGACCTGGTACGGGAGAGCCTCTTCAGGTAAGGAGGTCACAGCTGGAATATCGTGCACTAGTGGCATTAGCTGGGGCTGTGGGTTCACCCACTGCAGTGTGGGGTGGGTGTAAGTGTGTGCACAGGCTGTTCTGCACCTGCTTTTGGCCATTTCCAGGACATTTTAGCTTTGGGAAAACTCATTTCCCCTACGCCCACCCCACCCCCCTCCACTCCACCGCCTGTTTTGGAAAGTGTCCCACTCACCAGAGCCCAGATCCCAGGTTCCTTGCTCCCACCATTCATATCCCAAGGAACAGCCCAACTCCCCTGGCACATGATGACACCCACTTGTGTGCAAGCAAGCCTTTGTCCACCTACCCTGTAACTCCCATCATACACCTGCCTGCTCACCTGCCACTGCTGGGCATATCATCAGCATTAACCTAATTAGAGTGAGATTCTGGACTGTGTGCTCAGCAGGTAAAATGGCATTAAAATAAATGCCAGCCCTGTCCTGTGTGGGGCTGTTTTCCCAAGCCAGGAACAGAGGAAGGCAGAGAGTGTGGCTGCTGTGTTTTCCTACAAAGAGCACCATGCAGCCTTTAAACTCCCTCTGTACCCAAACCATTCCTGGAGGTAAGGACGGAGGTTTGAATCCATCTGGAAGTGGATGTGTAGCTTTGTATGATGAGCTGGATGGCGGCAGACAGTTCCCACAGCTGTTTCAGGGGAGAGTAGCGAGAAACTCCCATGAAAACCAGCAGAGTTTGAGGAAGGGCGATGCAGAGGAAGGAGGATCTGCAGTCCTGGCATCCTCCTCCCCTCTTTTCCATTCCCAAAAATCAATTTCTGACACCCTTTGACTGGCCTTAAGCACTCCTGCTTAACCAGGGACTGGATATTTCCTTCAGGATCGTTCATCAAGAGGCATCTGGAAACTGTGAAAGCAAATAAATCTCTGGCATGATAGCAGTGACATTCTCAGAGCAGAGGTCTTAGGGAGAATACAGATCAGGTCTGGCTGTACAACAGCAGGTTTCAAGT
Source organism: Lophotriccus pileatus (assembly GCA_035583135.1). Classification (NCBI taxonomy): domain Eukaryota; kingdom Metazoa; phylum Chordata; class Aves; order Passeriformes; family Tyrannidae; genus Lophotriccus; species Lophotriccus pileatus. The sequence continues at coordinate 59,343,684 of JAWWES010000168.1, forward strand.
ACTTCGTGACAGCAAGAGCAACTAAAACATTCATGTTCTGGAAAATTACCATCACTGGGCATTTAACAAGTGCTTGTTAAAAATGTGCATTTTACAAAAATCGACAGCCCTCCTTCCCCCCACCCCCCCCAAAAGATGCCATTTTCCACTATTTATTTTCAGAAATAAAAACTGTTTGCTCAAGAGGACTTGAATGATGTATTAGCACAAGCTGCTGTCTAAATAAGCAAAGAGAATTCCAAGAGAATAGATTTTATTTGGTTTGTGAGGGTTCAGCTTGGCTTGTGTTAAACCCAGATTCCCCCAGAGGGGAGAGCCTGCTGCTGCTAAAATGCAAGGGTGAGAAACGGGAGTCACAAGGATGCCTTGAGCTGGGGCTTGGTGCTGTTTCTGGCCCCAGGACTGAGCAGGTTTAGGGACAACAAGCCCTTGGCCCCAAGTTCTGTATCTGTAGAGGATAAGGACAAATCTCCTACAGAGGATAGGATGGGAGGGACTACTTAAAAAACAAAAAACAAACAAAAAAAACAACCACAAAGAAACCCATAGCCTCATAAGGGAGAAATAACTTCACCAAAGCTATAACTTTCATGAGAAAAAGCTTTTCCCGAGTCCCAGTCCTTGCCCTGTGCAATATCAAATTTCTCAGAAATTTTCCTTAGATTTCCCCCCTAGAAATTCCCTATGTGCTGATTTGCCCTGCAGACAGAGGCAATAACTCAATAAGCCCCTTTTGCCCTGACAAGCTGCTTTTTCAGTGAGTGTTCACCAGCACCAGTTTGAGTCCAGAGGAGCCTCCTGTGCTGGAAATTTTCACTTCAGTCTCCCGTTTCTGTGCATGCGGAGCAGCTGCAGCTTCGCCCTGTGGTTAATCATTGTCAGGGCTCTGCAGAGCCCGACAAACATTTATCTGATGGAGTCACTGTATCCTCCCATACCTCAACACCCTCACGGTAAGACATTCCTGACCATGAGGGTGGTGAGGCCCTGACACAGGTTGCCCAGAGAAGCTGTGGCTGCCCCATCCCTGGGAGTGTTCAAGGCCAGGCTGGACGAGGCTTGGAGCAACCTGGGCTAGAGGAAAGTGTCCCTGCCCATGACTGGGGGTTGGAACTGGGTGGTCATTAAGGTCTCTTCCAACCCAGACCATTCCATGATTCTGTGATCACCTTCTCTCTCTTCTCCAAGAGCCCAGCCTGGTGATCCTCCATGAGGCTTATAGATGCCCCCCACAAGCTGACCCCCAAAGTATTATTTTTCTTGTTAAATGCACCTATTAAATTCGGCATCACCCATAATTTAATTCCTACACTTCATTCCCAGCTCTTCTCTCCCCTGTGGCCACCTTGGGCCTCCCACCAGGTGGAAGCAGGTGCTGCTCAGCAACACTTCTCTCAGCTCCGCGTATAAAATGGAATTTAAACGCTTCAAAACAGTTTTTTGGGGGGAGAACAGGTGGGATAAACAGATAAACCATTCTGTAAAATAAATACTTCACAATCAAGTGTTTGTTTATGCAAGAAAAGAACGAAAGGGGCAGTGGCGTCCACCTGGGAGTGCCAGGGCAGAACAGGCCCAAGCCCGGATCACGTCCCGGCCTCGGCGAAAGCGCTGCTTTAATAACTAACAGGGGATCACTGGCGTGTGACACGTTATTCTGGGCTGATTTCCAGGGTCTGTGATCATACCACTTGTGTGACCACAGCCCTCTAACTCCTGCGTGACTGGCTGCTCTAGCCCGGCTCTGCCACGGTCAGTAAATCATCGGGGGTGTTTCTCAGTCCCACCAAAAAAATAACAGTGATAAATCTCAGGGGCTGAGCAGCAAACTGCTGCCTGTGCCCACTTTTTACAGGGCAGGTAGCAAGGAAGCAGCAGAGCTCAGGGGTTTCTTGGCCAGCTGATGGTCACAGGCTATGGGAAGAGCAGAGAACCCTTGATCACACAGGGCTGGGAGAGGCCACAGGAGACACAAGGATCATTGTGGTCACATGCAGGATGCACGAGAGGTTGTAGAGTGAAGTTGGAGAAGTACATGGCAGATATTTGTTAAAAATCACCGGTATATCCACTTTTTTTCTTCAGCTAATAGAATACTCCATGTGTTACTGGAGTGTGCAGAGGGAGAGAATTTAATGGGGCATGCCAACAAAAAAACAGGGCAGAAGGCTATTGCTGAGTACATCTAAGCAGCTGATGACCACCCAGAAGTAACTTCATCCATTTCTTTAATCTTTAAGGGCCCCTCTCTTTCAACATCATGCCCGAAAAGGAAGGAACCAGCATCATTAAGCAGCACCCGCCTCGAAGACCTCAAGTAAGGCGAGTTTGACTGACCCCTTGATGTGGGCTTTCCGGGGAAATGGGCACCCCTAGATGAGCTTTATGTGCTGTGGAGACACCCAACAAGGACATGTGTCCCAGTGTGGGACATGAGGCCACCTCTGCTGTGGGTGTCTGGGTACCTGGAGCCAAATCCTGGCACTCCCAGTGGGCAAATGTGGTCAACACAAAGCCCTTTGCAGAAGGGATCCAGATTGTGTTGTATGGGGCTGGTTTTGGCTCTTCAGCCCAAGTATCCCACAAAGATCTGGCACCAGCTTAGGGACCAAGAGTCAGGTAAAGAGGAGAGGCAGGTAAAGCAGATAGACATGCTTTGCAATAAGGGATGCTGAAAGAGGAATTATTTTAGGTTTCAGGAACTGCTATGAATGCTCTGTCCCTGCACACACTCCCTTCAATTTCCCCATCCTGCACTTCCCAGATTTCTTCCTCCCCAGGGCCTGAAACCCATGCCTCTACCTGACCTGGCAATCAGGTTTTTCCTCCACACAAGAGTTACCACTACATAACTAAAGCTCAGAAATATCTTTCTATCTTTATTTCTATTTTTAATTCTATCTATCCCTGTGGTTGCACTGGTTAGGCTGCAGCTCAAATCCTGTGTTCAGTCATGGACCCAACACCTTCCACTAGCCCAGGTTTCTCCAAGCCCCATCCAACCTGGCCTTGAACACTTCCAGGGATGCAGCAGCCACAGCTTCTCTGGCCAACCTGTGCCAAGGCCTCACCACCCTCACAGGCAAGAATAAAGTCTTTTTAATATAGTAAAGAACAGAAGAGCCATCAGGCAGGGGCAGTTAAATCCCCTGCACTCGAGGCTGTGGCTCTGGATGACATTGGTGGCTTCAGAGAGCAGAGGTGGCACCAGCTGTTGAGTAACTTGTCCTTGGATTTGGTGGGAGGATGTGATAGCAGCACCTGAAGTGAGCCCAGCTACACCCTGAGAACTGTTGTGTGGAATCACAGCCTCCTTTAGGAATCTCCTACCAGCATGGGATTTTTAGTCCCTGATCTTATTTCCATCACGGCTGTTCTTAAGTATTATTAAAACACTGTTAGTAGTTGCAGGACAGACATTGTTAGTCCTACTCTGTGCTGGTGCCATTGCTCTTAGGGAGTATGCACAGCACCAGCAAAAGCCCTTTTTCCTGTGGGAATATCTTCAAAGGCAGCAGAGCAGGATGGCGTGTCCTTCTCAAGGGCTTTTAGAGGATTTCGGTCAGAGAGTATTTCCACAGAAAAAGCTGGTGAGGTTCACAAAAACTGAAGAAAATAGTCAATTTTCCAGCCTGGGACACAACTGTGTCCAAAAGCCTGGAGCTTGGCTTCCCCACCAGCAGCAGGGACATGAGCTGAGGGATGTGGGAGGTTATTTGCCTCCATCCACCCTGCGCTGACGGATCCTTGTCGGCATCCAGGAGCTATGCACAGCCCGGGCTGCAGTTTGTGGTGTCACATGCTGCCATCTAGTGCCCTTGGTAAAGCTTCATGTTCGCTTTTGTGCATTTTTTGATGCTAAGAGACGTTTGGATTTTGGGGCTGATGAGGAGTTTCCCCTTTATGTGACATTGTTGATATTTTTTCTCCTGAGTTTTGCACGCATTTAGAGGTTGCTTCAAAATTACAGTTCAGGCTTTGGCAGCAGTTCAGTGCAGACACTCAGAGACATGTCACCATTTACTGGACACTAATTATAATGAAGGAGTTAATGATGTCCCAAATAAACTCTAAGTCAGGTCTTACTGTCAAAGTCTTTGATTCTGCTCCCCTTAATTTTTATGGAAGCTATCCTGAGCTCCCATTCTAGAAGGTGACGCTAGCAAGAGTGAAATCAACATCCCTGGAAGTGTTCAAAAAGCGTGTAGCTGTGGCACTTAGGGACGTGGTTTAGTGATGGACCTGGCAGTGCTGGATTAGTGGTTGGACTTTATGCAAGAGAATTCCCCAGTTTTGTCCACTCCTGAAGGTCCAAAGAAGGTGTTCATCTCCCTGAGATGCCAAACTCCTTCCTGTATCCCAAGCAGCCAGGCCAGATTTGGAGCTGGCAAAATGTCAGGGTAGTTTTATATCAGGTTTCATGATTCTGTGGAATGAGCAATGCTAAATATTGTAAATACTGCACTTGTAGAGGCTTGAACCTGCCATCCCTCCACAAGCAATCTCTCCTGTGAAGCCCTGGAGTCAGCGAGGAGTGGCTGCAAGCCCAAAACCAAAGGTAAACACATGAGTTTTTGCCCATGCACAGGCCATTCCTGGCTGCAGGATCCTTTCCCTTATAGTTTGGGTACCACAAAGTGCAGAAGTTGGTGTTTTACACTGTTGGTGCTCCTGTCTCTGGCTGAAACACCGATGTGTGGGTGAAAGGATCCAAAGTAAGGGGAAAGTTTCTGAACCTGCAGCACGACAGTTCCCTGGATGAGGTGGACTTGCTGAGCCAGGATATTAAATATTTTTGAGGCTAAAAGTGTGAGGACCACCTTTTTTAGTGGTTGGGTAACTTGAACACCCATCACCTGCAGTCAGTGGGGAGAAGGGAAAGATCTTATTGCTCTCTACAATTCCCTGGAAGGAGGATGGAGCCAGGTGGGGTCAGGCTCTGCTCCCAGGTAGCAAGTGACAGGATGAGAGGAAACAGCCACAAATTGTGCCAGGGGAGGTTTATAATGAATCTTAGGGAAAATTCCTTCACTGAAAGGATTGTCAGGCATTAGAACAGGCTGCCCAGGGAAGTGGTGGAGTCACCATCCCTGGAAGTGTTCAAGAAACATGTGGATGTGGCACAGGGGGACATAGTTTAGTGGTGGGTTTGGAAGTGTGGGGTTAATGGTTGGACTCAATTATCTTACAGACCATTTCCAACCCTAACAATTCCGTAAATCCATGATTTTAAGGCTGCAAGTGCTGTGTACTGTAAACACCTCCTGCAACCCCAAACATGCAAAAGTGGTTCTTCCTTTTGGATTGTGAGATTATCTTGGAGAACTGACTCAACGAGGTAACACCTCGGGGGGCAGAAGCACTGATGCATTGTTTTAATGAAGTTTTTTTCCCCTCATGCCCAGAGCTGTGAGATAAACTGCAAGCACAGTGGAAATCTGGGATAAATTTCTGCCAAGTTGGCTACGCGGGGAGATTGTTTATCCAGGAGCGCCCGAGGGGTTCATGAGCTGGTGGCTCTTCTTTCCTCTTTCAGAAGGTGCAGGTGTATTTATTTACATCTTTAAATACATCGTAGGTGCTGGAGAAGAGGGGGCAAAGCCTGAATCACCTCCCTGGCAGGAGACAGCACTTACACAAGCTTCAGATGCTGGACTTGACCCGCAAGCGACGAGAGGTAATGCCGAGATGGATCTGGGGAGGGGATGGGGCTGTCCCTCCCAAGGACCAGGAGACCTAAAGTCTCTTGCTGGGAAGGTTGAAATGAAGCTTCCCCAGTGTCTTAGGCAGAGGAGAGGTGGAAAACATCCCCAGGGCCCCTGTGATCAGTAATTACTTCCGATTTTTCCAACGCTTTGCCCTCGTTTGGCACATTTTTTCCTGGAGAAACCAAAAATCTCTGTCCTGGTCATGTTTTGTCACATGCCTAGTTTGGCAAATACCATTTTCTCAGGTTCAACCACTCGACTGTGCAGTTATTCCCAGGGCCAACCCCCTCATGCTGTGCCACGTCACGATGTTAAAACGTGTTTGCTCCTCTGCCGTTTGTGTTGACGACTCGTTTGCAAACCCAGGAGGAGCTGAAGCGAAATCTCCACAGGGAGGCAAAAGCCAATAAACAAAAAATCAAGGAATTCAGCCCGATGGACATCCTTGACACTCTCCAGAGAAGCCACAGCAATGAAAGTCGAGGCCTCATCCCTGCTGAGCACAATCAGCCTTTTCATGAGGACGACCATGGTGAGTAGAATAATTTTCCAAAGAGCTGTAAAACTCACCAGCCTCTTACATGTCATCAAAGATGTTTCCCTATGGAAAATGCTCCCACTGCTCCATTTCCTGCAGTGACAAGATGCAGGTTCAAAGGGCTGGGGGAAGAAGGCTGGGAGATGTTTTTTTTTAAGACAAAGCATTGGGATGCCATGGAAGGGTCTGAGGGCTCTGGGCTGTTTCTCTGACAGCATCCAAACAGACCCCAGTGGATGTGAATTAAAAGCAAAATATATCAGGGCACGTGGTGCAAACACTCAGCTCATATCTTCTCCTAGGGTCAAGCAGGGTGGGCTTCAGAAGAGCCTGTCTGCTGCACCAGGCTGGGTACAGCTCAGGGTTTTCTGCTCTTGAGAAGGGAGCTGTGATACTCCCTTGCAGCAAAAGGGAAACCTGGATGATTTTTGAGGTCACCAGCTGTTTTCTGGGACCTTGTGAGATTGTTTTTTGGGAGAACAGTCAGCCTTGCCTCTCCCCCTGTGCATGACCCCCTTGGTCTCCCATGAGGGGAGGCTGCAGCTTCTCTTCTCTCTGTCACCAGTCACAGGACCTGAGGGAAGGGCTGGAGCTGGGTCAGGGGAGGTGTAGGTTGGATAACAGGAGAGGTTTTTCACCCAGAGAGTGGTTGGGCACGGGAACAGGCTCCCCAGGGCAGCAGTCACGGCTCCAAAGCTGACAGAGCTCAAGGAGCACTTGGGCAACACTCTCAGGCACATGGTGGGATTCTTGGTGTTTTTCCATGTGAGGCCAGGAGTTGGACTTTGATGATCCTTGTGGGTCCCTTCCCACTCAGCATATTTTATGATTCCCTGATATTTTGGGATGCCTTCTCTGTCAGAACAGAGAAGAACTTGGGAACTTTGGGAAGTTCAAATTAGACTCAGCAGGAGAAAGAAGTGGAGAATGAGCCTGTTCAGCAGCAGCTGCCAGAGCTTTAACAGCTGCTCCTGGCTTTACCCCTGCATGGTTCACCAAGATGTTGCACCCACATTCCCAGTGGAGCCTCTGGACTCCTGCCATCCTCAGATAACCATGGGATAAATGGTACAGTCACTCGGGTTAATCACTATTTAGTGGTTTTTTATATACAGAAACTGCTTCCCACTGTCCCTTAGGAAGGGGAAAGTGAAGTGAATCCCATCCACCACTTCAGACTGACATCCAGACACGACCCTGTCCTGCTTTGCTTGCACGTGACAACCCTTGGCACAGGCTGGCAATGTACCACTGAGGGGAAAAGTGCTGAAATCAGTGAAAAACTTGTCTGAAGGTGAACTTTCACCAGGAGAAAGGGGAATAGACTTGGTCCCTCCTATTCCCTTGTGTTTCTTCACCTCAGCTCTCTTCTCCTGGGGGACAAAGCCATATTGCCTCCTGCCAGACTCTATAACCTCACCAAACCTACTCATGAGTGAATTCTTCCTCAGCCCAGCCCTGAGCAGGGGGTCTGGTCTCACAGGGGATCTCTCAGGATCTTCTTTTTGTGCCTCCATCAGCCCATAGCCATTTCCAGCTAAACTCCAGGTGCCTGAGGATGCAGCTCAGCAAACAAACGATATTTGATGTTTTTCTCTCCCCAAGGAAACACGTGGGGTGGAGGACTCTCCAGACAACATGATGGAGCTGAGCTGTCTCCAGAAAGGAGAGGGAAGGTCGACCTGTGGTTCCACAGGGAGCCACGGACGAGGGATCTGTTCTGGGACACGTCCAGCACGGGGTCTGAGGAGTGGGAAAGGGAAGAGAAGATTCGCCGCAAACTTGTGAGGACCAAGACGGAGAGAGTTTCCCTCTTCGATGACTTCTTTGACAGGGATTTCTAGTGGAACAGCTTGGGCTGAGAGGGGTGTGGTGAAGAAACAAGTCCCAGCTCTGGTGGGACTGGAATCCTCCCCCCAGATGGGTGGACTGAGGGTGGAGACACAGTGCTGGCTGCGTGTGGCATTTCTGGGAGCACGGGCCAGGGGAAAGGACGGCTGGGAACGAGGAGCTCGCTGATGTGGAGCAAATAATGACCACCTGGGTTGTGTGGCTGCACCAAAAGGTCTGGGGGAAAATGCCTTGGGCAGAGCAGCAATGAACTGGGGGCAGAGAGAGGAGGAGGAGAAGCAGGGGGTTAAAAAAAAAAAAAAAAGGCAAGCAGAACCTGGAGAAAACTCTAGGTTAACCCTAAATATTAAATTCCAGCTGAAATTAAATGTTTCACTTGCTTTTGGGTCACCCAGTCTTTGTGTTTAAGTTGGTTTTAACCTTTTCTAAACCACAAAACCCAGTTCAAAAAGCAAGCTACAATGATTTACTCGGGAAGTCTTTAAAATAAATATTTTGACATTTCTAAAATTCCTTTTTTGACTTTTTTTTTTTCTCTCCTCTCCTGTACCAGACAGAGAAATACTTGCACTTTCTTCAGTATCAACCTCCATTTTCATAATATTCTGAAACAAATCTGGTTTTGGTTCACTTCTTTTCTATCAAAGACATTCTTGCAGTTTCCATCTCACATAAACACTATTTTTAAATTAAATTTTATGTTTTTCCTTATAAAATAATTTGTTCACTGAGAGGGAACTTCCCCCAGTTCTCCTGTCTCCTATCTGGTTGTCCCTGTAGGTCCATCCAATCTTATCCTTTCATTTTTCAAGCCAGGGCACCCAGAATAACTAGATCTGGAGTCAGTTCTCGATTATCTGGGACAAGCAGGGCTTGGACAGCTCAGGACAGATGAAGCTTGTCCTGCATGGCTGTCCCAAACCTGTGCTACCTCCCACAAAGCTGTTGTGGTGTGTCTGCTTTGCATCCTCAGCTTCCTGGCTTGCACAGCCAGGAAAAGAGCAGGAGACACATTTTGACACTTATTTAAGGGAATGACTCAGTTTCAGCAGTATTTATCTTTACGGAAAATCCCAGGCAGAGCGGGAGCTGGAAATCACAGCCAAAGCCCCAAACCAAAGCTGGAGCCTCCAGCCCAGCACTGAGCTGCTCTGTTGTGATTTCACCTCCTTTTGACACCCTGGGATGTGTGTCCCATGGCAACGTGTTTACGGCTTCTTGGGGAAAAACTCCTCTTTGGAAAAAATCCCACTGGAAAAAAAAACCAAAACAACAAACCCCAACACAGGGAAAGAGGAGGAAGAGGAATTATTTTAATTAGGAAGAAGAGCTGCTCGTGGCTAACGAGCCCACGCCTGGAGTCTGTGTGTTTTAAAAATGCCCTGAGAACTTTGCTGATGAACACGGTCATCGTGCGTGAGCTGCGAACATTGTGAGAGCTTCGAGTTCGACGCTGAGGATGTGCTGGAAAGGTCAATGATTTAATGGGCTGGAACAATTAATCTGGCACTTGTCTATACACCTGTTCTCTTAATGATGTGACACATCTCCCTTCTGCGTTCCCATCTGTCAACAATTAAGCTGTAATTGGTGAAAATGCAATTTATCTCAGATAGAGCTGATTAGTTTTCCAATAATCATGTTGCCAGCCCTTGGGGAGGAGTGCTGCCCACGGAGAAGTGCCTGTGGACCAGTCGATCCATATCCTGGACTGTGCAAAGAGGAGACTCTGAGCATTAATTTATCAATCTACAGTGTGCAGAATTTGCTCTTACAGAGGCAATAAAATCAGCAAATCTGCTTCCATTAGAGGGGAATGGCTTCACACTGACAGAGAGTAGGGTTAGAGGGGATATTGGGAAAAAATTCCTAGTGGAAGGTGTCCCTTCCATGGCAGGGGTTTGGAACTGGATGGCCTTTAAGGTCCCTTCCAATCCAAAACATTCTGTGATTCTATGAAATACTTTCTGGTGCTCAAAATTGTTTGGCCGTGGTGTTCTTGATTGTATTAATTCATCACAAGCTGCAGAGAGGCAGGTGGCAACCCATCTTCTTCCCATGTTTTCTAACATCCTTCCAGATGCTGGAAATGAAAACGTTTTCTTTGTTACTAAATATGAAACTTGGACTTTTCCACAAATTGCAGAAGATTTAAACAACCCCCAACCTTAGACAATTGGTGTTCTGCAACTCAGCAAGGAAGACTTCACAGGGCTGTTTTCCTCTGAATAGTTCCAAATCCCAAATGCTGGATATTAGCTCATCATTGGAGGGCTGAGTCATTTTAATCAGCTTTAGAGAGGAGGAAACTCACCACTCACCATTTCTGGGCACACACAGCTTTAGTCCCAGTGGAAACCACAGAAACCAGTGGTGTTTTAGCAGAGCCCCTCACCCTGACTCCCACGTGCCTCCCTGGGGAGGGAAAGGCTGGAGCACTGCTGCATCCTGGCTGCAGGAAGGCACGTGGGATGAGTTTTAAAGGATAATGATGAGGAAACCTGTGCAGGGTTTGGTTTTGGTGGTGGGGAGCAACGTGCAGGCAGAGGAAGAAGAGCCAAGAGGGAAGGTTTCAGAGCAGGGAAGTAGAGCAAGGTCTGTCTGACCTAATTCTGGCTACCTCAGGGCTGTGAAGATGATATAAACCAGTCACTGTGCTGCTGGAGCTGGGAGGAGGAGTAATGGGTATCTCCAGGGGTTACATTTCTCCCTGTCTATCCTGGGCTGGGCTGAGTTACCTGCTGGCTAAAAAAAGGTGTTTTGGTTGTTATCTCACACCACTCAAAGCTTTTAGGCAAGGCTGGACCCATCCTGCAGGTCAGATGTGTCTCCAGAAGAGCTGTGCTGCTCAGCTCAGATTCAGCACCTTTAGAGAATTCACATGGTCAGTTTTCACCAAAATGACAAAGAATGGAGATTTTATGCAGTTAATGATGTGGATATGGGCATCAGCAAACGGCACAGCCCAGAAGAAAGGGGAGATGTAGCACAGATAGATCCCTGCCCCAAAGCACAAGTGCATTTGATCTTCCCAGGGAAATGGTTCTAGGATGTTTTTGTTGCAGCAAACACAGCCAGAGCAAACCAAGTTCCTCCAGCTCAGGATTAGCTGAACCGGTTCTGCTGAAGTGTTAATGGAAATGATAATGCTCCTCCTGAAGTCAGCACCAGCCTGGCAAAATCGTTAGCAATTAAATGTACAGTTCATGAGAGGAAATGCCAATGAACCATGCTTCTGTGTTTTAAAAAGCAGCCAGGGCTGCTGCAACATCTCTGTTGCTGTTCCTGAGCCAAAAAAAAAAAAAAAAAGTTATTTAATTACACTTAGTAAAGAGAGGTGTTAGGTAAATAAAGCTGAACAAAGCCACCCTGTAACTGGATCTCATTGGCTAGTCTGGATTAACGGGATTTTCTAACCTTTCTGGGCTCTGTCCCACCTGGTGCTCAGAGCACTTGACTTCCTCAGGAATTTGAGTCTTCAGCATCGCATAACATCCTCCTTCCCCAACACACACACATTCAAAAGCAGAGGGAAAAAACCCCACCATCTAAGCCACTGGGGTGTAACCTTATTAAACCCCTTATGTGCCCTGCCTCAGGGGAAGGTGTGTGACAGGCCACTGGGATTGCCTCAGTCTGCTTACACAAAGCTGCAGAGAAAAGCACCCGACTCCAGCAGCTCCCTTTCAGGCTGTACAAGAAGATTAAAGTCTTATCAGCAGCTTGAAAAATACCAAGCCCTGCATGTTTTGGTTTGTCTCAGCCAGTATCCTCAGACTGCTCTGTGATAGCACAGCCCTAAACCTGTTGTTTTCCGATGTTCTTACACCATCCAGCTTTCTTTAAATAATTCCTGAGCAAGGCCAAGAGGTGGCAAAAGGGTCCCCAGATGAATTAAGAGGAAGGAGGCAGCTCCTTTTTCTCTCTGAGCCTCTTTACCTGCTCCTGATATACAGGATTCTGGGATGCCCCTCCTTCCCAGCAGTGCTGATGTTGTCTCTGCCCCAGAGAGAACATCCATCTCTGCCAATGCCACAGAGCTGCCCAAAGATCCCTCCTGTTCTTGCAGGAGTAGGAGAAAATTACTTATTTCTTGCTTAGCAAAAGGGTTGTAGCTTTTTGCCACCTACTGACATGTTTGGGAATGGCTCATCCAGCGAATTCCTGCAGGAAGGCTCAGTCATGCCCTGGCTCTGGCTGAGGGTGCATCCAGGATTGGCTGAGCTGGGACATGAAAATAAAACCAGGAGTAAATATGGCACTTGGAAAACCGACAGGAGAGCATCACCTAGTTCATGGAATCAGAGAACATCCTGAGTTGGAAGGGACACAGAATGATCATCAATTCCAAGTCCTGGCCCTGCACAGGACAACCCCAACAATCCCACCCTTTGAGCTCTGTCAGGTTTGGGGCTGTGACCACTTCACTGGAAAGCCTCTTCCAGTGCCCAGCCACACTCTGGATGAAAAACCTTTTCCTAGTATCCAACTCAAACCTCCCCTGACACAGCTTCGTTCAGTTCCCTCCGGTCCAATATTTGATCGGTTGGTCCTTACTGTAATTCCCTCTTTGTTTCAGCACCCATTTCCTCATTCCAGAGAGCAGGAACACAGGAGAAATCATGCATCCTGCATGCAAAACAAAGCCTTGATTCCCTCCTCTTCTATCTTGCCCCAGTTCATCTATTTTTTCCCCTTTCTCCCCACCTAAATTCCCTGCCTGTCTTTCGCCCTTACCCAAGGGACCGTCTTAGCTCTGCTGAGGGCTTCTGCTCAGAGGCCAGGAGGTCCTTGCAGGACCCTGCTCATGGCTTAAGCTTCATTTCAATCCTGTTTCGAGGGCTTAAGCAGGGCACAGAGCCAACAGTGTTAACTCATTGCTCAGAGTGGAGGAGTGAGGGAGACGAGCCTGCCCGTGTGTCCGACCGGACAACTGCTCTGGGAGAAAAGAGGAGCAAGAAAGCACCAGTTTTGCAGCCACCCCTTGCAGAAATGCACTTTTAATTAAATACTGAGGACCAACTAGTTGCCTCTTACTTGTGACCACTTAATCCCAGTCCCAAACAGCATCCAAAGGCAACCAGCGTGACTTAGGACTTAGGTCTGAGCTTAAAATCCAGGCAGTTATTTAACTCGCAACCCCCCTCCTTCAGTTTAGCCAAGCTGACCTAAAAATACAAATTTTGCCACACAAAGATCCCTTTGAGACTTGTTGGAGCCGATCTTTTTTTTTTTTTTTTTTTCAGTGTTCCTCTTGAAAAAAAAAACCCAAAAAAGCTACTGAAGCTTCATTTTGCTGCGTTGCTCTCCAGGAGGAGCCCATTGCTGCTGTGGTGTGATGGGGATTGATAAAATAACACACTTAAAGCTTTTTTTTTTTTTGTTTAGGGTCATGTGGAAAATTAGCATACAGTGCTGACAGAGCTCAGCATCCAAACTTGGATACTTAAAGGAGGAGATCTTATTTTGGGCAAAATTAATTTTGTGTGAAACGAGTCTGCAGGTCTTTGCAAAATGTGTTTAAGAAATTATGCTTTTCCCTAAGAATTTGCCACTCTTAAAAAAACAAAAAAAAAAAAAAAGAAAAGAAAGAAACCAAAAAAGCCATCAAGATTAAGGGCAGGGTTTGGGGTTGGGATTCTTCACTGGTTTTCATTTATTGAAATCCCACTTTTCAGCCACAACAATTTATTGTCGCTGTTTTTGTGAAGATAATTTGTAACAATCATCTGCTGAGATTTCACTAAAAATAATCACAAAAACGTGGCAGAAAGTATTGTCCTAAAGCTAAAGCAGGAAAACATGGAAAAAAAACCCCCCAAGAATCCCTTCTATCCCTACACCCAATTTTTGTAGCATCCTTTGCTTTCAACTTTTCTTTTTAATTTTCTCATTCCCAAGGCTCCTCAGATCCACTTTGTGGTTGCAAGTAGGAGGTCTGGAGCTGGAAAAAAACAAACCAAACCAAAATAAAACAAAAAGATTAGAATTTTGCTGCAGACCCTAAACCTTTTTTTGCTGTGAAACCGAACTGCCTGTCCCCTTTTTGAAGCCAAGGACGAGGAGCTGGGCACATCCCACTGCTGCTCTGGGTTTGGTATCTACATCCCCCATCCTTTGGGCACTTGACATTGCTTTGTCCTCATTTACTTTTTTTCCCCTCCTCCCTTCCCGTATTTCCAAAGAAGGTGATACTTAATTAATGACCCCCAGGGATCTTGTGCAGCTGAGTTAATACTCGGAGGTTTGCTTTGAAGGCAGCCAGGCTTGCACAGTTCCTAAGGACAGAGGGATCCTCCCTTTCCAACTCCCCACACGATGCTTTTGGCCCCGGGAGCCCACTCAGACCTCCCCATGGCAGGGCCTGGTCCTGCCCAGGTGTTTGCAGCATCTCCCACCCCGGCCCTGACTCTGGCACTACAACAAGTGGAGCCCTTTTTCTGTGCTTAAGCAACCAGATTTCCCATCAAGATCTAATATCAGAGAATCGTGGAATTATTTAGGTTGGTCCAAGCATTCCCCAGCACTGCCAAGGCCACCCCTGACACATGTCCCCAAGTGCCACATCTACAAGGCTTTTAAATCCCTCCAGGGATGGGGACTCCACCACTGCCCTGGGCAGCTGTGCCAGTGCTTGATGACCCTTTGGGGGAAGAAATTTTTCCAGCTATCCAATCTAAACCTCCTGTGGTGCAACTTGAGGTTGTTTCCTCTTGCCCTGTCACTTGTCACTTGGGAGAAGACAGCAACCCTCTCCTGGCTACACCCTCCTTTATAGGTAGGGATGGCTTCTGGACAGGGGAGTTGAGAGACCTGGAACATGCATCTTCACCTGCCACGGGAACACAAACATTCAGCTGCAAGTAATTAAAGGTTTGCCAAATTTTTGCTCTTTTTTCTGTGGTGCACCCATGAGTTTTCTGATCCAGGTGTTGAAATCACAGGAGCCCAGTCTTCATCTGGGTAAAAAGGAAAAAAAAGTAATTACAAAACACTAAAAAAGGGTGAAAAAAAATCTATTATAAAAAAAATCAAACCCAGAGAACACTGCTAAATATCTATATGAGTTGAAATTAGCTGCAGAGAGGGGAAAAAGCTTTTGTTCATTGGCAAGAAAAGTCCTGTAAGGGGCTATGATGGAAATAGTTAAAACGAGTGAGGTCTCACCTCTTTATTTCCCTGCTTTCAAGTGCCTTGATTCTGTACCTGATGTTCTAGTTAAGCACAATAAGGCCTGCCTTTGTGCTCACACCAGGAATTGGAGAGGGGCACTGAGATCTGGAGCAGGGAGTGAATCCCTGCTAACAAAAACCTCCAGGGGGAAACGTTGCTCTTAACCCAGATGTGCCCAGATTCAGGCCCCGTGCTGAGAAAATAAGACCTGCCTGTGACAACCCTTCCTATTTGTTTTGCTTGTTTGTACAGGTTGAAGTAACTGGAGCCCCTTTGCTCTGGAGCCAGGTTGGGAGAGCTGGGGATGTTCAGCCTGGGGAAGAGAAGGCTCCAGGGAAATGTGCCTAAAGGGGCTCCAGAAGAGCTGGAGAGGGACTCTGGACAAAGGCATGGAGAGACAGCACAAGGGGGAATGGCTTCAAACTGACAGAGAGGAGGGACTGGATATTGGGAAGAAATTCTTGGCTGTGAGGGTGGTGGGGCCCTGGCACAGGTTGCCCAGAGAAGCTGTGGCTGCTCCATCCCTGGAAGTGTTCAAGGCCAGGTTGGACGGGGCTTGGAGAAACCTGGGATAGTGGAAACCCTTTGCCTTTGGGTTCAAGGGACTGATGGTCATTAAGGGCTGGTTTTGAAACCGTGGTGCTTTTATAAAGGTTTCCTAAAATCAGGGGGAAGGGCATTATAAAATTTGTCTCTACCTGCCGAAACACTTCTAATCAGTTGGCTTCTGTCACGAGAAAAATAATGAAATGCTTTTAGGGCAATGTTTTCCCTGAGGTTACTTCCCTTCAGTGGCAGATTTCGCCAGCCTTTTGCAGATTCTCCTGCTGGACCACAGCCATGAGTCAGGTATGAAGCTGAGCCTTACCCTGCTCGCCCTGGGGACTTCCACTCCTGCAGGGATGCCCCCAGCCACTGCCACCAGCTCCCTGTGCCCAGGGCTGTCATCTCCTACCCTTCCCTAATGGCCTGCTTTGATGTCCAAGTGCAACACGATCCCGCGGTGCCGATTTCATTGATTATCACACAAATCACGCCCGGGTGCTTCCTGCAATTAATCATCCTCTTGGCACATTTTAAAAAGCTCAGGAAAGATGATTTTTTTTTTTTTTAGAAAATGAAAGACAAAGAAAGATTTCAGACAGAAAAAACAAAGCAAACAACCGCCCCCAAACATGTGAACAACATCGGCTCAGGCTTTTTGCTGATGCTCTTTTTCATAGCACAGAAAGCACCACCACCCTCCTGCTGTCAGGAGAAAGGTGTTGCTGCTTCAGTGACCAAACAAATGCACTGTGAAGCTCCTGACCTTGAGGACATGTCCTCGATTTCAGGGGATAACCAGTAACCCAACACCTGGAGAAGCAGCACATTACCCACACAATTAAAGCCTGTTAACATGAAATCCAGCCTTTCCTCCCAGACAGATGTCTGGGGTTAAACGTGCTGGAAGAGCAGGAGAGCAAAGCCTGGCTTGAAAGAACCACATGGGCTTTCCTCCCACCCCCTGAGGTGACATTTTCTGAGGCTCTTCAGCCTCTGAGCAGGTTCCCAACCTGCCCCACCTTCTGCTGCAGCAACACATTTACCAAAGGTTGACAAGTCATATCCCCTCAGTCGTTCAGAGCCAAGGGATTCCTCTCCACAATGTTTCTTCAGAGAAGCACATGGAATTGGGCTCAAGTTCCCTTCAGAGGCCTCTTGAGGGACTTGAGCAGAGTATTTCAGGATGAAGCTGAAGAGGCAAAGCTGTGGCCACTGTGAAGGCTCTGAGGGATCCTTGAACTTCCACCTCCTTGAGATGCTTTTGAGTGGACACAGCTGGCTCAGAGGGATGCAGCCCACACCTCCTACCTCCAGAAGATACAGCTTTTTTTTTCATCTTCATGAGTTTTTCCCATCTCAGAGACTGGTCAGAAGTGGACAATAACCCCAAAAGTGTTGTTGACACAGAAAAGGCTGAACTGAAAGGAAACAAAGAGTGGGGGGAGGTGTTTCAAATGGAAAAGTAGGATTTATCATTTGAGGTTTCCCTGGTAAAGCTTAATCTTATTTACCAAGAAGGATTTAGCAGGTGTGATTAATTCCCTGCTCTTAAACATGAAAACATTTATCTGCCTGCTTAAACCATCCCAGTGGAGGCTCAGCTCTCTGCAACAGGTCAGAGCACACCTGTAGGAGAAAAATGTGATCCTTCTCTGGCCACGGGCATGTCAGGGATGTAGTGGGCACAAAACTTAAGAAGCCTCTCTGCCTTGCTGCTCCTCTGGGAGGTTCCTTGCTGTCACACTGTGCTGGAGGCAAAAAAAAAAGTTAATTAGAGGGGCCTGGAAACCCAGAGGCTGAAGGGCAGGTGGTTTTGTTCCTCCTTGGACACAAGAGCAGGGTTTAACCTGGGTTATTTTACAACTGAGTTGGAAGCTACTCCACGGGAATACACCCAGGGAGGGTGGTCAGTGCTGCCAGCTGAGAGCTGAGCTGACTCTGGAGGAGGTTTCTCGTGATGCCAGAGCTGCTCTCTTGGTTCACCACAGCCAATATAGGGAGGTCCACCTTTGTTTCCAGCTTTTTCTCCACTGGCTGACCCTTTCTGGGAGCTGGTTCAGTTTGCCAGCCTGGCAGAAACACATCACAAGCTGGATATCCTTGCTGAGGGACACAACCTTCTTGGAGGAGGGCTGCAGTCAGGACTGCTTTTCCACCCTGTTTCTGTTTTTCCACAGAGTCTGGTGGCTTGTTCTGCACAAAGAGTTTAATTTTGTTGTTGTTGTTGTTTATAATCTTCCTGCCATCACCTCTCAACCTGTTCAGGCACAAACAGCCCCTCAGTTGAATTAAGTGGTGCCCTTTTGGCGCAGACCCTGCTGAATGCTCTGCAACAAGCACTGAGTTTTCATGCTTTGCCCTCACAGCTTCTCTGCAAAATCCCCCTCCCAGGCAGCCAGTGTTCCCCTCCCTGTGCATGCAGGAGAATGGGGGACAGTTCACCAGCTCCACACCCCTGATTTCCCATCTCTGCCACCTTCTCCTCCTCCTAATCCCTCCCCAGCCCCATATGAGGCACTTGCTATTTAAGGAAGAAGCTGTTTCATCAGGTTTGGTTTAACCCAAGTGTGTAAAGCACCTAAAAACACGGGACTTACGTGCCCTGTCTCTCCATGCTCTGCCTCGTGGTGCTGCTTCATCCACCAGCACATCCTTGCCAGCTGCTTTCCCCCCTATTTTCTATTTAAAAACCCAGCAGAGATCAGACCTGTGGGGGAACAAGCTCCCAGCAGAATCCAGACATGGCACAGACACTCCAGCTCTTCAGAAAGCAGCCTGGTAGTACCTGTTGAACCAGACAAAGGAGCAGTGTGGAGCACAGCCACAGGAGCCAGCAGAGTGCAAAGTGCCTGGGAGCTTCTCAGAGCCTTTCAGAGAGGAGGAAAATCTTGAGCTGAGGTAAATTTTGGCTTTGAAAGGTGCCCAGGTAGCAACGTGGAGCAAAACCTGGGGTAGTCTAAATGAAACACTGCTCTTGAAAACATAAATCCTTTGTGTGGGGGTCTGCATCCCAAGGTTTTGGAGTGACCACCACAAATTCAGGGTGAGGAGGTGGAAAATCATGGAATCAGGTTGGAGAAGCCCTCTAAGATCGAGTCCAGCCATTCCCCCAGCACTGCCAAGGCCACCACTGACCCATGTCCCCAAGTGCCACATCCACACGGCTTTTAAAGGGATGGCAAATTCACCACTGCCTTGGGCAGCTGTGCCAGTGCCTGACCACCCCTCCAGGGAAGAAATTTTCACTGGTATCCAATCTAAACCTCCTCTGGCACAACTTGAGGCTGCATCCCGTTGTCCTGTCACTTGTTCCCTGGGAGGTGAGACCAGGAGAATTCTGAAGCTCCCAGCCCTGCATCCCCATGTTCTACAGCCCAACCTGTGCCAATCCTGCTCCCCATCCCTGCTTCCACACCTTCAGTACCTGGGTCTGCAGGAGAACTGGGGAAATCTGCTGTAAAACAGGAATAAATGGGGCCAAAAGAACATGGGGATATGACTGTGGCTGTAATTCCATGGCCAGGGGGTCCTTCTGCTCTTTGTGCAGCCACATCCCAGGGCAGGGTGGCAGCCAGGACGGCTGTGATGGGAGCAGGGATTTAGAAGTGGCAACTAAAGCTATTGCTTGGTCCAGAAAGGCTTGAGAGAGCTGCCTGGGCTGAGGCAGCTTCTGATGTGGCTGTTATTTCAGGAGACCACTAAAAGATGGTTTGCTCTAGTACTGATTTCTTAGCTGGAACCTACTGTGGTTCATCATATCTCCCTCAAGTCCCAGTTTTAAAGAAAAATTTGGTTTCTGTTTGGCAAAGTGAGGTGGTCTAAGCCTCAAGCCCCAGCTGAGTCACAGGAGTCAAGAGGCCCCATCCTGTGTCAGGACCAGCTTTAAGGATTAATCCCCGTGGCTGCACAAAGTCCCCAGCAAAAACTGCTTTGGCCCAAGTCCCTGAGGTCAGGCTCCTGTAATACCCAAGTGCTGATAAATGGCAACTCCCAAACCAAATCCTTGCTTTGCCCTTTTTCCTGCATTTCCCCCACCTGCCCTGAACCAGCTGTCTGATCCAACTGCACCCCAAGGAATGCACAGCTGTCCCAAGCTCCTTGCCCATGGATGAGGTGGGATGGCACTGTCTGCAGGGATCTGTCCCTGCACAGGCACAGAGAGAACTTCCAAAAGCACCATCAGACAACAGGGAATACTTTGGAAGCAACTCCGTGTAATCCAGCCCCAGCAATCCCACCGGATTTCTGATGCACGCTGACAGAAGGGTGTTTGGAGCCTGGGTGCAACCAGAAGAAACCTCAGAAAATCTCTGCATTTCAAGGATTAGACATTTGCAGCTTAAAGAAATTTTAAATCTCCCTGGAAACTATTTACCCAAGAAAACTTCCCCACAGTAATACCTTCTTTCAGCGTCAAAACAGCTCGAAATGAAAAGTTTGCCACGCTGGAGCAGGGGTGGAAGAGGGATGAAGCTGGCAAAAGATCATTAAAAAGATATTTTAAAAATGTTTTTCCAGATCTTTGATTCTATTTTGTTTTTATTTCCATGCTTGGAAGCGTTTATTAAGCTCTTTAGCTGGCGAGCAAAAAAAAAAAAAAAAGGGAGAAGTTACTCTCAGGTCTGTGAGAGAAAAAGGGCTCTTTCTGTAGGTTTCAAAATGTTCCTGGGATTTTGAGGCTGGAAAAGTTTTCTGAGGGCACTCCTTCCGAAGGACTTTCCAAGAACACACACTATACTGCAACAAAAATCTCACAGAGGACTACAGAATTCCTGCTAAAGAGAGAGAAAAGCTATTCCCACATGGACAGAGCCAAAACACTGAAGTTTGGCATTTCAATAAATACACTTTTGGCCTATTTTGACACAGGACAGAGGACTGAGAGTACTGGGACTCCAGAGCAGCCCAATGCAAGGCAGCACCTCTGTAAAGGTCCTCTACATATTCCACTTGTCATGTTAGAAATTAAACCATTGTAGTAGTGGCTGGTTCACTGACAGGGAATTGCCTGCTTTTCATTTTTCCCTTCAATAAAACAAAAAAAAAAACCCTTCAAGGAGAACACTTTCTCTTTTTAATCATATCCAGGCCTGTTTTCCATCATGAAGAACCTCTTTTCCAGCCCCAAGAGAGCAGTTCTTTGACTGTCACTCTCAGATAGCGAGATAAAAATCTCTGTTTGCAGAAAACGGCTGCGACTGCCATTTGTGGCTTGAACCACTTCCCAGTTTACTCACTTCTGGAGGCTGTTTACATTTTCAGACAGCCCAGCTCACTCATCCCCAACAAGCTCAGTTTATTGCTGTAAAAAATGCAGCTCTCTGCCAGCCCCAGGAGAGATTTCGGACCTCAGGACACTGAGAGGCTTCGGGATCAAGTCACCTGCTTAAAAAAAAAGGGGGAGGGGGGGAAATAAATCCTATTTTCTGGTGAACTGCATGACTGACCAGCAGCAGCAGGGCTGAACCTGAAACTGCCATTTCTCCCCTGGAAAGCTGCAGGACCCCAGGATCAGCAGGGAGAAGGACACTCTTAATTTGGCTGAAGAGCAGCCGGTTTTCTTCTCAACATAATGAGCTCCTCCAGCAGGCCCTTCTGCTCCGAGTCAAGGAGGTTTGGAGCGCACTCAGAGCAACTCAGAGGTGACACATCAACCCCTTTCATCCACGGCATCAAACCCCAAGGGCTCATTTCTTGCCAATATTAAAGACTAGTTTTGATTTAGACCAAGAGCCTTTTCCACCCCTGGGGAGGGAGCCGTGGCAACACGAGAGTATTCAGTTAGTTGGCTTCTCTAAATCACTCCTGGAAAGGAGTGTGCCCATGTGGACAGAGCATGGATTAGCAGAGTATCATCTGGAAGAGATTGCATGGCATAATATAATAAATATAATATAAAATTTGTCCAGGAATTGGACTTTGATGATCCTTTTGAGTTCCTTCCAACTCAGAATATTCCATTTCTACATTACTGTAATTAAATATCAGTAACAATTTCAGCTTTGCATAACTCTTTCTTACCTTAGCAAAGCTGCTCAGTCATCTACTTTTTCATCCTTCATCTTATTAGTAAAAAAAATGAAAAAAGGAAGCAGCAGGTGGTATCTGAATATAAACCATTTAATATTAAAGCTCCATATTCAATCTTTAGTCACTGCCCCCTCTTTGTCACCTGCTCCCAGTCATCATCGCCCAAAGAGAAGTGTTTGATTCAGTAGAATGGATTTTTTCTGCTTTTGCCTTTTTTTTTTTTTAAGAAAACCCCCAAATTTAAGGCATTAGCTGGTGCAGAAAGTAGGAAAACCAGTTATCACAAAAGTTAAAAAAACCTTTTTGGACAATTTTTTTTTTGTTTTTTTAGCTCTTTGGGTTGTTTACATTGATGGATTATTTCTGATTTCCAGGATGGGACTTGTGGTTGCTGCAGAGCTGGAATTTAAATCTGCACCTCCCACCTGGAGGTTGTGTGTTCCAGCCCACCTGCAAGGGCCAAACATTTGGAGAATCATCATTAGAATAATTGAATCCCAGAATGGTTTGGGTTGGAAGGGACCTTGAAAATCATCTTGTTCCACCCCCTGCCATGGGCAGGGACACCTTCCACTATCCCAGGTTGCTCCAAGCCCTGTCCAACCTG